>OZ026619.1:85860205-86430205 GCA_964020975.1 Hermodice carunculata | reverse complement strand
TGGTAACACTACACATTTTGGAATTTTACGTGTGATCTCTCCAGGTCAAAGGTCAAGGTCATTTGGTGTTTGAAAGTTTTATCCAGTCATAACTTGGCCAATTTCCATCCAATTCTTATCAAGTTGGATTCAAATTGTAGGTATCGCAACATTGCACATTTCTATAAGAACATGTAACCTCCAAAGGGCAAAGGTCAAGGTCATTTGGCCCTTTGAAAGTTTCATCTTGCCATAACTTGGTCAATTTTCATCTGATTTGGTTCTTGTTGCGTTTAAATTTTGGGTATTCTAACACTGCGCAATCTACATGTGACCAACTTCTACTAAGGGGTTGTTGACCATTGCGCAGCTAATGAATTAAAACTAAAAGTTGTAGCAATTTAAATTATGCTAAATAGCACCATTAGGAATTTTAAATCTTGAATAACCTCAAAGCTATAGTAGATAGAGATGCCATTCAAACTTGTACTCCTGTGTTATGGAATAGTTGTACATTGCGACACCAATATGCTTTGAAGACACACACACTGATTTGCTATGCAGCAAATCATCTTTTCTAGTTTACATAATGTTGTCGTAGTTCGGGTTCAGTGCCAATGGATCATGATTGATACAAATACGCTGCTGAGATATCGTTTGATTGATTGAAAGGGTTATTCTCGGTAACACACTTAGCACAATATTATTTTCGGTGGGCGAAAATTTTCACACATCATCCGCACATATAAACATTTACAAACAATAGGTAAAATTATATACATCAATAAAACTGCATTTGTATGACTATGCAATTGTAGATAAACACATGATAGTCTCTTCACTTAAGTATAGATATAACATAAACATTGTGAGATATAACTGAAGTTGCCGGTTATGGAGAAAATATCCCGATCAAACGAAATTTCGTATGAATGACATTTACTCAAGGCCGTCATCCTAAAAAATAAATTTTCCTTTGAAGTGACATGAAGAAAATTGATGGTAGCCATTAAGACATCTGATTCTAAGTCGCTGGATCATTGCATTGAAGGGTAAAATTAAAAAAAAAAAAAAAAAAAAAAAAAAAAAAAAGAAATAGTGCGGCAAGGACAGCTGTGTACATTAAATTTGTGTCGTGTGTTTGACATATTAATTACTACACTGCGGGAAAAAATGCACGTGCATGTAGCAGCAAACAAAATAGTAGGATAAATCTGTCGATCCTGTGATGAGAGAATGACAGTGACTGGTTGAATTTGGATCATTTTTATGCAACGTTAGCAAACTAATAATTATTGAGGGTCCCAAACTATTTCTTTGGACTTAAAAAAGCCAAGACAATATGTGTCCACGTGTATTCTAACCTTATTGTAGGTTATTTCTATTTGTAGAACTTCCTTGAACGCCCACAAATAATATCATGAAAGGCATGGTTCAGATGGATGGACATCAAATTGCTAATAGCTTTATTTAAGGCAATCGGGGTCACCCTTACCCAACATGTCGCAGACATGCAAGGCTATTTCCAAAAATTTGAATCAAGGTGTTTACTTTCGAAATAAAAGGAAAAGAAAAGAAAAAATGCGGTGCTAACTTTATTGTATAGTACCTTAAACAAAATTATTCAAAAGCACAAACTGAGCTTCATAGTGAAATTATCCCAGCAGAGATTGTGATTTTATTGCCTTATGTTTTGCCAAGACTTCAGAGCAGCCATGTGCCCATGGAGCAGCAGTGGTGGCTTTAGTTGGTCTGAAATGCCAACTTTAAGGTTGGGTGAGATATAACGTGAAAGACTTTAAAACGCAAAGTGTGAATTAAAATGTTCCAAAATAAAAGCAGAATGTACAGAAACAAACTTGTTGCAAAGTGACAAAATCCCCTTTTCTGGTACCGCCTTCAGGCACAAGGTCTCGATCATTGTCATTGACTTATGACTTCCCATCTTTATCACGCCTAATACTGAGCCATTCCCGAACTTATCACGATCTTCCTCAGTCCAGACGCCATACTGAGCATGAAATCATAACGATGATGATGATGATGATGATGATGATGATGATGATGATGATGATTTTGGTTGAGGTTTGACCAATAGGAGTTACATTAGAAACCATGAAGCATTGTACCTGCTACATACCATACCATACCATACCATACCATACCATACCATACGAGAAAACGAATACAACTATTTGTTCCCCTAAACCTGGAAGTTCAGATATCCTGTGAAAACAGGCTATTAAAATCTCACAAGAGAAAAGTAAAAACGAATGAAATTAAGCGACTTCCCTATTGTTGATTGGCTACCGTATACTGCCCTATTTTGGCATAATTAAAAGCCTTTGTTGCTATTTGCTATTATGGAATACAGAAACTTGATAAACCTGTTGTGCAATTGGGCTTCAAAGGAAAAGGCTTTTCAGATATGCTTAATTAAAGAACAGTGGGTATTTGTGGGCAACTTCCAAATAAATCTAACAGCCCTTAGCCATGCCACAAACACTTTTTCTATTTCTCACCTGGAAAAGCCCTGTAACTGACATAGATCTGTACTGCGAAGTGCAGAATGTTCGAATACTTATACTGAGAAGTTTTACTTGGCCCAATTAAGTTCCGTATGTGGACAAATTGCCTGACGTAATCTATGAGTGGCCCATTTATATATATATATATATATATATATATATATATATATATATATATATATATATATATATATATATATATATATATATATATATATATATGTGTGTGTGTGTGTGTGTGTGTGTGTGTGTGTGTGTGTGTGTGTGTGTGTGAAATTTCCATTTAGATTCGGTTTACGTACGATAAAAATTTTGCTGTTGGTTGGGTTGAATATGACAATATAATCAGTGGCGAACACAGAACACGTTTCGAGTAACTTTTCATCGCACACCCAGTAGGAGACATTCATATTTAACTGCGATCCTGCTCACTTCCTGTGTTGCCGGGGCAACAGACGGATGTTTCCACCATGATCAGGGCAGATTTTTATTATATACTACACAAATATCCATAAATAACACCATTTCAACCAAAAGAGAGCCCGTTTCTAATCAATTTAGGCATCCTTTATGTTTCAAATATATGTTAATACTTTTTCTTAAGATTACTGTGTGTTTGTGTTGTTCATTTTGTCGAGAAAGTACTTTTGACCATGCTAAATAGATGGATCTGCTCTGATGCAGTTGACTCCCTCTTTTGCTCAATAGGTATTATAGGAGGACTGCATTTAGATTTGAATACATCCTGTTGCGGCTAACAGCACCACGTGATCTACATATGACCGGGCACCAAGATAATGTGCCACCAATGTAGCACAAATCTTGAGCATTTTTCACTCGATCATCAGTTATAGGTTCTCAACGAGGCGTACGTTTACCTTACACCCAATGCTCCGAAAAAACGGTTTGCTCAATCAAGTTCATCTATTGGTTCTCGGGCTCAGCCAATCATGCACGTGCGTGCATCAGCCAATATTGGTTTGCGTCAAGCTGGTGCAACAACACCAGCAGTTTTAATATTTAGTCCTTTTAGGCGATCTCACTAAATCGTTTACCGATATCTCCAAATCATTTGACGATGTCGCCAAATCATTTAGCGATATCGTTAATATTAATTGATATCGCCAAATGATTAAGTGATATCGCTAAATCGTTTGGCGATATCGCTAAATAACATGTTCAGTGACATTGCTAAGTAATTTAGCGAAACATATTTCCGCTTCCTGTCCTATTTTTGTCTAATGTGGCTTCCGATTTGGAGGGAAGTGCGATGGCTTCATCCTCTTAAAGTGTTCTATCGAGAATTGATCGTCTTCTCTGGCATAGTCAATGGGTTTATTATCATGCCGCGAGGACAATGTATGCTAACTATTAATTTTGTCGTCAAACTTCACAGTCAGGCCTACAGGTCCAAATGTTCGCTCCTTTGGGCCAATCATAATGCAGGCACAGTACAATTACCCAGCTTGTGACGATTCATTTACATGTATTTAGCGATATTGCTAAATACATTTTATTTGGTGATATCTCTAAACCATTTAGCTCTATCTACGGGGCGCCCATTTACTATTTGTTAGGTATTTCTTGATATCAAGACTTCATTTCTGAATATCAATAATTCGTTTTATTCATACAAATAATTCTTTTTTTATATCAGAAATTCAGTGTATTGATATCAAGAATTCATTCATTGATATCAAGAATTCATTTATTGAGATCAATAATTCGAAGTATTAATATCAATAAATGAATTATCCATATCAAGATATCGTACTATTGATGTAAATTATTCCCAACCATTTCAAGATATCAGGAATTCGATTTATTGATGTTGATAAATACAAAATAGTAGTCCAATTCGAATGCTCCGCAGTACACTGGGAAGCAGGACTTCTGATTGGCCGGCAGAATGTGATGCTGCACTCGGATAGAACAGGATTTAAATTTAGTTCCACAACTTGGAGATGACGTTTAGACTGTCTGAGATCGGCAAGAACAATGGTATTGTCTACATCCTCTATATCACAACACCGACACAATTGATTTCTGGACAATTTTCAGGATATCGTCCTTCTCACAACCGGACAGAAGGTGATCATTCTCAGCCATTTTGGCCCCGTTGTATTTGAATTCAATTTAAATCATGGCAAAAAATGAACAGTGAGTTGCAACCAATTGAAATATATAAAGAAAAAGCAAAAAAACACACACACACACACACAAGAAATTAAACGAACACAACAATAAGAATAAAAATAAATTAAGGGGCCTTTTACTCGCCGGCAGTTATAAATCAGTGATTTCCAATAAGAGTATCATTATCAGAGCATTAAGAGGGAACAGACAGTAATTGGTCAAGGGTTAATTGATATCAGTAAATGATTTATTGATATCAATAAAGAGAACGATATCTTGATAGCAAGAAATTGATTGATTGATATCAATAAATCAATCCGTGACATATAATTATAGATATCAATAAATGAAATCTTGATATTAATGAATGAATTATTAATTATCAATAAATCCGGAATTAATAGTAAAAGGGCGCCCCATAGATATCAATAAATGATTTATTGATATCAGTAGTTCGATTTATTGATATAAAAAAATGATTTCTTGGTGCCAAGAAATCAAACTATTGCTATCGAGAAATAGATTTAGTGATATCAATAAACAGAACGGATTTCTGGATATCAAGAAATTGATTTATTGATATCACTAATTCGAATTATTGATATCAATAAATGGTTTTTTGATATCAGTAAATAGGTAAAGCTACCAATTAGTGAATTATTGATATTAATCAATCCGCAATAAATAGAAAAATGGCGCCCCATAGCTATTTAAGGATATATCATTCAGGGACAAGCCTATCACTAATGATTTAGGGATATCAGTAAAGGAGACCATTTAGCGATATTGCTAAATAATTTAGTGACATCGCCAAATAGGACTAAGACGGTTTGCCATAAGAAAAAGATCATGGTGGGTCATGTGGCAGTATATGCAGGCATTCGATACGTTGGTTATAATCTATAATCGACCAGAGGACCATTCACGGTTTAAACAGCATTTACCCTGAAGCCGTGGTGGGTATAATCTTGTACCCATTCTAAGACATTTAAGCTGCTCGGAAATCAAAAGTTGGCCTAACTGGGAAAATTCTGGCACTGGTAAAGTATACTTTACTGTGGGAAAAATAAATCAGCATTTCAATAAAGTATGAGCTGTGAAAATTACACACAATGCCCTGTGAATCATAACATATAGCTTTTCACCAGGAACTGTGAAGAAGGATACTTTTTTTTCTCCATAAATAGTAAAGAGTCTGCATTCTACAGCCCCTTAATCAGAATGTGGTATCAACACGTGGGATGTTGTAAACAGCGCCGAAACTTATGACGAACTTTGTTTTTCAGCTTGCATGATGACTTGTAATGCACTCGCCTCTTCTCTACAAATGCAGCGATTTTTAGTACAGAATTCACGTTTTGAACTGCCTGTTGATATGAGCCTTAAATTCTGTTTTCTTAACAGTATTTCACTTTACAAGTTGTGTCCAGAAGGTGCAGAGTGAGGCATATCTGTTAAGCCAACCGTCAGAGAAACTGGACTTTATAAGGTGCTTGGACGGTAGCTTTGCTCGGGCACTCTACAGGTGTTTTCATACTGCACCCCCGATATCGGAACGGTAATGGTATTTATAGCCAATTTTCGCAAATATCGTTACGGACTGTTCATGTTAAAATCGGTCAAAACGGTGCCGAACCGTTATACTCAGAGTTTTATAAATCGAAAACAAAACCTGCTCCATAAGTAGTTTTGATTTCGGTATGCCTGCAAAAACTTTACGGTTACGGAAACATCAGTCAATGTGAACACACCAAAACGGAACGGTCTAATGTCAACTTACCTTATGCTATTGATTTAATAGCGCATGCGCTGATTGGTCTGCTTGTAAACAAACCGGCGTGTTGCAACCCACACATGGCCACAGCAAAATATATATGTAATAATAAACACCTTGTGGTTTTGGGCCAGGGCAACATCCCTTATGAATCGCCAAAGGCACTTGTACAGATATAACAATTGGTGACATCACAAGTTTCAGAATGATTATCTATTACACATTTCTTCGCATATTGGGCGAATCCTTTAACAGAATGTGTATCAATTTTATCCTTGACTATTGAAGCTAAGTAATTTTCATTTATAAGGTCTGCCACTTTATGACGAATACATTGGCGACTTGTTTTAATCTTAGTGAAAGTTACTGCAATCAATGGATTGAATATTGCCAGATCATTTACAGTATCATTGAGTCTTTTTGCGGATCGTGTTCTTCTGCGTGGGCTTTGATTTGGTGGGTTGATATTGAAAAAAGTTGCTGAAATAGACTGGAAGTGAATTATTTTGTATTTAATGAAAGATTAATACATGCTAATTTAAATAAGTCATTAAATTTCAAGAGACCAAGTTGTTTGAATAAAGGTGAAGTATGAGACAGATATCTGTTATTACTTATGTTATGATTCTTACTACCTTTTTTTAAGTTTAGATATTCTTGTACAAGAATGGAAACCCCAGGCAGAAATGCCATAGTTTAAGTATGCTAAGAAAAGTGAGTTATAGATCATAGATAACATATGAATTTAGATTTACTTACGTTTAAGGATAACTTATTGACAGAGTGTCAATCACTGCCTTTGGTGAGTTCATTATTTATGCTGTTAGACAGTTGTTCTGTGTTTGAGGGTCACAGTAAAAACTACATAGGGTACTTCAAAGGTTTGTGTCATCTGCATACAAGATAGGGGTGAAGCTGTTAGCAGTGGATAGATCATTTACATAGATCAGGAAGAGCAAAGGTCCCAAAATAGAGCCTTGGGGCACACCGGTAGTTATTTGTAGATATTGTGAATGGACACCCTCAATATCAACAAACTGTGTCCTATCAGACAGATTACTTTGAAACCATTTTTAATTCTTTTCCAGTTATTCCATAGTGATTCAATTTTTGTGGTAGTATATTGACATAACCATTACCCAAATTAGTCAATACAACCCCTAATAACATTGCCGACAAAATTCTTACACATTCATACACTGGATTCTTAAAATACATACATCTCCTTAACCAGTATTCTGACATTTGTACCATTGCAAATTGTTTTATATGTAATATTGATAGCTTGTATACGTGATACTCTGATTCTGAAATATGGTTTTGTGATACGACCTTTCACTGTGAATTATGATAAACTGCGTCGATGACAACCTCTAGCCTGTTTTTCTTTAAACCAATTCATAGATAGCCCCAACGACAGTGGATGGTACATCCTTAGGCTTAGTTGGGGCCACCCTGACATTTACGTGTTTTCTTGGTAATGCATCTAGTGTATCTGTATTTGTGTACTCATTCAATGTTTTGTATTACCTTGTCAGTATCATGTAAATTGTGTTTCGTCAAATAAATACCTGTCTGAGTCTGAGTCTGAGTCTGAGTCTGATTATCGCAACGGATCGGATCGGATCCAGTGGAAACCACCCTTAGCCTAGGCCTATCACGAATCTCGGTCTGCCAAATTGACCAACTTTTACTTTATTCAAGCAGCGCAAGTCTGACGAGACAGAGGAGAGAACACAAGCTTTTTTCAATTATAGCAAAAATGTGTGAAAGTGAGTAGCAGCTACGAACGAATGTCCATTTTAAAGCATAAAAATAAAACAGCTATGATCTGACTTACAGGAAAAAGCGCAACCTCGTCGGCCTGGCGAATGAGCTAAAATGGATAGGCCTAAGCAATAATCTTAAATTGCTGAGTCCAGCGGCAAGTCATCTTAGGCATATTGATAAATGCAAGTCATATTAAGTCGTTATTAGTTTTTAGTATTTTTTTCCGAGCTCAACGTTAAGCTACAAATTAAACTTGGTGAATCTCAACACTGGCGCGCGAAGCTGTTTGGCTTCCCTGCCTTCTGAATGATAGCAACCAGATGGGGGAGCTGACAAAAGGGCTGAGCTGCTAAGCGCGCATGTCAATCTGAACGAAGAGGGAGCAACAATATATATTGTCATCTGTCATCTCTGTTATAACTTGTAAATCCGTAGAAGGCCTATGTAATAGTATGCTGTTGTTCTTGTTCTAATTGTTATTGTTAAAAAAGGACTTCAAACAATAGTCTATAAACAAGTTGGAGGGGGAGGAATATCCCGGAGGAATATCATAATGGTCCGTTCTTCAAGGGCGACCTGAAAGCAGACTGATGATGTAGATTAGGTAGAGAGGTCTTTCAACTTGCAAGAAAAGCGGCAACTTGGGCCAGACAACGTTGAGAAGAATGCAAACTGTGTAGGCCTAAGTTAGGCTATTAGTATTACGGGCCCTGTGTCTTATTCAGCTGAACTAGATGGTTATACTCCATCCCAGCCACCAGCAGAACTCAATTTTGAAACTGGACATGTGCGGATCAGATGCTTGGCGGTAGGCCTACCCCATTCCCATTACCACTGCCAGGGAACACTGAACAATGTCCATTACTGAACTGCGCATGCTCAAACAGGTATCAATAATACGGTATCTGCTGCCGTCTGCACACATTGAGGGCAGAAGAACAGTTTGTGCAGCCTATAGGAGTCGTAAGGTTGATAACCAACTTCAAATGGTAAATGATAAAGTTAAATTACACACCAGATAAGATTTTTATCTTAAACAAGTGCCTCCGGCTGTGCCCCAGTAACAAATTAAGCTGACCTCAAAAGAGGTAATGTGTAAAAGGGGAAAGAACATACATTTTCAACATGTTTGAACAAATGTCCAAGTTACCCAAGGCCTAAGAAAAATAAATGTATGGTTCCGGTAACCTGGCAGACCCTGCTAAAAAGGACCAACCCTAAAAAAAAACCTTTGAGCCGCCCTTCCCTAATAAATACTGGTCGACCCAGGCCAGTGCTACAAACTCAGTCAGAGACCCAAGTGGCCCAAATATGTCTGGCCGAAATGTGACCTACACGGCCCAAAGGGCCGAAGGCATGCGGGGGGGGGGGGGGGGGGGGGAGGGGGGGCTGTATCCCCCCCCGAAAAAAATTGTATTTGAGGATGCAAAATGGTTTATCTGGGGGAGTTTCGAGTATCTTGCCTTCCAATGGTTGACTAAACCACAACATTTTAGTCTTTATTGTACTGATTTGGCTGTTTTCCCTGAGATTGTACAAAAATCTGATGAATTAGCAAAACTTGGTAAAAAAATTAATTTAACAAAAATATCGCCATGTTGTCTACTTCCCATGGTGGACCACAACATGAAAATATCAGAAACGCCAGTATATGAAATCGGGAAAAATATTAAGTTGCTTTGCACAGGTTTGTGGATGAAATGCTTTAATTATTTTTGAGTTAAGATTGGTCTAAAGTTTCAATAAATCAATATATAAATAAATATACGCACCAAACGCGTAATTTTTATAACCCCAGGGACCTGCTATATATAATTTGCAGGTCCTTGATAACACTAAGATACTTCAACTATAAATATATAAAGCACTCCCTCTCCAGTACTCCACTCATGCATCGAGAATGATTTCACCTTATTTTTGATAATGTTCTCACATTTATTTGATATACCCTGGCAGGTTCTGCGTGGGAATAGGTATAATCATGGTACAGTAGTACCTGCAATTTACCGATCTGGTCAAGTTCTGTAGCATTTTTCAAGAACTGTGATGCAAAATTTTGCTACAATGCTCCAGTTGCACAACTTTGGACCAGCTGCAACACGCGACCGACCAGCATAATCACCCGCACAAACAGCCACCCGTAAAAAAAAAAAAAAAAAAAATGGTCATTCAAATCAACCATAACCAAGTTGTAAGACATAGTTAACAGAAAAGCTGGCCAACCTGTGCCGTTATTTTGCAGTAAAGTCAACTCAAACACAGCATTTTATTTCAACTTGTCTGGACGGTCAACTTGAGCTGGGGAAAAAGCGTAGCGCCACGATATTGGTGTCGGTATCGGTATCTAGTATCGCTAGGTTTCAGGTGTCCGTTCTCTGATTTACCAGAGCAAACAGTTGTCAACGTATTTTTGAAAGATGACTTACAATCTAAACTTAAATCTGCCCGTTCGGTTGTGTCTGAAGCAGTTATCATCGTTAGTTATAAATCCAAATGTAACACGAAGGCATATGCATACTGCATGCACATTGAGCGCCCATTTATACATGGCGCAATGCATTGTGGGAAAGGAAATCACATGCTGCAACTGTTGTTAGCATGAAAATGCTCAAAAATGTTAGAATCAGTGAAATAATTGCAAAATACATATTTTTGGTTTCATATGTTTTAACCCTCGTCCCACCCCCACTCGGCAAGATCATCCCAATGCTCATTCACAAGCCATCGGCATTGGGTGCTGAACTCACTATTTTCACAATGGCAGCCATGTCGATTGGATATTTTGAAAAGGTAGCGTCGAGAATATATGTGTGATTAGTGTTAAGGGAAGGTTGATTTGTCGAATGAATGTAATGTACTATATATAGTGGGACTTTTCCAGAGTGAGCATTACCTGAAAATATAAATACAACGACAAACAGTGGGCAGTTGTGCGTCCCAGAAATAGTATCTTGTTTCAGACGTAGAACTCGCCCGAGGCAATAAAATTAGGGTCAGCAATTGGCTGAGTGCCAGGCGCCCCACTGCATCAAAGACAAAGCTCAATGGAGAAGGTTGCCCGGATAGTGGATACAGGTCCGAAAGTACTGGCAGAGTTTTTATATAAGTGGGGACAAATCTCAGTAACAAAAGAACAAACAAGAGGGCTATGTGAACAGCCCATGCTCAGCTGATCTTGACATTCATCACACTTGCAGCTCTATGAACTTAGGAGTCATCAAGGTAACCCATGTTCTGAGTAAGTCTGACCTTTATAGAAGAACACTAACATGTGCAACATCAAGGTTCAAGTAGTTCTCAAGTTATAATGAAGAGTAAAATTCATGCATGTTGCACTGTGACCCCAGAAACGAGGTCAAGGTCATTCATGTACTGTCTAAGCATGACCTTCACACAGAAACATTAACACGTGCAGCATCACGGTACTAACTCATTACAGATCTCAAGTTATCAAGTAAACAGTAAATTCCGTGTCAGTTGTGCTGGGAATTAGCATTAGAATGCCCATTGACTTACATAGTAATCAATAGGAAAGCTGCATTGACCGATAAGTACCCGGATTGAAAATCCTTAAAAATCAGGAATCTAATGCAGTGCCACCTAGTAAACAACTTTGTTTGACCCTTCCACAAGAACATATCCATCACATTTCAGCTTAATCTGAGTGACGGTTCTGAGAACAAGTGAAAAATAGCAAAACCATGCAAAAAATTCATAAAAAAATAACTGGAAAAAATGCAGCACCACCCGGTGAACAAATTGGGAACTAGATGTCCCTGGGAGTGTCTATGTACGATATCGAAGCAATTGGGTGAGCGGTTTCAGAGGAGAAGAGTTTTTAAGATTTGCCCGAAAAGAGAACCAAAAAAATCATAAAAATTCTAAAAATCAATAGAGCGTGACCATTTGAACAAACTTGATAGAGATCACCCAAGGCGCATCCCCACCAAGTTTGAAGTTAATCTGGCCAAAATTATCTAAGTTATAACCATTACAAGAAATTCCCATGTTAAACTTTCCTATTAGAACTTTTGTAAAGATTTTTGGGGAAAAAAAATCACAAAAAAATCCAAAATTCATTGGAACATGACCATTGGAACAAACCTGGTAGACACCTACCCAAGGTACATCCCCGCCAAGTTTGAAGTAAATCAGGACGACGGTTTTGGGGAAGAAGTCGAAAATGTAAATAAGCATTAGAATGCCCATTGACGTACATGGTAATCAATCGGAAAGGTGGATTTACCGAAAAGGAGCCGAATTGAAAAAATTCGTTAAATATCGGGAATCCGCAGCATTCCCACATAGTGAACCACATTGTTTGACCCTTCCGAAAGGAACATATCCACCATGTTTCAGCTTAATCTGAGTGACGGTTGTGGAGAAGAAGTCGAAAATCGCTACAACACACAAAAATTCATAAAAAAATTACAAAAAATTGCAGCGCCACCTGGTGAACAAATTAAGAACAAGAAGTCCCTATGTGTCGTCCTGTGTGATATCAGAGCAATTGGGTTCGGAGAAAAAGATTTAGGATTTGTCCAAAAAAAGAACAAAAAAATTCATTAAAATTCAAAAATTCACTGGAGCACGACCAGTTTTACAAACCTGGTAGAAACCTTCCCAAGGTACATTGCCACCAAGTTTGAAGTTAATCTGGATGGCGGTTTTGGAGAAAAAGTCGAAAATGTGAATTAGCATTAGAATACTCATTGACTTCCAAGTTCCATAGTAATCAATAAGAAAGCTGCATTGACCGATTAGTACCCGAATTGAAAAAATCGTTAAAAATCAGGAATCTGCAGCATTCCTACATAGTGAACAACTTTGCTTGACCCGTCTAAAAGGCACATATTCACCATGTTTTAGCTTAATCTGAGTGACGGTTCTGGAAAAGAAGTCGAAAATAGCTATTACCCACAAAAATTCATAAAAAAAAGAAGAAAAAATTGCAGCGCCACCTGGTGAACAAATGAATAACTTGGAGTCCTAGGGAGTGTTCCTGTGTGGTATCAAGGCAATTGGGTGAGCGGTTTCAGAGAAGATTTTTTAAGATTTGCCCAAAAAAGAACCAAAAAAAAAAAAAAAAAAATCATTAAAAATCCAAAAATTACTGGACCGTGACCATTTGAACAAACTTGGTAGACACCCACTTACGGCACATTCACCCCAAGTTTGAAGTGGATCTTGCCTACGGTTTCGGAGAAGTCGAAAATGTGAATTGTTGACCGACGACGGACGACGTACGGAGGACAATAAGATAAGCGCAGCTGACTGACAAGTCAGCTGAGCTAACAAACAAAAACAAAAAATGATAAAAAAATAAAAAAAATTAAAATAAAATTTAAAAAAAAAACATTTTAATAAAATCTCGTGGTCCACTGTTTTGAGTTGTAAGAATCATTCAAAATGATTGCTTTTTCCTGTAATTGCGTTGCGCAGTGCCGTTGCGTTGCGCCAAATGTTGCTCTTTTTCCTCTGATCCATTCTGAATGTAAGCCCAAAACATAGATATGTAACCACGAATCCAATTCACCCACATAAGAGCTTTATCTCACGCTCATTCTCATGAAAATGACCGGCATATGTATTTTTAAAAAGCACAGGCCTATGTATTTAATTTTATTTTTTTTTTTTTACAAAACTAGCCTTATGTAGGCCTTTTATAAATATAATGGGAAGCTAAATTTTAAGTCCTAATTCGTGGAGTATAGGGATTTGGAGAAACCCTGTTTGCATTACAGCATAGCATATAGTTCGGAGATATGTTATAATGCAAATGAGCAAAATTATCACCTACAGTGCTGCTACGTACACCCTAAAACAGATTGGTTAAATTAACCAATCTACTGGTTTATATGTGCCCAACCAATATCGATTGGTTAAATGAACCAATCTGCCAATATGGATTGGTTAAATCAACCAATCTATAATCAGTCCCTGTTGGTTAAATTAAACAATAGGTTGTCTGATTTAACTATGGCAGATTGGTTAATGTAAGTAATTTATTTTGGCTGTATACATATCAACCCCTAGATTGGTTAAATTTAACTAAGCTGTTTTTTGTTTTTGTTTTTGTTTTTGTTTTTGTTTTTGTTTTTTCTTTAACAGTGTATTAGTATTCGAATTTTTATGAGTATCACATCCACTGCCAGCCAGGAGGCACTGTCTGGCTGTGGATATATGGCCTTCACAGCACCTCTCCTGTTTCTGAATGCAACACGGGGGGGGGGGGGGGGGGCAGAAGGGAAGTTGGGCCTGCAGTTCTCAGAAAAAAAATATGGTCAGATGACCATACACCTATTGAAAAGTGTGATCAGATGACCATACACCTATTGAAAAGTGTGTAATTGCTCATCATTCAAAATTCATAAGCGTGGGAATATTTTGTGAAGAAGGGGATAAAGTTCAGTGGGAAGTATGCCAAAGGACCGTAAAATACAGTGGATCATCAACCAACAACATGCTGCGAGAAAAATTGCGACATTGTAAATCACAATGGCGATTAACAGAATAACAACTACCATTTAAAAAGCGTATTTATTATCACAAATCATATCCAATGTTTTAAAGTAAAGTTTTATAATAAATGTGATTTTTAAAATAATGCTAGATTCTTCATTGCTGTGCTTTTTGCTTCAAATGAACAAATCAACTTTTAGACCAAAATAGCATCTTTAAAATCATGTACTATCCGATATATTTAATGTTTTTAAAATGAAGTTTTATAATTGATATGATTTTTAACAAATATGTTGAAGCGCTGCTTGCATAAAGCATAGCATATAGTTCGGAGATATGATATAATGCAAATTAGCAATTTCGTTTGCTTTTTGGTGTGTATGTATGTATATATGTATGTATGCATGTATGTAATGTAAGTATGTGTGTATGTATGTATGTATATATGTATGTATGTATGTATGTATCTATCTATCTATCTATCTATCTATCTATCTATCTATCTATCTATGCTGTGATAGGTCGGGTAATACCCCACGGTCGGTAACTGGGTAGTAGATTTAGCTACCCGTCAGAGCTCTACTGTGTGTATGTCACGATCATGTTAAACATGGAACCCGTATAAGCCTTCAATACTGTGTATCTATGCCCGTGGTTCCCGGCACACCATGACCGGTATGGAAGCATGATTAATGACGTAGTCACTAACACTGCCCATCACAGTCTTCCGCAGAGTGACTCGACTGCCAGCTCCTGTTACAATTAAGCTAGCCTTGCTTTTTTCTGCAAATTGTACGATGATTTGTCCAGGGAATGCCCCATGCTCCACTTTGAACGTCCAGTTCGCCTGAAATCACACAATACATAAAAAATGTCAGCTGACTGGTCATGTTTGTTCTCAATACATGTCTTTTGCCTGGAAAAAAAAAACCGTCAACGTTTTTGCTTCGATGACATATCAGTCAGTTGAGCATATTCTATGATGCGTCGCCCATCAACAATTCACTAATTCGATCCTCTCAAAACTCGGAAGCTGGATACTCTGCAGCTCGATTGGAATGTACCCAGGTTCTACCAAATGTATTCAATATTTTTTTTTTTTTTTTTTTTTTTTTTTTTTTTGCATCTGTGCATCACGTGGTGATTTATGGGGAAACTTTGCGTATCTTTTCCAAAACTGCGAGGTTAATTGATTCGAAATTGCATTGATATAGTTTTGGGTACCGTAATATGTCCAACAGGTGGCACTGTGATTTTTCTCTCCATTTCTGTTATATATTTTTATGTGGCTTTGTTATCCGACGTCTATATAGATCACTGGCCACTATTACGACATTGTGCTCAAACACTGATGGGAACGTACCTTGACTTTGTATCAAATTTGTCGACTAATTAATGCCACTGTCATTTCTGAGTTTTAACGAGTTTTTAAAATTTAGTTATTGTTTTATTATCAGTAGTAAGTGAACACGTTTGCATTGTGAGTAGAAATACCAACACAACGTAAGCACGTGACTGTACAGTTTTCTTTACAGCAATAACCAGCTCCTTTTCAACCTTTGTGGTGAGTTACCTGGAAGTGGGTCCCCACTATGTTTGCTAAATAGTTCATGTTTCAATTAATTGTTATTTTTGGAATATGTCTACTCATAATATTTTTTAAATGGCTCCTCTGAAACTGCCTGGCCAATTGTGCTTATAGGATACATGTGTATCCCGACCCTTTGTTCATATGGGTGACCTTGACCTAATTTAAAGGGTTAAAGGTATGAATGACATAGTATTCACAATGCGCAGGTTGAGACAGCATGCGGACAATCTTGACCAAAATGGCAAAGTCACAAGTTACTTTCGTGAATTAAATTTTCAGATGACAGCTTCAGAACTATTGAAGCTGGGACTTGTAACGCTGTACGTGGTAATGATCCTCTGTATAAGGAACAGTCTACGATGGCATTTGGGTCATCTTGTTCTTATTTATAAGCTGACAGGATGAATTTATTGGTTTCCATTTCTTGATAGTAACTTGAGAACTATTTCATTTAAGACGTGCATGGTGTACCTTATAATGGTCACCTATAAGGCCACATGACCGCATTGCAAAGAGCACAGATTTAGGAGGCAATGAATAATGTATCTTCCCATGTACAGTGCTACAAACAATTTCTATCTTTCAAAAAGTGCCAAAGAAATAGAAATGTTACATATCACGTGAAGAAAATGTGCGCAAAAACATGCAGAACAACAGCATTGATCAGCTAACTGTCACCATTCGCAAACTTAAAAACGGACTCCCACATATGTATGCACGAGAATCAAAGGCATACATTACCTCACATTCCTTTAAAAGTCTAGAATATTTCTCTTTCAATGCATCCCAGTGTGCTTTCTCTTCATCCCACCAACGCTGTGCATCCGGATACGGAGGGGAGGACCTTCCTGGCACTGAAATGGTATTACATAAATAGATGAAATCCTCGTGTCCAACATCAAATACTTGAATGTTTAGGTATATGTAATCATGTACATGTACATAGAATCCTTTAAACGGTAATTAAAGGTATGGATTATAAGTACAGCAGAACACTTATGTTTAATGACAACATCACAGAGGTAAAGCTACAAGTTTATTTCACACAATAATTAAAACACAGGACATGAGTATGTGTCATATTACAACCATAAATGCGTAAGAATTGGCAACTTTTTCTTTCAATGCAATTTTCTCGGAACTGTTTTTTGCTCAACCTCTACAATTTGTATCTCGCCTCACAAACGTACGAATTGCCCTATCACATTAAAATCAACGGACATTAAAATAAAAATATCATATCCAGGAACGGTTCCCAGGATTTTTTTTCTGACAACCCCTTCCGTGACTTTTGGAGCAATTTATAGAAGGAAAATGAACAACCTGTCAGGCCTAAATTAAAAATTTTATAACGTTTTATTTATGCTATTTCAGGACTAACCATAGAAATCGATCCTGGACATGGATATATATTTAAAATTTCTTCTGATTTCAACTGAAAAAAAAATTGTGTGACGTCTGCGCGAAAAATGTAAAAATTCTACCAAGTCAGAAAGAGTGCTATAAAAATTCAAAAAATTCCAATCCTTAAAAAAAAACTCTATGGATATATAGTAATAAGAAAATGTATAGGTGTAATGTACTTGTGAAAAAAATAAATGGGTAATTGCGATCCAAAGTTGCCAGTCTCACTGCGCACTAGCTACACAGGTTTCACCTTAAAGGCAATAAGGAGTACTAAAAATAGATCTGTATAAGTGGACCAGTTTTCAGGAAGGGGGTGTAACTATACCATGTCATGCCAAGGTAAAATATCTATGCCATCACTATTGAAGCTTATGACATCACCATGAGATCCTGTCAATCACATTGCCAGGATAAGTCTTCTCCTTGAACTCACAACTGAAATCTTTAAAGTTTACTGATTGGTTGTCACTTTTATTTTGTACCAGTGTACATGTGGTATTTGCCTAGTTGGGAATATTGGAGATATTTTGCTCAGTGAGAGACTGGAACAATAGAAAGGACCTCTTCCCTGCCATGTTTACTTGCTTGCGTAGCTGGCACAGACATCTGGGGTAACCTGTGCCACATGTGTGAATGTTCACACAGCAAGAACTGGTGAGACCAAGCTGGAAGTAATGCAACATTATTTACGTATATGTGAATACAATCATGTCCTGATCTGCCACCAGATGGCAACCAGTAAATACCTTTCCTTTTTTTTAATATATGTGCATGCGTAAGAGCAATGCCCTTTAGGCCCACACCAGGTGGGTTGTGATTCAAAGTGGATCATCCAAACTGTCGTAAGTTTTTTTTTTTATAGTTTTAGTTTATAATTTGAAATGCCAACTTATTTTTTATGCTTATTTCTATATATGCACATAGCCCACAAAGTTGTTACATTTTTGCTCAAGGAACACATGGCTTACATTTTATATGTCCTTTCAATTTGAAGCCACTTTAAAAACAATCTTTGAGTAGTTGTCCTGAGGAGCTAAAACAAAGATCAAAGCACAGCATCTGATGGTGGAGAATTTAGGATTGACAGGTTCCCAGGCTTGCCTCCATATTTTGTCTACTCCGCTGGGGTCTGCCCTTCTTTGACAAGGTCACTGTTTTAGCGTTGGAAAAGTGACTCAGCTTGTAATTGGCTGAGTATGATTACCATAGTGACAGGCTTCAGTACATCAGGGACCAGAGGCTGCTACTGGTCTGGGCGATAATGATAAACCTCCTGATTGGTGTCTCAGTCGGGGGGGGGGGGGGTCATAGTATAAACAGGGACGTGCTATAGCACGTCCCTGGTATAAATTTGTTTCTCTTGCCACATACAAAATCCTGTCGAAGAAGGGCAGACCAAATGTAGTAGCGCGGAACTTGGTCTGCCTTGCAGGCAATCCAGGCGTGAGACCCTGTATGACTTTGAAATGGGTGGCTAAGTCGAGTTTATAAGACATTTTAGGACGATTCAAGTCCCAATATAATGTTACTAATTCGCTTAAAATCTAAGTGTTCTCTTGCCTCCTAAGCAGACTTTCTTGGGGCGATACACTATGTTGGCCCCCAGCGAAAGTTCGTTGGGGGGTAGTAGACCGCCAAGAACGGATGTTTAGCAGGCAAAGTGTTCTCACACTTCTATAAATTACGGAAGTGTCGCAGTCCGTTAATTCCTTGTTACTTTCGTGGTAACAAACACAGAAGTGAATGTTGCTGTATGAACATCTCTAATTTTATGTAGGTTATCCACGGACTAGATCTAGGCTAACCTCTCTTGGACTAAGCTGAACTACCCCCTTCCCAAGTGGTGATACGTTTCTGGCGATGTACGAGAAGTCCAATATGTAAAATGAGAGCACAACAAGGATAGCAGACCAAAATTGAAAACGAAGTTATTTGACCAGACAATGATAGTTCTTGAAGTATCCAATTTGAAAACAATCACGTGAGATTCTTTTAGTTTGCATCAAAATTTAAGCTGTAGGATGTCATTAAAAATGAAAGTTGTGGGAGAGGTGGTAAAAATGGTTAACATGAGAAATTCACGTACTGTGCACGGGAACTGCCATATTGGATATTTCAGGAACATGCAGCAATACAACATGGTTGTCTGGGCGATGGAATCGTTTGAAATAATCTGAAATATACGTACCAGTAAAATTATCTCGGTCTCTTAGTAGAAATGTTATGCTCTTTATAGGTACAAGTGAAAGCGTTCCAAGCTACAAATATAAATTTTTATGTTAGTGTTGGAGCTTTTACTATCATTTTGCCCTCTCCTTGACCCACAAATTTCCAAAGTGAACCAAACATGAATGAATGAATGAATCTTTATTGACTGGGCTGTTACACAAAATACAGCAATATGTCAAATATACAACATGTACACATGTAGAGTATGAAAGAAAAAAAAAGAAGAAAATCACATTAAAGTATGCACACAATCAAAAGAAAAATGTAACAAAAACAGTACAGACACGTACAGCACAGTACAGTACAATAAATACAAAAGATTTACATAAATCACTAATCACCTGAAATGAAAATAGAATGCAGTCATCAAATTGGCACGGTGTTACATGATTACAGTGGTTTCTCTCTTAGGGCAATGGCTTTGTCCATGAAATTTTCAAATAGGTATACAAGTTCTGTGTCATGCAGTACCGAAATAAATTTAAACATACTCTGAACATCATAAGCATCCGAATTACAAAATATTTCGCGTATACTCTTAAGCAGATTTTCTCTTGGGTTTTGAAATTTAGTGCATGTCATAACAAAATAAAATTCATTATCAAGTTCTTGGCAAGTGTCACAAACTCTCTGGCTAACAGGAACTTTGGTAGGACGCTTATGTCTACCTGTTTCGATATGTAAATTATGTGCACTAATGCGTAATTTAGTTATATTACTCATTGTTTCGAAATTTTTTACAACATCTAAATAATGTTCAAATTTAAATTCTGTCTTAAAAGATGTATACGTTCTCAATTTAGATTCGTTATTTTGATTCAACATTTCATTTTTCCACTGATTTCGAAATTTGTTTTCTGTTTTATTACGGAAAAGATTAGAAGGAAATTCGTGAAAAAAATCATCTTGGTTATCCCAAAGTTCCTGCAGCCCGAGCAAATAAAATGTATCTTTTACAGAATTTAACCAGGTTGATTGACTTGCTTGAGATAAGTCAACATTACATTTGCATGCGTTAAATAATAATGAATTTTGCTCCATATTGACGATTCTAAACCAGTTTTTACAGACAGAAGATAATATTCTGAGTGACAAAGGGGTCTTTCCTAGTTCTCCGAATACTGCAATATTGCATGCTCTACTATGTACCCCGAGACAATATTTAAGAAACTTTGTATAGAATTTTTCGAGCTCAATTTTAAAATAACCAGAAATATTATCTTGTACAAGGATTTTCGACGGAATTACAGTATAAGCGCCCCACATATCGGACGCATATAGCAAAATTGGCTGTATAACTTTTTCGAATAGAGATAAGTATAGTTTTATATTCGTATCTCGTAGTAAAAATATCCTCTTTATTAACATGAAATTTCTATTTGCCTAACATATTTGATGTGTGAGGTAATTTGCCTTTGAATCCCACGATATTGGCTTGTTCAAATGTACAGATGAAAGACAAACATCGTTGCACATCAATGTGATGAATTTTATATGGCAGGGGTCACATACACATTAATTATCTGCCAAAATTGCTTATCACCAGGAAATGGAGATAGGCATCCGCTATGATGCGGCCATACTAATTGATACACAAGCAATATTACTGGAACCAACATTTCTGCAAATAAAGATTACTTAATAAAGCATGACAAGGACTAAAAGCTCTGTGGATCTCTAGAGCATATTATTATCAGTTTTCTGAAAAACAAAACAAGACAAAACAAAACTAAAAACAAACAAACAAACAAAACACAAACAAGATTCAAGTTGTTATATTTGAAGAGCAAAACATTCTGTCCTGTTTATTGCGGGGATGTGCCCGCACATACAGGGACACCCTTATATTGTTGTTATACAGGCTAGATCAGCTCCACATCTAATATGAATGTGTTGTACACACATATATATATACATACATACATACATACATACATACATACATACATACATACATGCATATGCATGTAGGTATAGGCCTACATATACATACACAACACACACAAACATATATGTTTATATATATATATATATATATATATATATATATATATATATATATATATATATATATATATATATATATCTTGGTTTTGATTGACAATATATCTTCAGATCTATTTCTGGTGTGGCACAAGTACTATTGCTGTCTTCCAAGTGCTCTAGTAATATGATCATGTTTGAATTTTCCATTAGGTAAATAATGCGTATTTTGCAGTAAAATGCGTGTGCGCATATGTCAGTGGTGATGTTGATCATATTGAATTGCTCTTAATGAACTTGTCCTATTCTGTGGTGTCAACATCTAATGGTATTTGTATAATACGAACAAATAAAACTGAACTAAGGGTCATATCGGATGAACACTGTATGCATGACTAATATTTACTTAATTTTATTCGTTCATCTATTTTGTTATCTTTACTTTTCAAGTAATAATCTGTATTTTAATATCTCCTGTAGCTTCATAAACAACTTTTCGCTCTTAAGTATCACGTTGAAAAAGCAGCATTTTGTTCAAATGGTTTTCCCAGTGTTAAAATTCGTTTGTGCTTATCAGTAAAAAAAAGGAAACAAATACATGTAATTATGACTGATTCGGAAACAATGTCGATCAAAGGTAGCCATCTTTGATGCGTGATCCTTTAAAAGTCAGAAGATAATCTCTAAAAAAATGACAAACACTTAGAAAATAGACATTTATTTCTCACATCAACATGCGTGAAATTCATTATCTCACCAAACTTTTGTTTTGCACAGGGACTACATACGATTGTTAAATACTTTTATCATTGTTTTCTGAACATACCAACTAAAACAATTTTACTATGCATAATACCACGAAACATACATTTCGTCTATACGAGTACACGATAACTTTAGGTAACTTGTGAGTCACAAATGTAACCGAAAATGCGGGAGTTGAGAAGCTCAAAAAGATGTATCTTGTAAAATATTGGTGTTTACGAGAGCTCACAGTGATGATATATCTTGGTAATTACGTCGTACACTTCCATTTTTTTCTTCTTTTATTTTTTTGGATGAGTTTTTTTTCGGAGGGGGGGGGGGTGTTTTTGTTCCCGGACATTTTCTGCGGGAAACATGAGAGATAAAGGAACTAACTTAAACGAGGTGTATTCCATATCGTGCTCAATATGTTGTTCCTGGTCATAGCCATGAATTACTGTCGATTCACAGTATTTGTATTTTCTGTGATGGCACCAAATGCTGAAAGCGAAAACACAATGAAACAGTATTTTCAAATAAGTTTAATAGGATAAATAGGAACTATGTCCAATATTGTGACATTAAGACTTCAATTGGAAGCTTGAAATGTAAAAGGCGGCGAAAATGTATGCATGAGAAAATAAGTACAATACTAGAAAAGAAGATTTGCCTTGAAGCAAATCTGTCTGCCTGCCTTCAAAAGCTGTAAATATGGCTAGATTAATATTTCAAAGTCCAAATGACATTGACCTTCGACATTTAGAGGTCACATGTGCATTACAAAAATGTGTAGTGTTGCAATATTTACAATTTGAGCCAGATGTGACTGAAATTTGATGAAAATTGACCAACTTATGGCTAGAAAAAAAATTCAAAGGCCCAAGTTACCTTGACCTTTGATCTTTAGAGGTCACATGTAAATTACAAAAATATTCAGGGTTACAATATCTACAATTTCAGCTTAACATAAACCAAATCAGATGGAAATTGACCAAGTTGTGGCTAGATGAAACTTTGAAAGGACAAAATGACCTTGACCTATGAAATTTAGGTCAAATGTGCATTACTGAAATACCTACAACATGAGTTTATCATGATTAAAATTGGATGAAAATTGACCAAGTTGTGGTTAGATGAAAATGTCAAAGGTCCAAATGACCTTGACCTTTAGAGGTCAAACGTAAATTACAAAAATGTGCAGTGTCACAATATCTACAATTTGAGCCTAACATGGTGAAAACCGTATGAAAATAACCGAGTTATGGCTAAAAGAAAATTTCAAATGGCAAAATGATCTGACCTTTGACCTTTAGAAGTCACATGTAAATTACAAAAATGCGCAGTTTTACAAACCTATAAATTGGATTTGTTACCTGCACCTATAATAGTTTTGGAGCTATTCAAGATTTGAAATTTCAAATGTCCCTAATTTGCATAATCTTAAACATATTTTCTCCTCTTTATTAAAAGGCACAAATTCACGTATAGACCTATAATTATGGCAAGATTGACGCTTCGGAGTGTAACAGTGTTCGAGAAAACTAACGAACAAAATTTGGTACGAAAGAACGAAAGAAAGAAAGAAAGAAAGAAAGAAAGAACGAAAGAAAGAAAGAAAGAAAGAAAGAAAGAAAGAAAGAAAGAAAGAAAGAAAGAAAGAAAGAAAGAAAGAAAGAACAGAATATCTGTGTTGGCACACAGACATAATTACATCTGATAAAGAGTTCCTTTGGTTAGGGTGTTTTGCTTTAGGTCAGTCATCAACAAAAAGCACACGTACATACGTCTGAACAGTTGAGTTTTGTGTCATACCAAATTGTCTTTCCTGCTTGGGGTGCTTTAGTATATAGCGATGTATATTCTATTATTGTTATCACATCATGTGCATTGTCTGTGAAAAGATATGCTTTTTATGTTAAACATGAAACCAGCAATTTTAATAACTAATCACAGTGTTTGAGTACGGGATGAAACTATATTTACATTCATAGCAGGCGTTAAGCCTGTTGATGCAATATATAGGTTAGGGGTTATATTTTTGTATCTGCATAGACATCCTGGAGAAATGATTCTATTCAAAGTTGGAATAGAATCATTCAAAAACTGCCTAAAAGAGGGCACTGCAGTCAGTGGCGGGCTGGGCTTGTGTATTTCCATTATTTTACATTGTAATTTTCAACTTAATAATTTGAAAACTACTGCACATGGAATCACCAAATTTCCGACAGTAAATCTACATGCATAACTATATATACCTCACAAAAATCATATAACCACAGCTACAAAACTGACTGGTTTATTTATCTTTAAAGGTAGCTTTAACAAACTAATGGGAATACACAGCTCTTGCCCTCCAAATATTTGTGTATCCAGTTGTGTATTGGAGCGAATACACACCATAGAGCTAATTCTGACCTTTCCTATTGATTTCATGACGTCTCGGGCTGAGACCACCGGTCGCGCAACAACTTCAAAGGTCGTCTTTCTGTCGTTTGATTGTGCTCTTGTTAGAAATTTTCAATGAAATAATGAAATGAAACCCAAGTTAAAGTGGCTACAGTCAACAGTCTCCACTCTGATCTGGACCCAGTAAGGTCTCAGAGAACTGAAGACCTGCAGTGTGTCAGAGGTAGCAGGTGGGCTGGTAAGATGTTGACTTACATCCTTGTGTATCTATCATCGTTTCATAAAATTCAGTTTCGAACACGTTTATTATATTTGCCTGGTAACATATCATTGGGTTTCAAATGTAGTTAAAACTCTTTTGCCGGCATTGCACCCGTTCAACATGTCAAGGCAAGTCGAGACAACACTTGACCTGTTTGTAAAATCTGTATAATTGCCAAACTGCGGAGACATTAAAAAAAAAAAAAAATTCAGTTTGTAGTGGATGCTTTTCACAGGAGAAATAAATACCAGGTTTTGTCCTTTCCTCTACTTTTTCCCCTCAATAAGCATGTTTGCACTGATACACCATTGATGTGCCAATGAATAGTTCTACTATGCACCGTATGCACGTGAAATTGCAATGCAAGCTCAATGCCACGTTGATCTTTATGTTCCGTTGGCATAGTATCATGTATTTAATTGTGCATGTGTATGTAGCCACTTGGCCCCTAGAAGGCGTGAAAGTGGAACAAAATCTTTGAATCTTTCCCACTCGAAATACATCAGCAGCTGATTGATGGAGTCTGTCATTTTCAGTACAAGATCTGAAGATTCTCATATTTATGACACGGTTCGGTGATCATAACCTTTTGACTTTATGATCTGGTTTTGTGTGCAGTTAAGTGCTATTTTGAGGAAATGGGAACCACAGGGGTTCCTGGTTCCAAGTGAAAACAAAATAAGCCCACTGTATATTTTTGCTTCCACTTCCCAAAGTATTCACACTTTATACCCTTATATAATCTTACTTCCTTATGTTGCTGTTTACATATGCTTAGTATATGTAATTCCCCCTATATAAGTCAATGTTTCTATAGTCTTATCCTGTACGGTTTTGTCAACAATTGGAAGTTGAAGCAGTTCTTAACCTTTCACTTCCCTCCTGTCGCAGAAGACTTCATTGCGGTCAACTGATAGTTTTTGTAACATTTGATATGCTATGCCACGTTGTAAAATTTCTTTGAAAAAATGGCCTTTTCGTTTAATTGTGTGATTCCATGAGTCACTATATATGCATCTGATGACCACTTCAATTTGTTTTCGTACGATCAGTGGCAAGCCGGATGATATAGCTTTGTTGTTGTTGTTGTTGTTGTTGTTGTTGTTGTTGTTGTTCTTTACTTTTAAGTCGTCTTGGATGAAAAGGTGTTAAGAAAGTTTAAAATGACATCTGGCAGTTGTAGCTGCGGAAAAGATGAGATGGAAAGATGGAAGCGGCAATAGATTTGCCGTTAGGCGTGTCTAAATTAATTATTATTTCTTGCCTTTTTTATTTGTACTTTTAAACTTGTAAAAAGGAATCAGAATAAAATAATTCAGCTGTCACTGAAAGCACATATAGTGCAACAAAAAAAAAATCACACGCACACGAATTGTGCTCACATTTCCAGTACTTCGTAATCTCATTATAACTCCTATAACTGTTGAGTATTAGAGGAATGTTGTAACTCATCTGCACAAGGGACCTTCCCTCCAGCAGACTCTTCTTTCCCATCTTCTAATATTTACTTAATTTCTGGTAGTTTATTATTAAATTTAGTATTTTTCCCCCAATTTTGCGAAACATTGGCCTATGATCTTATGACCGGACAGGTCCCATGCTACATGGTCATGCCGTGGAATGCGGTACAAGTAACCTGAACAATAAAATATGTGGTTCTATATTAATTCCTACATTCATATTATTCGAAATAATAATTTCCGTTCTTTGTTTTGCTGCCTCAGAATTTACACTAAATAACAACACTCAAATTGTGCACAAAATTGAAGATCCATTATTCCCGAACGCCTGCCGTGAGTTATCAAGTTCGGGATTATTGGGCTAAGATCTGCTTTCTGGACCTTGTGGGAAACAGTCTAAGACTGAACCGGCTATCCAGTATGAAGAAGTTTAATTATTATTATTATTATTATTATTATTATTATTATTATTATTATTATTATTATTATTATTATTATTATTATTATTATTATTGTTATTATTATTATTATTATTATTATTATTATTATTATTATTATTATTATTATTATCATCATCATCATTATCATTATCATTTTCATTATCATTATCATCATCATCATTATCATTATCAATATCATTATCATTATTATTATTATTATTATTATTATTATTATTATTATTATTATTATTATATTGTTACGACAAGAAAAATAGACGGTAGAGTGGGATGTTAACGTGTCCCTGGGACTGTCTCAGTTTCCGCTTTTCCAACAGCGCTGTGCATTTTCTTGTGTGTCTGTGTGTATGTCTGTGTGTGTGTGTGTGTAATTCACGGCACCCAAACAAAATGTTTTTCCAAAATTCTTTTTTCTTTCTTTCTTTCTTTTCTTCTTTACGACCAGATTTGTCGGGAGTTTTTCTCGGACCCTACTATTCCGAAAACCATCAAACTTGCCACAGTGAATGACCTACCAGTGAAATTAGGCACCTGACTTGGAATAGTCATGATAAATAAAATTATGCAAATGAAGGGCAATTAAAATTTTAAAAGCTCCATACCTTCTTAACTATTGGAGATAAACACAAAGTTCTAACTTAAACATATTGAATTGAGACAACTGGCAAATCCAATAGCGTACAAACAAAACTTGGGGAATTTTAATGTATGTTAAATTCACTAAGTTTCTCCCCGATCCACATACAGGCCTTGAACTGCTTGCTGTATGACCTATTGCTTGACCTCCATGGTGCCAGGCAACCATTTTGCATTCATAATTAATTAGCTTGAGCCTGTCTCACAGGCAGCTTTCTATCTGTGCATGCTAAGTGTACGCTTTGGAAGATTTGGGCTTGCAGCAAATTGGGGGGGGGGGGGGGGGGGAGGGGGGGACTCCCAGCAACTGTGTAATGAGGCTCTCAATAAAATACAGAGAATCTCTTTCTATCCATGCAGGAACAGATTGACCCCATGCTGCCATATGTACCAGGCAGGCTTTTGTTTCCATTAGTGCAGAACAGACCTGTCAATGCACCATGAGAAACTGGTGTCCTAGCTGGCCTGTTTTTGCCTGAGACAATGTCAGTCTGCTGAGCTTATCAGTCCCAAGGGAACTCAGGCTCCAGACTTCTAGGCAGAACAAGCCTGAGTGTACCCTCTGTTAAAAATAGACTACATATAGAACTGAGTGGTCAGACCAAGGAGGGTAGAATTTGTGTCATCTCAGTGGACACTTTCATGTCTTTGTTTTCTTGTAACCAGTGTGATGAAGCCTGTTCTTCATAGCCAATACTGAGACAGTATAGTTTTGTCTTGGTTCACAGGTACATGTTTATGTAGTTTCTTAAAAGCTTCTGTTAAAATTTGATTGTGTGATAAAGGAAGAAAGACAGTTTTGTGTCGCATGTATACACAACCCCTTGAATTATAATATGTATACACTGTACATATATATGTGCATGTATGAATCATGTACATATACATGCATACACACTCATCCATGCTGTCCAGAAGGGCTGACCCTCTCTCGAACCGGCACTTTTCTCTGGTCCCAAGAGTGCCCACTTTAAAGAGGTTTCACTGTTTTAGTAAACACTGGAATTTTCTTTCTTTCTCTTTTTCCTTCCCTCCTTCCTTCCTTCTTTCCTCTCTTTCTTTCTTTCCTTCCTTACTTTCTCCTTCACAATCAAGTTGGTCTGGAGATTTTCTCAAGCACTATTTTTCCAAAAACCACCAAACTTGCTATGGCGACTGACCTAACCAGTGAAATTGTGCATCTGATTTGGAATAGTCATGATGTTTAAAAGTATGCAAATTTAGGGGCAATCAAAATGTTAAAAGCTCCATATCTTCCAAAATATTGCAGATACTCAAGATTTCAATGTGTATATATAGGTTTGTGACACCTGCCAATATAATGGACAGTATAAGTGAAGTAGAATTTCTAATTACGCTAATAAGGGGCTTTGAAAAGTTTCAAAGTTGAATATCTTCAAAACTATTATACATAGATATGCCACTTCAACTTTAATTTATAGGTTTGTGGTAATGCTGCATCTAATGCACCATGAACCAAAGTTGTTGGATTTTAATTTATGCAAATTAGGTAAACATGCAAAATATAAATCTTGAATAGCTTCAAATCTATTATAGATAGAGGTGCCATTCCCCTTCATTTTTGGGTTTGTGGCAAAGCTCTATCCAATGAACCATAAACCAAAGTTGTAGGCTTTCAATTTATGCAAATTTGGCAAATACACAAAATTAAAATGTTGAATAGCTTCAAGACTATTACAGATACCAGCTTCATTCAAACTTCATTTTATAAGTTTGTGACATGGCCACATCCAATGAACCAAGAGCCAAAGTTGTAGCATTTTACTTTATAAAAATTAGGCTAATACACGCAATTTAGATTATGTTGAACAATGGCAAAGTGTAGCATTGCAAACTGGCCTCATTTTGAAGGCACCCAGACAGATTTGCAGTCAAGCAAATCTTCTTTTCAAGTTTAATCATCTATTTAAGACCACATAAGGAACCCAGTTAAATGGGGTCTAAAATAGGGGAGCAGGTGGTATCAATAGGGATATAATTTAGGAAAAAAGATTAACGGGCCTGTAAATCGGTGATCATATACAAATGGCATCTTTTTGGAGCTAGTCTTAATTGGAGAGATTACTGTATGTATGCATGTATGTATGTATGTATGTATGTATGTATGTATGTATGTATATATGTATGTATGTATGTATGTATGTATGTATGTATGTATGTATGTATGTATGTATGTATGTCTTTACTGCTATTTAAAGACCAAAAAGTTAAGAGATCAAACTAAATCGCTGCAAGTCACCGCTGAGCACAGTTTACCCAAGGTTGTCAAGAAAAGTTTAAGTTACACATGGTTTTCTTGTAATAGTGGCTGGGGTTTCCCGTCGAAAGAACTGTAAGCCTGGGGTGACAGGACACAACGCTGTTTATATACTAGTCATATTTATTTGAGCTTACACTGTACGGCCTGCTCCGCCTGTTTGCTCCGGTCAACGGCGACAACCACCACGGTCTCTCCTTCTGGAAACTGCATGCCATTGACAACGGCCGTTTCTTCTCTAAATTTCATACCGGTGATGAAGGGATAGAGGGGCCGGGGCCTGCTAGCCCCGATACCGTCAGTCTCACACGCCATTTGTAGTTGCAGTCTTAAATTGTCTCCCACCAAGTACCACGATTGATATAATTTCTAAACCACAAACAGCATTTAAATACCGAAACAGACCACACATATGATCATGTCATCGTTTTAAGTGGATGCCAGGTCTACTTCATCACTGAAAAGGGATATTATAGTTTTGTTTATTGTAGCTGTAGTTGTTATTTATTTCGATGACCTTAGAATGTACTCTCAAATTCAAGTCCATTTGACAATTCATCATGATGTAAGTACGTCTCATATGAGTTACAAAGTTGTAACCCCAGCGTTTGTAGACTCTGTTTGGAATAGTGTTCAAGTACAATATACAAAGGTTAGTTACTGTTACGTCATAATCAATACAGATATATACTCCTAGTAAAACACAAACAAACAAACAAACAAACAAACAAACAAACAAACAAACAAACAAACACTAGAAAAATTTGATTTGTTTGTCAGCAGTCTGTGTGCCTAGAAAACTATTACCAGTACTGGGTGCCAAGTGTAACATCAGTTTTGCGGTTATTTTGATACGCCGTATGCATATTAATTTCCCGCCACAAAGCACGGGTTTGACGCCAGCCGATCACAGGTGGCGTGCGGGTCACATCACTGTCACAGCATGGACCTACTATCCTGCAAGTCTGCCAATTTTGTCCACGGAATTGAATAACCTTAGGATTCTGTAGAAAATCCAAATCGATTCTGTCAACAAAACTGTAGATTAATTTATCAGTTTTGTCCACGAAATTCTAATGTACATGTACATTTCATAGAATTGAACGAATTTCCACGAAATTGTAGCCCTTATATAAAATTTGGTGGACGAAATTGGGAAAGAAAATCACGAAATCCAGTCAGTTTTACTGAATCCATTGAAGCCAGTTACTTTATTTCTGTGCGCTTAGTTTTGAATTTCGTCCACAAAATGGAATAAGGTTTTTACTTTTGTGTGTAAGTTTGTTCTTTCGTCCACAAAATCGAGTAATCTTTTAATTTTTGTATTCTGGCATGTTAGGGTTCAAAACCTCAGAATCTACCACTTTTATGGACAAAATCGATAAAGTTTCTCAATTCCGTCTGTTTTAGAATTTTGTGGACCAAACTGAGGTAGTTTTTGGGATTTCGTGTGCGAAATTGAGAAACTTCGCGATTCTGTTAACATAATTGTATATTATTTTTAGATTTCCATGAACAAAACCGTAGTACTCTTAAAATTGTGTGCACGAAATCGAGTAAGCTATAGATCTTGTAAAATGTTTTTCCAATTTCGTGCACAAAATTGGAGAACATATGGATTAAGTGACATGCCTTTCGATTTTGTGCACAACATCTAAACAAAAATGGGATTTTCTGGACAAATTGGAAAGATTTTGTGGACAAAATTCAAAACCTCACCCAATTCTGTGGACGAAGTTAGTAAATTTAAGGATTATGTGGACAGAATTAATAAACGTAACTATGTTATGGATGAAATCGATATATTTAGCAATTCTCAATTTTCAATTTGCGGACGAAATTGATTGAATCTTACACTCTAGTGCACGAAATTCATAATATTATTCGATTTTGTGCACAAAATTAATAATCTATTACAATTCCGTGCACAAACGCAATTAGAAAAGCTTACACTCTTGTGCACGAAATTCAAAATATTATACGATTTTGTGCACAAAATTAATAAAGTATTACAATTCCGTGCACAAAATTCAACAAGCTTGTTTGATTTTGTAAAATACCTTTAGTTTTGTAATTTTTCTTCCAATTTGGTCTACAAAATCGCAAGAGCTGTTTAATTTCTTTGTGGGACTTCGATTTTGTAATTTACGCTTGCAATTGTGTGAATCATGTTGTAATTCCGTCCACGAAAATGATAAGTATTACGATTTCGTGCCTGAAATCAATGATGTCACTTTTGGCACCCCACACACCAGTCTCCTGTTGATTGTATGCTGTGATGCTGCAATGTTGCAAGCCTGGCTAGGAGTAGAAATTAACTTTTTTTCTTTTCAATTTGCCCCTGGGCAACCACAGCACTTTTACAAGTTATAAAAGTTACAAGTTTTAGTTATCATTACATTATCATGTTGTGTTGATTATGGCATTCACGCATACCTGCCTCCATTCAACCACTCTCTCTCTCTCTCTCTCTCTCTCTCTCTCTCTCTCTCTCAGATGACAAAGATCGACTCAATGTGCTGTGATCTCTCGCTCCCCCTTTTTTTTTGGGGGGGGGGGTACACATGGTTACATGTACGTGACAGCACACACAAACTGAAACTGAAGGTGTTTTCCGAATGGTAAAGTCCAACGTCTTCAAATTTCAGATTCGCCTCTAATATCATTTTTTTCACGCTGTGCCACTGGCCTTCCCGTCTGACTAATTTCTGTCCACGAAAGCAGATAGATTGCTCATTGATATTTATGTGAAACGCCCAACTTCCTCATGACCACACTTGTTCACTTGAACTTTCACCAGTATGATGGATTCAGCCTTAGCTCTCATACTCACTTTTTTGTACATAACCTTGCACCCCCAAGTTGAAGGTAAAACTTGGAAACGGACAGTTGAATGCGGCGGGCTCCGCTGTAACTTGCAGACGGATTACTGTGACAAAGGGCTGGGTATCTGTGGAAGATGTAGCTCTCTGTGTGAGCCAGGTAGGATTCGCGGGGACCAATATGCAGAACAGGACTGCCAGCAAAAATGTTCAGGTATGTATTGAACTTCAGGATACTTTCATGACTCGAAAACATGGGTCGGTTGTCGTTGAAAAGTTGCTCAATGATACAAAGGCCGTCAAATGTCAACAGAAAGCAAGTTTGTTTTGTGCCCGCTGTTCACCATGAACGTTGGCCTCATTAATCAATTAATTCTGCATTCATTCGTTTTCTTTGTTTGTATATCATTAATTTGTCCATTTACCCTCCTACTTAGATCGATCTAACATTTCTTTTTTGTTAATTTATTCATACATATTTTCTTATTTACATATACTAGTGCGATCAATGTATCTGACAAAATGTTACTGCCGTGAAGATTATGTTTCAAGTTGTTGATGTTATTATTCACTTATTTATTATTTCATTCTGGTTTGGATGGGTGCAGCGCATAAGATATAAATTATACCCAAAACATGTCACACTTGCATATGTCTTTTTCAAATATACGGAAGTTAAACTACAAGTTTGTTTCTGGCTTCAAATCTCAACCGCGATCCTTCTTCTGATTCTTGTAAATTCCCTGATTGGTGCACAAAGTCAGTGCATAGACGAAGATATCACATCACACCTTTATCTGACGAAGTCCAAATTGTCTTGCACATCTGATACTCATTTTACATTTTAGTCGGACACTATTAAGTTACATGCATGGAGGAAATAAAGTTTACACAGAACTTATTATTCTACCCGTGCAGCTCTCATTTCTGTGAAAGACCAGTCAGACATATTGGTAGAAAATGATGTGAATTTTGCAATAAGAAGAAGAAAAAGGGACACCTATGCAGGTTGTTGTTTCGGCTATTGTGCCAAATAGTAACTGATGACGTTATTGGGGACCTTCTTATCAAGGCATCTTGTTGCACATTACCTAAAATGTTCTGTTTCTGCATGCCATTACTCTCCGAAAGCTTTTACGTTTCATGCTCTAAAATCAGGCGAGCTTCTTCTGCTGTGATATTTCAGTGGTTAACTATCACATGTAAGATTGCGGGAATTCCCAATGCTAGTCATAGCTATCACACGACACTTGATCACTCTTTCCTCCTTTCCAATGTGTGTTTTTTTCTTTATCTCTTCAGTATATATGTCAATACAACCTACAACAGTAGCTGCAAATAACCGCGGGGAAACCCAGGTCTCCTTGAACGAGGACACAAGCACGCACAGTGAGTATAACCATGCGCCACTGCTTTGGCCTGACAATTCGTCTCATTTGTGCACATCGTTTTGTACTGCATTCAAATTAAAGCTTACGTCGCGTTGATGTAATGATGGCAATGAAAACTACCATTTTGCAATGGGAGCATCTATTGAGCGGGGTTAAACGTGCGATACGTCCAAGATATTAATGGTGACAGTGACAAATATTCACAGACAATAAATTGATCATGACAGTAATGAGAAAAGTTCCTTTCGTATGGTCTAAGATTACACCTGTCGTGGTATTTATCGCTGAATTCCTTGGCAGGTCATGGATACACACTTATTGTAAGTCTATGGTCCATCAAATATGAACATTTTTGACCGTTCATACTTCCCTCGCTAAAACTGGAGAGTTGGCGGGAGAAAACAGTTCAGTGAAATGAATTTTACATGGTGAGAATGTATCACCAAAGACTACAAAAATTTGATTTGCATGTCAGCAGATCAGTCTGTGTGCCTAGAAAACTTTTAAAGATTGCCTATTTAATATTTCTTTAAATCCTCTAACATTTTTTCATGCGACTGTGTCAAATACAGATAAATTGAAGTTGGAATGGCACCTCAATCTATTATAGTGTTGAAGTTATTCAAAAATCAAAATTTTGTGTATTTGCCTAATTTGCATAAATGAAACTGCTACAACTTTGATTCGTGGTTCATTGGATACAAATAGTTTTGAAGATATTCAGGATTAAAATTTTGTGTATAAACCTGATTTGCATAAATTTGAATGCTGCAACTTTGGTTCATGTTTCATAGCATTCGGCTGTGTCACAAACCGGCAAACTGAAGTCGGAATTACGCTTCTATCTGTAATAGTTTGAAAGATATTCAAAAGAATTCAATCTTGTGAATTCACCTACATGTAATTTGCATAAATCAAAATGCTACAACACTGGTTCATGATTCTTTGGGTGCGGATATGTCACAAACCTATAAATTGAAGTTGGATTGGCACCTCTATTTATAATAGTTTCGGATGTATTCAACTTTTAAATGTTTCAAGTGCTGCTAATAAGCATAATTTCAAATGCTACAGGTTTTTTTTTTTTTTTCAATGTCCATTAGATTGAAAGGTGTCACAAACCTGTATGTACCACTTTAAATTTTTGGTCTACCTGTAATAGGTTGGAAGATACAGAGCTTTTAAAATTTTAATTGCCCCTAATTTGCATAATTACATGGCATTTAAGTATAATGCTAAACCCATTTATTAAATATAATGCTAAACCCGTGTACTCTATGAAGTAAAAATTACCATATCAACACCAGATTCCCATGCTTTGTAAATCAAGGGCATAAAATGACTGCAACAAGTGAAACGTGTATCTATTGATATACATGTATTTATAAGTACATGTATTTGAGTTTCACTATTTACAGGAACGTAAAAAACATTTACGTGACAATCTCTACTATTATAAACTATTAGGCTCACCTTATCCACTGTCATACATAACATTCTACTTCACATAGCTATAACAGAAATCTATGTGCTTAAGTATTGAGTGTCACCAGCCTGACTTTGTCAGCAAACTTAAGTTTTTAAGTCTGCACAGGCAATATGCAACTTGACATTGCTCCTAACAAAAATCTATACAAGGGTACATGTACGTGTTTGACTATCATGGTTCAACAACCAACGAAAGGTGTGAACAAACTTAAGATGCAAGTTTGCATAGGCTAAACATGGATGAAATAAAATGAATCTTTGTTGGAAATGGGCAGTGTTTACAAAGGTTATGAAACAATGTTATAAATATTTAACTGATGAGCAAATGTCACTGCTGGGTCCAGAAATACAACAACTATGCATACGTGAGCTCTGACCCTGACCAAAATCCTTCCATATTACAGTTAGTCATTACAGGAACTTAGTTTGGTTCTGTGTTTGAGTGATTTCTGGTAGTTGATCTGCATCTCCCTTTACAAAGACATGCTAAACTTTGGTTCACATGTCATTGGATGCTGCTATGTCTCTAAATTGCACCTCTCAGTCAGCACAAGCTTATTGTAATGGGTAGTCACACCAAGGAGGCTTCAGACTATATATAGCCTCCTTGGTACACAAGGCAGACAAGTTTACTTTAGCAACACAGCCAGTCTCCCTAGGAATTGAAGTGTAAGCCCACAACACTGGGCACCACTGCCTCTTTTCTGATATGTATGGAAGCCAGACTCTCACAGTTTAATAGGGGAGAGCAAGGACAGAAGCTTCTACTGATCTCCTGTAGAGAGCATTTCAGTCATTCAGGGCTTGAGTTGTATATTCCCAATACTTTTCATTGTAATTTACAGCTTAATAACTTTAACCCACTTGTTGCAGTAACAGCAAAATTTGTGTGGTAAAATTATATGCATACCTGAAATGTTCACATAAAGTTTATTCTTGTGGCTTTAAAAGTAATCTTTTAATTTGAGGTTAATTTAACATGCAATCCAATCGGAATACACCTCTCATCCCTGAAGAATTCTGTGTATTGGATTGTGTATTCACCTGAATACACAGATAATTGGTACTTGTGGCCTCTCCTTTTATCTCTGGTTGCACAACAGCCTGTCTGTGGAAGCATTACCAGTTTGTGGGCACAGTGTGGGGCAAGAAATATGTCTGATGCACATGTATTCATAGGAAATTCAGTGAATTTAACTTAGATTAAACTTCTCAATTTTGTTTCCATGCTATACCATTTTGCTTTGGCAATAGAGCCACATATTAAACTTTGAATGGCAACTCTATCTAGAAAAGTTTTGAAGATATGTATGATATAAAATTTCCACAAATATGTCTCTAGTTTGCATATTTTAACATCATGACTGTTCCAAACAATATGTGAAATTTCATTACTAGGTCTATGACCATGCCAAGTTTGGTACTTTTCGGAACGATAGTGTCCGAGAACAACTGACCACAAAACTGGCACACGGAAATAAATAAATAAAGAAAGAATAAAGTATTTGTGGAAAAACAAGAAGTCTGTGTTCACACACAGCCTTCACAAAGCCCAGAGCAACAGCCTGCTCTTCAATACTTGAAACTGGTCTCGTGTAAGAGTGATCAATTTCAAGACGATACCGACAATGATTTAGCCGAGGCTGTGATAATATAACCGCTCACATTTACACTCAAATGGGCTTGTCTCGGATTGGCCAAAAGTATGCGTGAGCAAAGAAAGGGTGAACCTCAATGATTAACAAGAATAGACACCATGTGATCATTTTACACCATGGTGATACAATTTTCTGCCAACACTGTAACATCTCAGTGGCCATGCACAAGGCTGTTCAGACATTTGTACCTTTGTGCAACAGGGCCAAAGATTGTACAACCAGCATGGGAATTAGATGCCAGGTACCCAGGGATATAAGAGCAACGTGTAGCATATATATATATATATATATATATATATATATATATATATATATATATATATATATATATATATATATATATATATATATATATATATATATGTTTGTGTGTGTGTGTGTGTGTGTGTGTGTGTGTGTGTGTGTGTGTGTATTTATATGCATCGTCAGTTACATTTGAAAATACAAAGTTTCATCATGACGCAGGATGAGTTAAATTTGAAAACAAAAAGATATAATTAGTGAATTTGGAGCTATGCCCCCCCAAAAAGAGTGTTCGTTCTGTGACATTGCCCAAATATATTAAGATTTTTTTTGACGAGAAAAGATTCTCGACAAAATGCAGTCTATTCTGTTAGCTACACGACTTTCACTACTTTGAAGATATGTGGTTTCATCATGACATTAGTAAAAACTGATCTCCCATTCATTGTGAAAATAAGAATAGTCAGATCAACAGGAGTTTTGAACAGTCAATCCATATTATACTTCTGGACACAAGCACACAAACACACCAGTTTTTCTCGCAAAGAACACATTTATGTACATATTTTTTTTGGTTTTGTGTATGGAACGTTCTTGTGGATGTTGAGATTCGATGTTTGATCACTAGGAATGCAAAATATTGCTATCTTGAATGATTTAATTCAAATAACGACGTATGTTGATTCCTAAGTTCTTTCATGAATGATCATACAATATTGTACCTCAGTATGTGCTAAAATTCTGTGCATCCGTTTCTTTGCAACAGAAATCCACATTATTATGTCTTTTTGTGAAAAGACATGTAGTTTAAACTTAGCGCGCGAGTCAGAAAATGTGACATGGGTATAGCACCGGGGTGTAGTATCTACGACGAACTTTCGCATATCGTTTAGAAAAGTCGACAGGTTCAAAACACACTCAAATTAGAGCATTTTAAAATTTCAATCGTTTCTGGCTGCCAATGTATTTAAAAAAAAAGAAACCCAAATGTTGATTGAATCACTACGTCTGTGCTGGATGCGCGTCTATATTGGACACATTATCACAGTTGAAGAATTTAGGTATGTTATTAGGGATGCATGCAAACGTATTTAAAGATGATTATCTTCAACACTATTATGAACAGACGTGGTATTGCTATGTCAATTCATAGGTTCAGGGGCGGATATGTACTTTCTAAAAGGGGGGGGGGGGAGTCAAATTGCGAGTGCTGAAGGTACGAAGCTCACAGCGGGATGTGTGGAGGGCCTGTCCGGGAATTTTTTTGAAAAATCGATACTCTTAGTCACGTGTTCCTGATAGTTGAGACTGTATTTTCAAATGGATAATTTGATATCTGAGACACACAAAATTCACTAATCTGGCCTTTCCCGTTAGCTTTCATATTTCCTTCAGAGTATGGCATACAGGTTTAGACAAGTCCCAAACTTTTTCCAGGATGGCAGGGCCAGTGCTTCAAAATTTGTAATGACCCTAGTCTGCCCCCATTTACAAAGATCTAATAATTTTACTAGTACTGTATATACTCCCACTTATACTTCTGAAAGTCAAAATTCGACTTCATAAGTAACTTAGAGTATCCAAATACAAATGTGTACATCTACGTTTTTGTGGCTTTTTAAATTTTGGCATAGCTTGATGAAAGTATATAGTGTTGAAGTTGCATAGTCTTGCTCTATAAATTGGTGCACATACAGATCAACGGAATATTATGCTAATTGAATCAACATGCCAACATACAAGACCTAGATATAGGAGGACGCGTATTTCATATTTATCTATTTTTCAGTAAAATCCAGTCTGAAGTTCTAGAAATGATGCTTTTTTTGTTCCAAACACCATGAACCTTAAAAGGGTCCTCCAAATTGTCCCTATCAGGCCCATATTGTGTCTTCAATTTTGAAAATTAAAGTTGTGGAAATGCAAATTGGCAAATTTTAACTTTGCAGTCTCATAATTTTACACCTGATGCAGATAAGAACAAATTCAGGGACGCTGTTAAGTTTCATAATATTTTGAAGACATGGACGTCGTTTTCCATTTTTTGCATATGGTGCTATTCTAAAATACACAAAACAAATGAGAGAGCCACTTCAAAGCACTTCCCAATGTTTCACTATATTTAACAATTAGCAACTGTTAGATTGAGACTTAACAATTCCAAAAATTATATTTCCATAAACTAAGAAGAAAAGACGAAGAGAAAGACAGCTATGAAGTTGTACCAAACTAAACTACACCGATACGTATCAGGATAGGTTAAGAGGCGAAATGACCTGCCTTATGTGTTATAATTGTACGTGACTGAATTAGCAATTTGACAAATCTGTCGGTGGTTTCAAAATAAGTCATAACCATAATGGCAACATCAGTAGTAGTATTATTTTGTCTTATTTTCCTTTCCATTTCTTTCAATTATTAGTTTTTTTTTTGTACGGGGGGGGGTGTGATCGAACACACCGAACACCCCACCCCACCCCCACCCCCACCCCCACTCCCACTCCACCCGGATCCGCCGGTGACTGGTTTGTGAAGTATGGGCATCCAATGAATCACAAACAAAAGTTGTAAATTTTAAATTTATGGTATACTCAGGGACACATGAAAATTTTAGTGTTGAGTATCTTCAAAAGTATTATAGATGCAGGCGTCATTCCAACTTTAATTCATATGTTTGTGCTGTAAGCGCATTTAATGAATTGCAAAAAAAAAAGTTATAGAATTTAACCTATGTTTATTAGGCATATTTTACAAAAGTTGAATATTTAAACGTCTTCAAAACTAGTGTATAGAGAGATTCCACCCTATCTCACATTATAGGCATTGACGAGTGAACAAAAAGTTTTAATATTCAACTTTTGAAGAGACACAGACAGATTTGCTGTCAAGCAAATCTTTTCTCGGATTTGTTTGAATTTGTGTTGTATTTTATCGATATCACTTTGTTAGCCGTGGGAAATGCTACAGCTTCTGATCCTTGGTGTGTATTCTTGTGAGTCCAATGTGGGCTTATAAACATATTTTTGCTCCGTTTCAATCTTTGCGCATGAATATAAAATTTTATTTTGGTTTGTGCTGTTGACGCCAAGCTCATTTTAAAAGCTAGGTGATCATTTTTTAAAGAATGATTATCGCAGTTAAGGAAATATTAACTTAAACATAAACCTAAGTTGACAAAAACAAAATTCCGTGTTTCGAACAAACACGCTCTAATAACCGCTGCAAAAGTACACCAAGAGCTTGATTCTGCGATTAGCCTTTATATTAGTGCATGCACTATTATAAGTATGATTGTCAGTAAACAAAGACACCTCCTATCTATCTATCTATCTATCTATCTATCTATCTATCTATCTATCTATCTATCTATCTATCTATCTATCTATCTATCTATCTATCTATCTATCTATCTATCTATCTATCTATCTATCTATCCATCCATCTATCTATCTATCTAATCTATCTATCTATCCATCTATCCCTCTCTGTCTGTCTGTCTGTCTGTCAATCTCTATCGATTATTAAGCTTCTATCTCAGCTGTTCAGGAAAATCTTTTTCCTTGACCACTTTTCTACATACACTGTGAACTAAGATGCTGTCTTAAAGCGAATAACTGTTAAGTAAATTTTTTTTACCTTCTGCAGTAAATTTTGAGATACGATGTTTCATCATGACACCGATATATAGGCATTTATATGTATGTATGTATGTATGTATGTATGTATGTATGTATGTATGTATGTATGTATGTATGTATATATATATATACATACATATATATATATAAGTGTGTGTGGGGGGAGAGAGAGAGAGAGAGAGAGAGATAGAGAGAGAGAGAGAGAGAGAGAGAGAGAGAGAGAGAGAGAGAGAGAGAGAGAGAGACTTGCATAATTATATCATCTTTAGTGGTCATACGGATTATATTTTCGGTTTACTTACTTTCAGAATTCGAAGCTGATTACCATACAAAGGTGTCAAAGCAATGTGATGTTTATTGTGGACTTCTCGCTTGCGCTGTGGCTGTCTTGTTGTTTCTTGCTGTAATATCTTCAATAAACTTGTGTCTGAATTGTGAATCACGGAAACGGATGATCAAAGCGACGACACAAGGATACGTTCATCTGTCATGGCAACAACATGAACCCCTCCTGCAGCAAGCACAATGTACCGTACTGGATCGGCTTGGCCCGGAGGGAGAGTCTCGCAGGCAAAACAAAAATTTAAGAAATGCAACCACCCATAGTGTGCCAATAAACAACAGTATTCCTCTGAACTCCTTTGGAGAAACAGATAATTTCGATAAACCGGGTAAGTATTTCCATAAATGCCTGGTCCCAGTGTCCATAGACCCATAAGCTAAAAAAAGACATTATGCGCTGTACTTTCTTTTCTTGGCAATCAAACGCTCACATTTTACCTTTTCCCCGATGGACAACCAAGAGAAGCACGCCGTTCAAGAAATCTATTTCAGTATGTTGCTCGTCTGTGTACGTAGGTACACACACACACGCTCGCACGCATATATGCACGCACCCACACATTCTTTCGTGTGTTTTGACGGAAGAAAAAATTTTTTGATGAGAGTTCTGGGAGAAATCTAGACAATGACTAAGTTGCTGAAAAGCGATGTTTGAATGTTAGAACATAGGTGCCGTCTCGCTTGATATAATGAAAAATGCAAGTTATCAATATGTATTATGATGAAAAATAATCACACCAGTGAGACTTTGACCAATGAGGTGGGAAACACCCTCCAAAAAAATAAGTTCTGATCTTCATCAGGGACAAAGCCCATTGAGATTCATGCTGTATGGGCGTAACTATTTATTAATTTGCTTGCTTAATTAAGGTAATGTCTAACCTGGCAAAGTGACTTCACTTCTAGGCCAATATCGCAAAAATATGGGTTCCTACATAATAAACCTATATACTCAGTCGACCACAAGGCTTTGCAGAAACTGTCTGCGCTAAAGATGGAACTCTTCTTTCAAGGTTGTTGTTTAAACACAAGCGTTTTGGGTAAAATGGCTTTTTGTGAAAGTTTGGACATTTCTTGAAAAACAGATAAAGTGTTCACTTTTGTGCTATTACGATCTTAATAAGTGTATCTACAAAAACATACCAGGGATTTTTCATAACTGCAGCTGCTTTTTTACAATGATGATTCAAAAATTGCATTTGGCTAGTTTTGTGAAAATTGATAATGTTGGTGGACTTTTCATTTTTGACACATATATGAAAAATGAACGGACCATTTCTTATGTAATCCATGATACCCTTTTTCTCTACAGAACTTTTAGAGTAAATCACTCTTTATTTGATAAAAAATCAGATAATTACTATTGGAGAAATATCCAAATGAACTGGACATTTGGTGCAAATACCTATTGTCTATAATCAAGATTCAAAAGTTAAAATGGTCCATTGACAACCATGTTAGCATTAAAAGTATTTTGTTAGTTTCTTCAGATTGTATTGGGGCTGGAACTTCCAAATTTAGACAAGTGACAGACAATACCTGTGCATAGCATTATAGGTAATAGAGGTACAGCACCGGAAATGAGGTCACCTCATTTCCATAATTATAGCATGCGCAGTTTGGTGGGAGTTATAGCACTTGAAAAAAGAGGCCACCTCATTTACATAGCTAGAGCATGCTCAGTTTGGTGGGAGTTATAGCACCAGAAATAAGAAGAGGTAACCTCATTTAAATACTAGAGAAGGCGCAGTTTGGTGGGCGGAACATCACCGAAAACAAGAAGAGGTCACCCCATTTACACAATTAGAGCATGCGTAGTTTGGTGGGAAATATAGCCCCAGAAATAAGAATATATGTATAATACAGAGCATGCGCAGGGCGATGGGAGGTTTCGCGTTGGAAATACGTCATTGTACATGTTAAGACAATGTGTATCTTTAAAAGTTTACACACACTAAAGTGAGACATAAGTTGCAATCACACACAAATGAATGAACAGGAAAGAGAAGCCTTACGTAAAAACCAAGTGCATTTACTGCACAACTTGCCTTTAGATCAAGTGGCAACCATGGAGGAATAAATCTAGTTTATTCCTCCATGTGGCAACCTACGGATCAAAGCGATATTTTGACTCGAGATAACTAAACTGATTTACAGCGAAGTAACCCAAAATGCTCGCACAAAAAATTGTTGTTTATACATCATGTATTATCCAAACGGGGGCCAAACGCCTGCACGGAGCTATGTAATGCCTTGATGGTATTTGACAGGATGGACATGGTGCATACATTGAACGGTAGCAGTACAACCAGCCAGAAAATGCTTCGTTGTCGTTAGAAATATATTTGGAGTGACGACCGACGCACAATAAAGAAATCCGACTACTGGTATTTGTTGAAAGAAGACAGAAAGAAAATATTGGGCGAGAAGCACAAACCCAGCATCGCAACGTGCAACTGGGGTGTTGATCATTTACAAGTTTATAATGGTCATTGATGTGAAAGTCGAACAACGTGCACACAACCTATGGATGGGCAACGTTTTAAACGTTTAAACTGGCGCCGTACATAGGCACTGCGAACTGCAGAACGATTGGTGCCTTTTTCAGCCAACAACCATGCGAAGAAACAGTGGAAGAAAAATGCTGCGGGTCTCTGGCCCTGTCTAGGCTGGACTGTACGCCATGAAGACGATTGGCAAAAAGTTGTAAACCTGAAATTTGAAGATAACATCTATCACAAAGGGACACTGGACGTTGTGGGAGTGTATACAGCACACATTATTCAGGCTTTAAAACGGGAAGGTAAGTCGCGAGTTGCCGAGAAAGTGTCTCGCGTCTACAATGAATGGACAATCCGGCCAAATCTATAATTTCAGAAAATATCGAACGTTTTTCTTGCGGACACAGAGAGAAAGTTCTTAAGTTGAAAAAAAAAAATAGCACGTAAAGATATTTACTGTTTATCCCCAACGGTTGGTGGTCAGGTGTGACTGTGCGCGCTGGTCAGGCGTGACGTTCTAAGCATACAACCCATTTGTTAATGAGGGTGGGTAAGGGGTTTCACGTACTGGGGCTTTTTATTTACCGTACAAGGGTACTGGAAGCCCTCTTATTTTACGTACTTCGTACTATCCAAAATTTGAAAGATTTCTATTTCCGTACTACGTACTCTAGAAAAATAATTACCTGTACCAGCGCAATGAACCCCCTCCCCCTTACCCCGCTTCGTTGATTTGTTACAAGTCTTTGAAAACTGATGTCAAATGAAAAAGAAATTTATAATGTTACCACATATGGTGCAAATATTTTACCTTTTCAAACTGTATGTACTGTTACATTAACCCACTTCATGATGTGTTTTCATTCTTTCTTAATCTGCACATCTACACGCGAATATTTATTTTGTTACGCATATATTGCCCATATGTTATACTTCCTTTGTTCAAACTTTCATTCAATGTAATGTTAAACTAAAAACTGTTATCTTATCAAACTTAATGGTTTATTCTTGACACGTTTGCAGAATATATGTTTGTTTTATATTTTAGGCCAGTTTCAAGTCTGTATTTCTGTTCCTTGTTCTGTAGAGTTCCAAACCCCTTTTATGCCAACATTACAATGAAATGAACATTTTCGATGGTTTTTTTCACGATAGTGTTAAAAAAACCCAGATATTTCTTTGTCTTTTCATGATGTGTAAATGAGAGAAGACTTTGCAAATTCATGTCCATTGACAAAATAAGGTTCTCATATAGGAGTATACATACAATATGTTACTTTTTTTCAAACTATGTGTACCACTGAGTAAACACATTTTATGCAGTATTTGCATTTTACTTCAATCTATATATTTATATAAATATTTTATTATCCGTATTATAAACTACGTGTACTTTTCCTTTTCTTTTCCCATTCCATACCATACTGTCATCTGTATATACACAGTGACAGTTATTCTTGACCCGTTGACCAAAACACCTGCCACGTAGTCTTAGGCTGCTGGTCGATTCACTTAATGTCGTTACGTACTTGCCTTTTTTTCAAATTCTTGTTCAAAGCTTGGAGTTTCGGCATAAAAACGTTCTGTTTGTTTTCTTTTTGTAGGCTAATATACGACCCAGTCTGTTTTATTCTGTATTTGTGCTTTTTCTTTGGGGCTCTTTCGTTTTTTCAAATCCCCATGTTTTAGTTTAAACAAATACTGCAACGAGGCGTAGGGTAGACGGCTAGTTGCTTCTTCATTTATGCATTTTCTTCTGTTAAACATTTTCAGGTGAAATTGTCTATACAACATAACATGTGCACATGTTCGCTTTCACTTAACTTTCTTCTTAATGCTCTAATTTTTTTTCCAACTTGAGAACTTTCTCTCTGTGTCCGCAAGAAAACAATCGATATTTTCTGAAATTATAGATTTGGTCGTGCGGATTGTCCATTCATTGAAGGAGCCAGACACTTTCTAATCTCCTTTTGTGATAGATGTTATCTTCAAACTTCAGTTTTACAAATTTTTGTCAATCGTCTTCATGCCGTACAATCCGGACTTGATAGGACCAAAGATCCAATTGTCGGCATTTTTCTTCCACTGTTTCTTCGTATGGTTGTTGGCTGAAAAAGGCACCCATTGTTCTGCAGTTCGCAGTGCCTATGTACGTCGTCAGTTAAAACGTTGCCCATTTATAGGTTGAGTGCACGTTATTCGTCTTTTACTTCAATGACCATTATAAACCTGTAATGATCAACACCTCAGTCGCATATTGCGATGCTCGGTTTGTGCTTCTCGTCCCCTCCCCCCCCCCCCCCCATTTTTTTTTTTAAGACAGTCTTATATCGACAAATATCAGCAGTCGGGTTTCATTTTTGTGCGTCCGTCTGGCAGAGAGGGTGAACCTGGGACATCAGTACGTGCAATGGCCCACATTGGGCCTTATCTACAATAAAATATTGAGTATTCAGCTGTGCAGTCAGAAAGGGGAAAGGGGGGGGGGTGTCTCATTACGCTGGTACAGGTAGGCCTAATTATTTTTCTAGAGTACGCAGTACGGAAAATAAAAATCTTTCAAAATTTTGGATAGTACGACGTACGTAAAATAAAAGGGCTTCCAGTACGCCAGTACGGTAAATAAAAAGCCCCAGTAAGCCAGTACAGGAAACCCCTTTCCCACCCTCGTCAATCATTCGTGCTAGTAAGATTAGGGAGGTTGGGCCTAAAACCACTACGTCGTCAGACGGAGCTCCTACAGAGAAAGGTTTGAAACGAAGCTCACACCTGGAACACCATCTCGCTTCACGTTTGACATGATTTCTCCGTTTCTGTACATACCAACAAGCTGCAACTCACCAGTTTATTCCAAAACTGTATTTTACAGGTATATTACACTGATGACACATTGAAATCCCCAAATATCCATAGCAACACGCCAATGATTGTAAATGTCCCACAAAATCCATTTTGGGCAAAACGTCCGACATCCCAGGGCCAAATTCAAGCGGGTAACACATCCTGAATGAAGTTCGTTCCGTGGCATTAGCCGTATGACAACTGTTCTCAATTGTTAATCAAACTGTATTCTTTGATCCACTCTCTGTACAAGCTCCGTCTGACGACGTAGTGCCTTTAGGCCCACCATCTCCCATCTTATTAATACAAATGATTGACTGCACAGATGAACACACAATACTTTATTGCAGATAAGGCCCAATGTGGGCCATTGCACGTACAGATGTTCCAGGTTCACCCTCTCCACCAGCTCCCCCCCCCCCCCAAGCAGCGGTCGACGACACTAACAAGCTTGCCTAATTGTACTTAAAATCGTGTTAAGAAAAATTATGTTTTGGTAACATATTTTTGATATAAATGCTAATGACTTTCATTCTTTTCTGACATGCATAAATTTAATTAATATTAAGAAAATACTCAAAATTGACAGTATTTTCTCAAATGTCACAAATCTGACTCATCACCTTGAAACATTGACTCACGGTTGGCAGTGAAATAGAGCTTAATGGTTTGGAGACTTTCAAAGTGAGGAGTAGGTGTCATCATGGGATTTGTTTTACATTTCTGGTGCAGGATGTCCATTGTTGTAGTACTTGTTCGGATTTCCTTTGGTTTGTACAGGTGGTCTAGCTGCAACTGTTTATTTTACACTCACTGGGACTGCATATAAGGCCCCAGTTTGTTTCTACTTGAGTTATACACTGGCAGGTGGTTTAACTAGGATAAGCTATCCAGCTAGAAAGGGTACATACTGGTTCAGGGGTAAATCAAATTGTTCTTATCTGAACCTGTACTGTACAAATTTAGTAACCATGTTTTGTTTGACGTTTTTTTCTTTCATAATGAAGCTCCGCATTTATAAGCAAAACTTAACGTATCTAGCTTATTCATCATTTGCCAGGTTCATATTTATTCATTATTATGTGGGTTGTCTTTGCTGAATATTTAGTTTAGACAAGGAGCCGCTACTCAGAGACATGTACAGGTATGACTATATATATATATATATATATAGTCATTACCCTATTCCGCAGTCCGAACTCTTTATTCTCTATACGCTAACCTGTCACTGTCTAAACTATATACATATGGAAGTAGTGTTGTCCATATTGCACACATTCCACTGTAAAATTTTGACATAGGCTGTGTTAGCCCAAATAAATTAAAGATTCTACTCAGAACATGTTTCGGAGTCTATACCTGTACATGTCTCTGAGTAGCGGCTCCTTGTCTAAACTAAATATTCAGCAGAGACAACCCACATAATAATGAATAAATATGAACCTGATGGGTCTGTCATACTGGTGGCCAATGAAGCCAAAAGTGGACATCAGAGCAATATTTGGATGAAATGCTGGATACTTGTCAAATATAAATCTATATTTGATGAGACTTGGCATGTTGACAAATCCTACCAGTAGAAAAAAAAATGGGCATAATTTAATGACCTTGAGATGACATTAAAAGGACCTTGACGGTCACTTTAATGATTTGGATAGGGCTTATTTGGCCAATTATTCCGTCTTTTTGCCACATTTACAACAAGAAATCGCAAAAAGCGAAAAGAACAAGTTGTTTAAAATTTTGCGTAACACATTTAAAAAAAATGTTATCGACATTAGCCCGAATATGAGAAAATGGGTGTGAGGTATTTTGCAATAGTTTATTCCCTTTTTACATAACAGGCATACATCTGTATATAGAATAGGTGAAACACAAGGATTATGCTTATTCACTAGATAATTTAAAAATCAAACAAAAATCCCATGTTTTACAGAAAGTACGTCCATTTGAAATTCCAGCCCATCAACGCATTGTTGGCGGCCATCTTGGATTGAGAAATCGAAAACCAAGCTCTGATTTGAAATTTATATAATTTCACTAAATTTTCATAAATTCACGTGAACTTTTTTTCAAAATCAACTACTCTTTTACCTGCACCCGATGGTGGACATATTTAAGTGAGGCAATTCGAATTTTTTTATATACATTTGAGAAAAATACCTTTACATCCCAGTTCTTTCTAGATCAATTAATTTTTAGTCATGTGCCAAATATTTGTTTTTCATGATAATGCGCTGACTTCATGGTTTTCAAATAAAATGGCCTTTTTGGGTTTCAATTTCTGGGTGAAAACTGACATAATAATCCCTGTATAGCTACATTTTGGTATTCAATATCTTTATATGGTCAAATGAGGGTCAAGTTTTATATATCTGACATAGCTCACCACCTACCAAGTTTCATGAAGATTGACATTTAACTTCCGAAGATAATAGCAAATGTATTCTTAAGTGAACAAAAATTGGTCATTTGGCCCCATATTGAGCGCCGAAGCACTGGTCTCCCGCCAGGCCCTGAATGCCACAATGAAGTTACATGATACATGGGTGAGTTAAGTAGACAACAAAACCATATATGAAATAACTGAATAGAATTACACAAACACAAGAAGTAAGTAAAATCATATGAAAAATAAAATTATATTATATATTACAACAAATAAGCAAGATTTACATGACTAGAGCACAAAATAAAATCATATGATATATATTAAAACAAATAAGCAAAATTACATGACTAGACCATAAAAGCTGTGTCACAGGAAGCTGTGGGCTGGAAAGACGGGGGTGCGGATGAAGAATCAGACAGTCAATGGGTTGATGGAGGGCGAGTCCATGCTTTAATTGGGGGGGGGGGGGGCATTTCTGTATTCGCGTGGGAGGGAGTTCCAGCTCAGAGCACCCCTGTATGAGATTCTGTTCTTGCCAGCATTAAGTTTGGCTCGTGGGATAAAGAGCGAGTTATCCTTGGCAGCTCTGGCGAGGTGGGGGTGGGTTAGGGAGGTGTTATTCAATTTGCAACATATATAAGGGGGTATTGGTTATTGACTGCTCTATACAAAAATACTTTGGGTGTGTAGGTCACGTCGTAGCTGGAGGGTCTGAATATTGTTTATGGAATGCAGGTGGGGAACATGGGTATATCTGTCAGCTTTATGTATTACACAGAGGGCACGGTTTTGTAGTATTTGTAAACGGTGCTTAAGCTGGCAAGAACAGGTATCCCATGCAATATCACGACAGTCAAAGTATGGCACTATGAGGGACTTATACAGCGTCATTGCAGTTTTCGTAGAAAGAAATTTCCTGGTTCTTCCGAGACTGACCAGTCTGACACTGGCCTTTTTATAAATATAATCAATGTGTTGGGAGACAGTCAGGGCACGGTCAACCCAGACGCCCAAGTACTTGAAAGAAGAAACTTGCTGAATCAAAACGTTGTGAATAGAAATATTCAGAGGAGGGAAAGCACCAACACGTTTGGCTGAGCCAATAAGCATGAATGTTGTTTTCTTAGTATGCATTTAAAGTCAATCTGTTGGATTTGAAACAGGAAGAAACACTCATTATTTCAGTGTTACGCGTGTTTTCCGGCATATCTGGGCTGGAGGCAGAGAAATAATGCTGGGTCATCAATAAATAAATAAATAAATAAATAAATATATATATATATATATATATATATATATATATACATATATATTCTTACCCGAGGCTCTCTAAACGACACAAATATAGTACAATACACATAACACATTATATCATACAATAAGATGTGGACTGGAGAGTTTTTAAGATACAATGACAGAGCATTTACCCATTGCCACGTAATGAAATAATGTATCTTGCAAAGCTTCTTTTAAATGATTACAATGTAACGTATTTTGTCACTTCATTAGGTAATCTATTCCAAGGTATGGCTCCATCATAACTGAACGAAATTTTTTATACCCAGTTTTTTGGCAAGAAAGGTACAGTTTATCACACTAAGTTGATTTTAACGTCACAGAGTGCACATGTTTAACATGATGAAACATTTTTAGGGTTGGTCTGGTGCCATACCATTCAAAGCTTTGAATACAAGACGATATTCCTCGATTGTCATCCAATGGAGCTTTTTCACAAGTTTTGCATGACTCTGAAATACATTGCTATTCACGACTAAATAAGCAGCCTGTTTGTGGATACGCTTAACCTTTTCTCAATAAAGAATTTTTTTTGCAATTACCCCAAGTGCTACAGCTGCAGTCGTCTGGCAAAATGCAGACACTTACAAACATTTTCTTGTGCATCCCAGCTTAAAAACCTGTCTATGCAAAGACCAAATATTTTTGCTGGCTTAATTTTCCAAATAAATTCTAAGAGTACCATCATCCAAGACGCATCCAATACTGCAGCTTTTCCTTTTGAAGATAACAACAAAGTTTTTGCTTTATTTTTTTATTCGCAAGTAATCTGTTGTTTTGACACCACACTGCAGCTGTAATTGCTTTGGCATTTTAACATTTCTTCGCTATCTTTTATACAAGAACCAACTGCAAGAATAGTTGCATCATCTGCATACATATTAATGTCTCCCTCACCTAAATACAATGGGAGATCATTGAGGAATAGCATAAGGAGAAATGGCCCTTGAGGGACTCCACACACTGCCTTTTCGGGTTTAGACATTACTTTGTCTATACACACTGCGTGATATCTATCAGGAGGATAAGACTTCAACCATTTATATGCTGTATCAGAACATGCACAAACCTTCAGTTTTTTCCAGAAGCTCATGATTGACTTAATCAAAAGCTATGTAAATGAGGTGACCTCATTTCCGGTGGTATACCTCTATTACCTGTAGTTCTAGCAAAATATCATTCATGGTTTTTTCATCATTTTTTTTACATTCATCGATACGATGCATTGTTATGGCTAGTTCTACATGTCTTAATAAAGAATATATTACTGTCAATCGCTTCCATAATTTTGAGGATGGTGTAACTCGTCTGCCAACTATTTCATAGCATGCTACATGGGCACAGGCAACTCCAAGACCAGTGCCCGACCAGTTCTGTCAACTTCCTGGTTTTCCTCCAGGCACGGGGAAGATGAAGAACATTATTTGCTCGACGAGATTGTCCTCTTGTTAATAACGGACCGAGCAAGAAAAACACCCTTTCCCCACATCTACTGGTTCCGCCTTTACAAAAAAAAAAAAAAAAGTTCAGACATACTGAATATAATAGTGCACACTATTTCATGATGTGCGTCTGAATGGAAAAGGAGATCACAAGCATTTATGCTTGGGTGCAAATTGTTTTAAACTTGGGCGCCCTGTACATTTGTATTATTGTCTCTGGCTACCATAGGCCTGAGTTGCGTGGAAACGGGTAATCGTGCACCTTGATGTTTTGGCGCCAGATCATGCATGTATTTCATTCTGTCATTTCTAATTTCCACAATGTCCATGTGCTCTGAATGGACATGAAAATACTAGAATCGCATACTTTGTAACCTGAAGCATCATCAATTTTTTTTCCTCTCCCAGTGTGTTAATTTGACCACTTACAAAATATTTTGAGATCGAAGACGCTGTAAAATTATACTAGAAGGAACAAGGAAGTCCTGAAACCGTATCACAGTGGCAACACAGCAGTTTATCAAAGCTGATTGGAACGCCGGTATGTCACGAGGAAGCGAGTCTACCATTTTGGCAGGAGTCCCTGTGGACAAAATAAGAATGGGCCTCGCGCTCACGATCTGAGACTCGGCTGCATTCCTATCTCTCAACAACTCTTGCATTGATAAGCGTATTATGCATGCAACAATGCACCTCCAGGTTGCTTTAGTTTTCTTGTACAGGTGGTATGGTAGGGTGCCCTGTTCGTTCAACGGTGAATAAAACTACAACGGATAAAATTCCCTTGTGGTGAACTGTTTAAGGAAGATTATACTTCTTCTGCACACGGTAGTCCACAGTTAAAGGGAAACAGTGACTCACTGTTGATGTTTGACAATTACAAAAGCAACTACCTGGTTTAATTATGATGGGATGAAAGGGCAGCAGGGCAAGAGAATGTAGTATAATATATATATATATATATATATATATATATATATATATATATATATATATATATATATATATATATATATATATATATATATATATATATATATATTTATTTATTTATTTGTTTATTTATATATATATTTCTTATTGCAGTTTCTGAAGAGGTCCCAGGAGGGACAGCCGTTCGACTGAGTAACTCCGCCAGTCAGGAAACTTTCACAAAAGACAAATCAATTGACACTGCCGTACCCATGGAGTCTAAACGAAACGCAAACATGTTGACTTCTATATAATCACCAAACACTAAAAAATCTTGATAAACAATAGAACATTTACAGCTAAGCATTCTATTTATATTTGTAAGACTGAGTTATTGACTTTCGTACAAGAACCGAAGAAATGACCCCACGAAATTGTCGACAAGGGGCATGTGCCGCTCACATTCAAATCAGACTTCCGATCAGACGTTTTGTAAAAGTGTAAAACTCAGGGGGGGGGGGGGGGAGGAGGAACATGAAGCAGACTACAATGTATACTTTCCGTCCCTGGTAACTAGGTTGAATGGTAAAGTACCTTGCGTATCTGCTATTGGTATGTCCGACTAGAATAGTACCAAAAAAAGAAAAGAAAAAAAAAAAAAAAAAGACCGTCATAAACTTTCTTAACCCACCTGAGTCCAAGGATACATTTGAGCACAGGCATGCCAAGAGTGCATGTGTTCCCAGTTGTTGCCATCAAACCTCTTAGACAAACTGAACAGGTATGAAAAGAACGAACCTTTGATGTGTTATCTATAAGCACTTCACTGAAATCATGTTTTCTAACGCTGGAATTTCGCTTGTAGGTGCACGTCCTCAAAACGGACATACATGTACTAGTAATCATACCCATAAAGGCAGCTACTTTGACTAGATTTTCTGCACACACACACACGCACGCATATATATATATATATATATATATATATATATATATATATATATACACATACACATACATAAAAAACATATTTGCATGAAGTCAAATACTTTCGAGTTCGTGGTGAATTTTTTAGTACACAGGTAACCTATAAGAAGCTCAGAACGTCTACTTACATGAATATATGAATTATTTTTTTCAATAGCCAATATAAAATGCACCTTATTTTTAAGTCTCGCATTACCCTACAACACAACACACTACAGATACATTTCTCGGGAACATGCCTGGGAACAAGCATACATGTTAACCCTGAAAGCACAATAAAGAATAACAAATATCAATTATTTTGGGTCAAAGAAAATCATATAATCATACCCCTTTGTAATTCATACAACTTTTAAAATTTGCCTCTTCGTACAAGTTTACTGTTATGAATTTTCTCATGCATCAGAAAAATAATCTCAAAATCGTCGCATTTCACTAGTTTTATAACTTTCTCTTCCGCGTTTCAAAGTTCAAAATTTACAAAAAACTCATAAGTATCAAATAACACCTTCCACCTTCGTTGAATAGTTGATAATTCATAACATAATGAAATGCCTCTTCAACCTTCATACATAAATCGCAAATTCTTTTATCTTTTGGAAATTCCACCAATCTTGTGCCCCTTGTTCCTGATTCGCAGTCGACGTAAATTCCCCTTTCGTTGATGTTATTTAGTAATATCAAATATTTTCCCTGGTTGATATCTGATTTATGTTAAGCAAGGTTTCAATGGCAGAACGTCAACAGAACTAAATGTGAAAATGCCTAGTGGAGGCAGGTGCAAATTCCAGAGGGTCCGTCCTTTTGTCCTTTTGGGTAGTATGGCTGAGAATGTACATTGACATGCACAACATTAATCAAACAGGCATATGAATATATATATATATATATATATATATATATATATATATATATATATATATATATATATATATATATATATATATATATATATATATATATATAGTATCATCAAAGGGGCAACGGGTGCATGTATACATAACTGTATTTGTTTATATATATACATATATAAATATATACATACATACATACATACATACATACATACATACATATACAAGATCTGTCCAGATGGTGTTAATACAGTACCTTTGAAGAACAGGTCTCTTCTCTTCTCACAAGTTGCAAAAAGAAAAATTTCCGTTTCCCAGAGCAGGCTTGGACAAATCACAGAGATGTTAGAAATTACCTGTTTCACACTCAATTTCTGTGGGTTTTGATCCAGAAGGTTGTCAAAAAAGTCACTGTGTATTGGAACATTGTCATGCTTTGTTGTTGATTTTGTGACAGGAGGTTACATGTACCCAGATGACCGGTGCTCTCTTGGGATTAATGACCGGCTCCTATAGCTCCAGGCTGTGAGGCACTATGTTTAGAACTGCACTGACACAAAACATATATACATATACAGTGGTCCCCATCTTGCAAGACGCCTTTCACCAAAGACCACCTCTCTTAAAAGACCACCTTTCTTAACCAGAAAGTGTGACATTCCTATTATTTTGTCCCCTCTACTGAGGCCACCCATCTAAAAAGGCAAAGGTTTGGGCTGTGTTTTCAGTGGCCTTGTAAGAGGCCTTTCAAAACTTAATTGTATTATGGAGTAAGTTGCTTAGTGCACAGGTTATGACAGACTGAACTAATGTATTACATGCAGAATGGTTGCGAAACAGTATAGAAGTAGCTAACAGTAACCAGCTTGCATATGTTGTGGTAGAAATTGGATTCACAATTGCAATAAATTTAAATTATGCGACTTTTGCTTGTGGTTTATTGGATATGCCTACAGCACTAACCTATGAACTAAAGCTGTAATGACACCTCTATCTTTAAAAGTCTTGGAGATATTCAACTTTAAAGTTTTGAGGTGTCCATATAGAATAAATAGAAATTGTACAACTGCTGTAATGTCTCTAATAGATGCACAACCCTCACAAATTTACCAACAGAATCAACTTTTGGTGTCTGAGTTTAAGCCGACACAAAAGTAAAGTGAAATGATAGACAGCAAAGAAAGAAAGAAAATTGGGAAAAACAATATGCCTGTGTCAACACACAGACATACTAACTTAGCTGGTTTTTACCACTTGGTGTGTATCATCAAGGTGATCAGTATCTCAGCAGTGTATACACCGAGTGAACCACTAAATCTGGCAGTATATACGAATATGAACCAGAACCTTTGTCCAGCTGCAATATTTGGAAGAGGCAGAATAACATTTATCTGTATCAGCACTTGCAAAATATAAATAACCGGCATTAAAAACAAGGTAATGATAATAATGTGAAGATTCCTAATGTCTCATTAAACCAGAATTCTGCCACTGTATTTTGTAAGTGAAATTTAATCGGTAAACCTCAGTGTTGAACATGCCATTATTGGTGCTGTCGATAGTATCATCGGCACATGCCTGTTTTGTTCAACCAGATGTGTGCACGTTGCAAGAACAAAGCTTTCTGTAGAGACTAAAACTCTGCCAGTCTCCAGAATTCACTCACACTATTTTGTCAGGTCTGCACCTTTAAAAGCAACTGTTAATACGCTGAGGTACTTGCTACCAGAACATAAAGTCTTCTCATGAAGTCGTCAGTGCCACCAGAGCCCAAAGAGTTGCGAATTATACCGTATTGAACACTTTGGAACGTGTGGTATGATCTGATTGTCACTTCAACAACCAATCTTTTATGATCCTGGAACTGAGGAAACCAGAATACCTAAATCATGCAATTCTCCATCAAATTCCGATGCAGCAACCAGTTACTTGGCAATATCTCCCAGTGTATTAATCTTAGTTGCGATTGGGACACTACTATGCAGCAACTGCAGATGTAGAAGAACGAGCTTGGTTATGCTGCAGAACCTGAAAGAGTGAACAATTAATATATCAAAATGAATGACTATCTCTGTGAATTTTATAATGGTCTCAACAGACCTGTCAACTGTTCATGTCCAGAAAAAAAATTATAAAGCCATGAGAGATGAGAAAGGATATTGTATCAACTTGAAACACACACACACACACACACACACACACACACACACACACACACACGCAGAGGGCAGACAACTGTGGCACATAATGAAAGTTGACAGAGGGGCTGAGTGCAGTGACCAGTACATCAGACCTTTACTGAAATAGTTCTATTCATCTATTACAGACCAATAATCTATACATGACAAATTATGCAATAAAAGCTTTGAAAATCATAAAGTGCAAAATTTACAAATACTAGGGCCATTTCATATGTAATGTCATTGACTCATTGATTTGATTTTAAATTTGTATATCATATTTCATTTTACTTCATTGGAGTCCGAAGACATATTCTCCCTTGACCAACATGCATTGTTGGAAATGCTTTATCTAATTGTCTAGCATTAAACGGTATGCCTCTGCAAGTATCTTCTGCAGACCTGAATTGACACATTGGGCATGGTCTTGGATGCGCTTAAAAGAGTCTGCACCTAAGTTCTCTTTGAATTTAGGGACATCTAAAAGTCCAGTGGTGCAGAGGGTACCAAAGTAATTTTATTGGCCTCCAAGAACTCTATCACTTGACGTGTCTTAGCAGACTTGCATTGTCATGGTGGAGATATGTTCAAGTTTTGCCAAGCTTGGGACGTTGTTTTTTCAGTACTTTTACCACTCTAGGTATCACTGATGTAGCATAATGGTTCCCTGATGATGAGCTGTCCCTCGGGAAAAATATCAACAGCAAATGGGCCCTTGTAGTTGAAAAAAGAGCTTGTTACTTCTGAAAGAAGTGTAAGAAACTGTTGGTCTAGGGTATTTTTCTCCAAGCAAAACTACCACATTTCTCTTCATATTTTATGAAACCATGAATTGTTGCTGTTTACTACATCTGTAATCCTTTTGTTCCCACCTGGACAAAAATCAGCTATGATTTCAGATGCAATTTGGAATCTATTGCCTTTTTCCTCATCACACACATCTTTCGCGTTTGAACATTAGTATCCTGTACACAGTTTTGGATAAACCAGAGATTGTACTAATCTCCACGGCAGTTAATCTAAGATCGCTTCCTACAGTATCATTTATCTCTTGTTCTCAACCTCTGCAATTGGCCCAGACTTAGGCTCATCAGAAAATGTCTCCTTCCCACCATTAAAATTATGAATCCAATGAGTAACTTTAACTGTGTGCTGTGAAGTAGTAGCACAACCTAACACACACACACACACAAACAAACAAATATGCATGAATTTCAGTGGCAGATTTACTGAGTTTTGCCCAAACAAAGATATAGAATCTCGCTGGCTCCTTGCTTGGAGACTCCATTTTAAAGCCAGGTACCCAGACACATCCTCACTACTGTGCACATAAAGCAATAGGGTCACGTGGCTCTCTTGTTTCCTTGTGCAAGTGGAAGTATGCATGTGTGACTGTGAAATAATATCTTAAAATCACATTTGCAAGTGCCCTATTTTGACCTCATGACATTACATATGGAACGGCCCTTATACATGAAGTCCATACAGGCTCAAACGTATCCTAATATTCTGCAAGTCCCAGTGACAGCTAACAACGATACAAAACATGGCAGCCGGGAAAGACCACGTGTGGATGTTTAACAATGACAACCACAGAGAAGTGAGGCTGATCAATAGTTTCTATGTAGATAAGATAACAGTAAAAGGAACTGGCTCATTTAGTCAAATTGGGAGACACATGCATTTTCCATCTCAAAACAAGTTTAAATGAGAAAGCCATCTTAGGCAGAATAGATATAAAAGAGGATATGCTGTAGAGGGTGAAAAAAGAATGTGAAATGTTAATAAAGTCATTTAAAAAGGCTCCATTTATCCTACAATAGTTGGAGAGCAGCAGTTGATATAAGTGGTAACTTCCACCACATACCTTTTTCATATCTAACAAAGAAGCATGTGAGCTCCCTGCAAGCAACACTGGCCAAAGACTCAATGTACAATTGCTGGGCATCATCAACTATAAAGGAACTTGGTAATCTGCACCGATAGAAATTCACTGTGAAAATAAGTGTGATATTGCAACTCCAAAAGTTCATTATTTGCTGTGACCTGATAAATGTATCATTCATCAGAGACCCTTTTCAGGCAGTTGCAGTTGAATCCTACAAAAAGTTCAACCTGACATTAGCAGATTATGTTAAAATGGTGCATACCACTGTACACAGGGTCTCTATTTATCTGAGATCAAGGTTTGTGACCCTCCCTTTTTGCCGTCAAGATCTGTTCTGTTTGACCTGCAAGGTGTTGTTTGATGATGCCAAAAGCCAACAAGAAGACTGGTTGGTCCAAATGAATAACATGTTCTGAGGAAATTGCCAAAGAAAAGGTTCAACCTTCCATCGGTAACTTCTACTACATATTATATGAAAATCTAGTGGAGTTGCAGATCAAGGGACCCTGACAAGGCAATGGTTAAGCTGGTCAGCCCAGTGGCTAAAAGTGTCGAATGAGGCAAGTCATACCTGGAAGATGAAAAATGGCATTCTATGATACCCTTGAAGTCAGCAGCGATAAACTAGCTCTGTTTAAACATCTGCCACTGGCATTGGGCATCAATGAGGTCAATTGGCTAGAACACACATCTGCCAGTCAACTGAATAATTGGGCACCAGTGAGTTTTAGTGTACCACCAAATTCAATGTACATGAACCACCAGAGAAAATGCTTTCACATGCAACGTGAAATTCAGCAAAGGGATCAAACAAAATTACCAGCTTTACCATCACGCAGAAATATACCAGAGCAACCTAAGATGGAAATCATGAACAACAACTTGGCTTCAATCCTAGGTTAAGGAGACTTGAGTTCAAAGGGACAAGTAATCACGTCATCAGTTGGCAGCAGTTATCCAGACACCCTGCCTTTGTCAGAATATGAAACAAAAACAAATAACTTCAAGCCCACGGTCAGACTTGAATGCCGCAAGCCCCAGTTCTAGGGCTTGTGGTTGGGGCTGCCTGGTTTTGTGGTATTAATCAAGTGACATAACATGTGTTAGTGACCCACAAATTGCTCTATCTTAGTATCATAGTTCCTAATAAAACAGTTGTACTGAACACTCCCGTCACTGCAGCCTCAGGGAGCAATCCAACGCTTGGTCCAGGGTCACTAGGTCTGGTTACCTACACATCCCCGGGCCTGATGGCGGTTCCCTCGGTGCAGTGTCCCTGGTCAACCCCAGAGTTGGAGCTGCTTGCATTCAAGTGCTTGGTTCACATCCCCAATTTCAGAGCTATCCCAATCAATTCAGCCAAATTGTTCCAGAAGGACACGGAAATAGAACAGGAAAGCAGCAAGGGCCCAAAATTCAGATCAAATAGTGCTCTCATAAACAGGGCCTAGTATACTCCTGTTCAGATAGAAGAGAACGTTTCCATGAGTTTAACATGAAGTATGACAAATGTGACATATGGGATTGGATGCACTCCTGTAATTTTATGCAAGGTCAAGGTACACTGGTTCGTGCTTGATCAAGAGAAGTATCTAAGTCTGTCCTTGAAATGGTTCAGAATTTGGTTATTATTGTGTCTGGTGGTTCACAGGGGCATTGAAGTTCACAGGGTCTTTAAAATGAGCTAACCAGCAGCATGTCAATGCATTTTGAAGTCAACACATGCCCAAACGTGCCACTCACTGGAAGCAGACAGAAAACAAAAGGTCCTTTACAAGGACATTATTTCTTCAGTGGTTAAATCAAATGGTATCACAGATGAAACACAATTCCCACAGTTACCCTCTACCTAATTCCTAAATGCTACACCAATAGTAGTGTTCCTTCTCTTTCCATAGAAGTATATTTCCAAGAAAGAAAGGTTGTCGATATGGAAGGCTGACTTTTCACAAATATATGTCAACAGTATTAACTGATTATGGATGTAGTAATTTTGAGCTTGAAACATATCCTTAGTCAAGGCCACTCCCTGCTATCATCAAACTTTTTATCCACTGGCAAGATAAAGATCACAGTCCCCAGTGAAAATGTGCATGGTACAACCACCAACTGGTAGTATAATGTGTCACACAAATGCATTAAAGTGAGAGATCTCATCCTCTTTAGATGTTCAATGAATAATGTATTGCTTAATGGCATTTAAGTCTTGCTGTTGTGTCTGGTGATGTTCATGTTGATAGACTTGTCTAGAAGGTTTGGATGCTTGGACTGATTTTCGACAATGATATTAACACATAATGGTCTCGCTACTACTTAGAGTTGAATCCCTCACTCTGCTGCAAGATCCATTCAGACATCAAAATTAAAACATTTGCAATGCCTCCAGGTCAATTAAGAATGAATATTGCGGGTGCATTCCAAGAAATCTTCTCGGAACAGTCATCGAGGGACTAACGGATTCTGCAGTCTGCAATGTCAGTTATGCCAAAAGTCATTTTATCTTTTATTGTTATCGTTGTAACTATGCACAATTCTTTGTAGATGGATATGCCAGGTAACCCATTGCAGCCACATTGCCATGCTGACGATCATGCTGAATCAAGCCAATATGTCTTCATCCATGTACAAAACCCTTGATTAGTACATCAATTTAGGTACAGAAGACTACAATATTAGATATTTCCTGTCTGTATTTGGGGGCCAGTTTCATGACAAAGACGAGTAATCTCATGGGAAAAGAGGGAACATGACACTGGAACTCAAGGTTGCCAAAGCCCTTTTAGATGCAGTGTTGTGACCCATTTTCTGGTATAGTTTCCAGCAGTGATGTAATTATTGCATTTTATAATCTACAATTTAACCATCTTTAAAAATATCTGACATTGAATTTCATATATCTAAAAATGACTTTTAATACCTTATGAGGCTAGTGCAATGCCGCGGAGGCAACGGTAAACTGCACCTTGTTCATCAAGGGTATGAATACTGAAGAATTAACTGTTAAATACCAGATTGTGACATGCTTGGAATTTTTCTACCAGGACAAAGGGGCTATAAAACACTGAGGAGACACCTGTATGTTGTATCTAGCATTAGGAAGGACAACAGGCAACAATGGATGGACACTGCATCCCACAGCAAATGATCAAGTAATGACAGCTGCAGACTTGAAACGCCAGTTACAGTCTTCCAAAATGGTGTCAAAGGCTGAAGATGGAATTAAAATATTTCACAATGAGAATCACTGCCCCATTTCAGCATGACGCACGTACATGCATCAGTTTGAATAAAATAAGACGATATGCTAGTATGTAATCCAAAATTGTAATAGTAAAGCCTCTCAAACTGAGCTATGCTACGGCTAAATTACTGACCTACACCCTTTAAAGAAATGAATTGATAAAATGTAGTCATATTTATAGAAATTCTAGGCTGGCTCTCAAGTTCTGGTGTGTCTTAGTATTGACGAAGACATGTAATATAATAGTACAGAAAAACATGATCCATATTCATTAATTCCAAACCCACCAATGACAGTAAAGAGATTCCAGACTTGCCAAAGCATCAACATTTCTGTTCCAATACCAATGTGAAGAACCAAATTTCACTCCTGACTTGAGACAGGCAGTCACCCATAAAAGGCAACTGGTGGTTTTAAATAAAAAATGTCATAATAGTGTATATCTTCATGCAAGAAAAACAAAACAAAACTAACGATGTTAATCTGGCTTGAAACTTGGTTTGCTGTATCATTTTCATATTGCCATCCATTACTTCGATATGATGATTATTCAATTCATTATGAGCCACTGACAAATAAGCGAGTGTCGATAAATATTGCAGTGGCACTTGCTGTACAGAAAAATGCGTACCCAGAAGTATGAATTTGAAGTTGGTGAGCTAAATAATTCACCCCCAAGAACACATATGTGTGTGCATATATATTGCCCCTGATTTTTGTTTTGTTTGACTCGTCTTTGTGGTGTGGCACAAATGGGGCTACTACTTTGGAAGACCAGGGCTTATCAATAATGTATATATTCATGTGAACTGAAAATTAAAATCTTGTAGGGGCTGATAATTTCTATTAAAAAAGATTGCACTATACTGGCCTTGTAGCGTTTGTGGGGGCGAAAGCATACTGAGGCAGATAACTCTTGTGGTGAACTTGGCAATGCAAATGGCCAGAAGTCTGAAGACGTATACCAGTGAAAGCACATTGAAGGTGGTGGTAACAAAATTGTTTTGTACAAAAACTCGCTAAGCTGTTGTTGAACCTGGCATAATAAACCTGAATTGACGTTGGAGAAGGTGGAGTGTTTGGGCAAAGAACATGATATTTATTCAAATGTAATAAATCTGATGTTCTGCAGAATAAGCTTACTTAGGTACAAATAAATAAAACGGAAGAACTGAAGTTTCCCTTGATACAAAGAAAGGAGGTTATTGAGCATATTCTGCAAAGAAATGGGGATTTTTCTTCTTGTGTTAGTCTTGCATATGTTCAAACTTAAAAACGTTGGCAATGACGAATTCCCATTACATTTGGATGTACCTTGGATTAATTTTATTCTGGAAAATAACGCAAGTACAATTTAAGTAAAGCTGCCGCAAAATGTGCATTGTATGTATGTATGTATGTATGTATGTATGTATGTATGTATGTGTGACAATGGTGGTGCTGTGCATGGCAGTGAAATAAAAACTGAACGCATTTTGAATTCAACATCAACATAATTTACTCAGTTGTTCAGAATTGACGTCATGGTTGTACAACAAATTTATTCCAACATTAACACCATAGTCATGGATGAGTCTATGGCAAAATGGCAGACGGAAGTTATGATCTGCACTTGAATATAAGTAGGATAAGTTTTGTGTGCAGTAACAGCACTCCAACTATTAAATATGACGGCAAAATCTGACTTCGAGGACGCATTTTGAGGCCTGGTTCCCTGAAAGCACGCCCTCCACATGATATCGCGGTACAATATGCTACACTTCACAGCTCTAAACAGGCTACCATGGTGTGCATCGCCTGCGTGCAGTACCGATGTCAAACCTTCATTAACATGACTAAGCTGTACATATATATATATATATATATATATATATATATATATATATATATATATATATATATATATATATATATATATATATATATATATATATATAAATATATATAAAAACACAGATGCACTACATCAAGTAGGACCCCTCAGGTACTTCTTCAGTCGACGTCAATGATCCACTTGCATCGCGTTATTAAATGTAATTTATATTTACTTTCCATTGTATGTTATTTTGGTTACTTTAAAGTCTGATCAAGATTTACCTGTCTTGATTTTACCGTTCTTGGTCGAAGTTTATATCACATAACTTTAAAGGTACTTTGTAATGCATTCCACGCATTACTCTCCTAAAACGCCTTGTGTACATGTACATTGACGTTCACATATGGCATCTGTGGTGCTGTTCTTAAATCAGATTCAGAGTGCAATCAAAGCGGCAGGTGCAATAGTCACATTCGAAGCAACATAATCTAAATATACTCCTTAAAATTAGCCCATTTGATGTTGCCTGCAAAGCAGCTTCGTGCCGGTTTAGCAATACTCTTCACATCCTTTGCAGTAAAATGTGTGACGTTACCTCCATAGAATGTGAACAAGAGTCATGCACCTCACTACTGTATATTTTTCATAAACACACGCACTGGCTGCAACCATGTCTATAGGGACATTTTAGGGGCAAGTTCTTGGCAAAGACACTGCCAGCAACTTGCAATATGCACGAGACTTCGCACACGGAGAAAACAGTCTATTCAACTTGCGGGGGGGTTTTTTGTTTGTTTGTTTGGTGTTTTTTCAGGAACATGCTGCGACAAGAACTAATGTGTTGTAATATGCCTTCACACACAAAGCACTACAGGTTCTTTCATGCAAGATCTTTATTCGACTCTTTCGGTCAATATAAAGATTTTAAGGAACTTGCCATATATCCTTGCTGACAAATTCCAGATGAGCAAACTATATATTTATTGACACTCTGCTTACATGGATGAACCAAGAGTTTAGGAAACAATTTGATGGGGTTATGTTACAAGACAACGCTCTTTAAAAGGTTTCTGCTGTGGATGGCATTGGTCCATACTGCTCTGGGCATTCTTCAGGTTTGCATATACCTATGGCCAGCACACCTCCATGCTGCCGACAGTACCAGAATCGTAAATCTCACAACTACAGGAGTCCCTTTACCAAAGCACTGTATTCAATAAGAGTCATTTGTATTAACCGAGTGTAGATCTACTTGCTGATTTCCTGCTGGACATCTATGGCTTTACACGAACAGCTTCGTGGATATAACGTATTCGTCATCTAGTTTCCTGGGAATTTGAATTTTTAATTTGCCAATTATGCATAAAGTCATTTTAGTGAGATGATGATACGGGATAAGCAAATACAGGTGGATTTTGCTTTAATTTCAAGTGGTTCATTTTGTAAGACCAAGATTGTCCACAAGTAAAAAAAGTGGATCTGCCTGTGAAATGGTGGTGACACCTGGCGGAATATAAACACAACATTTCCATTGCCACCCCCATCGATCATACCACGGGCAGAATAGATTCAAATAATATTGGTCTGCTAAGTGTTCATGAAGTGCATCTACTTTCAGCGTCCATTTACATTAGGATTTCTTGAAAGGCGTAGCGAAGGCAAATTTCTTTAGAATAAATTTATTTTCTTGGGTAATGGTCATCCATTTAAAAAGGGTATTTCAGGCGATACTTTCAAGTTGACTATACCAAGTGGCCAAAAAAAAAAAAAAAAAAAAAAGTAGTAGTAGTAGTATATTCTGTGGGTCGTTTGGCGATAAACATTTTGCATGTAGGGCTATATCTATATCAACAGATAATAAACATGAAATGCTAAAACAAATAATTCAGTAAAGGTAGTTTTGCTTGTACATGTTTGCTTGTCCAGTGAACTGATATGTCCTTATTGTTATTGGTACGTGAATGAACACAAAATATCTGCATATCGTGACGTGCCCGATTTAGATCGTAAATAAATACCATATACGCAGATTGCCTTTCCTTGTGCAGACTTCAGCATACTAGTATATTTAAACAATCGTGAACACCCGACTCACGGTTCTTTTACAAAAATCTACAGTAATGATTTAGCACACCAGACACGGTACATTCTTAGTAGCCGATCTTCATGGAAGTTTTCGGGCATTAGTACTGAAATATCTTCAGCTGTGGTCTTCGAATGCAATGATCAGTACTCTACTTAATTAGCACTGTACGTGTGGGCTAGTCCAAAATGGTAACAAGACATCTACAACAAATATACACCGGGATTTTAAATTAAACTTATGAAGAATCTAAATAGGGCAGCTTGGTATTATTCGTTAAAAAAGGGTGTCTTGCTGATACTTAGTGCAACAGTTAAGCCTTGCAGATAGCCTTCTCTCTCCATCCGTGTCCTCCTTTTGCCATAATTTACATGCAGCACAGCACGGCCGGGTGTTTCTCGGTTCATTTTAATACTAAAAAGTGTTTAGGTCTTTTATTTTTCTCATCATATGCTGTCCCATCCGTCGTGTATATTCGTCTTCCGAAAAACGAGTTAATACCGTCCTGGATTCCTCCAGGATTGTTAATCAGTTTACATGCACATACATTAAACAAAATAATGTTTAACGAGTTGGTCAACGTTTTTTATCATTTTCACATTTGTAGCATTACAAATGAGGGGGGAGTAAACAGTCCTTTTTAATGACGATGTAAAATTATCATGTTTCAATTGTGGGCAGACGGGTTACAAAATTTTGTGCCTAAAATAGGCCTACTAATTAAACAAACGATGAAACTGTTGGACGATCTCTAAGAGTAAACTGATAATGCACCACTATTTCCAGACTTGAATGGATGGGACTCGAGTTGACCAAATCAGCTTTTTAACATTTTGGGGTTTATCAAAATGAAACTTGTGCCGTGCCACCAATTGTTAAACCCATTCTCACTTCCTGTCACAGCTGTTCTCAAGCCAGGAGGTTGGGTATTGCCTGGTAAGTGACGTTGCAGCTGCCGAATGAGTTGATGACATGGCTAAAACCAAGGAAGCTACACAACAGCCCCCTTGCTAAAATCAACATAAATGGATTTAAACTCAGCTTGCTCGTATTGGACATAAAATTCACACGATGAAGTTGAATCGGCAGTCTTTGGCTTAGTACTGCAGAGCAAAATCTGGTAATGGCACTGGTATGGTCTAAGGATTGGGATGGGGGTGGGGGTGGGGGTGGGGTGGGGGTGTATACACAATTCGGTAATCATTTTGATCTCCACATTGGCTTTGTGTCCACTTGACTGAGACAATGTATCACTCGGTATCATCACTCCATCAGCCAAAAGGGTAGCCCTTCGGCTGCTCAAGAGACCGATATTAATATGGGTTACCAAAAGGGAAATATCAAACTGTTGAAAAAGGCTTTTCACTTGATTTGAAAAGTAAACATCCAGCCTTGCGTTACTTTTGTGGTTGGATCGGTGGGTGGGGAAGGCGGACGGTCCAAATAAGGCAAATCCCTGACTGTCCGTTCACTCTGTGTTGGCAAGGCGATTGAAATTGAATATGGAATTACAAGGCAAATGTACATGCTTTGTTTGTTCACGTTTCTGACGATAGTGGTTACTGCTGATCAAAGGAGTACCTGTCCTGATACAATGTAGATTCCCACATGCACCTACGTACTGTACTTGTACTGTTTTCAATGAAACTTAGTAAATTTGATTGTCTGCATTATTAGTCACATGATGACTGTCATGCGTCATTTACTCATTGTGAGCAAATTATAATTGAGACATAATTAAGTGATTGTCAGTTGTTATATGTAACTTTGTTTTCCAACCTTGTGTGGACACCCGGTGTGGAAAACTCGGTAACCAAGTGCGGAGTCATTTCATGCATGGTCAACCGACAATTGCACTGGCCCATGCACCTTTGCACACCCAGCTGCTGCTTGGGGGTGACAGCTGTTTCAATTGGAATAAAGTACATGTAAGCTTACAACTGAACATACTGAGACCGGCTATTTCTACCGCTGCAGGCTGAAAGATTTTACGAGAAAGTGGCCATCCTGTGCCATTATTTTGCCGTAAAATCAACACAGCATTTTATTTCAGCTTGTCTGGAGGGTTAACTTGGGCTGGAGAAATAGCATAGCAACACAAAGTTCAATAATGCATACCCCTGGTTGTTCGGTGATCGTTATCGTGGTATTTTGCAAGGTTTCAGGTGTCCATTCTCCGAGTTTTTAGGGCAATGGGTTGTTAAAGTACCTTTAAGACATGACTTACTATCTTAGCTTTAATCTGCCCGCTTGGTTGTGTCTGAAGCAGTTATCATCATTAATTACGAATCCAAATGTGACACGGCATCATGACGCTACGTGGTGAGCGCAATTTTGAACACTGCCCAATTAATGAATTGATTGCAGGACAGTCGCACAAAAGTACATTTGATTTGGATACCAAAGTAAATCACGGTCACAGCATACATCATATCATAATTGATGCACTGAAATATTTGCAAAATATACACTTTTGGATTCACATATTATAACCCTCTCCCCCCCCCCCCCGCCCAGATCGTCCCAATGCTCATTTACGAACCATTTGCCCTTTGATTGGGTGATTGGGTGATTGGGTGATTGGGTGCCGAATTCACAAATGGCAGCCAAGTTGATTGGACATTTTGAAGAACTAGTATCCAAAAGACAGAGCTTAGTGGAGAAGGTTGCCCGATAGTGGATACAGATCCGAAGAACCGTTTTTTTTTTGGGGGGGGGGGTTGTAGAAGTGGTAATTATTGTACTAACTATGGAAGTACGAATAACGACATATATTGCTAGTTTCCATCCTTTTAACCTTGTACATCATACATGGTCAAAAGTTTGTACAAACTAGCTTACATGAATACTTGTCCCGAGGGAGCTCCCCATGCTCTGTTGGTTTACCCTAAGCCAACAGAGTGTGCGGAGGGCCTTTGGGGCTAGATGGATACGTCATGATTATATACCTGCACATCTTTGGTGGATAACCTGCAGTGAACAGCTCCTTAGTTACAATATTCAAAATAAGATTATGCTTATAAATAATAAATGGTTCTCTCAATTTCAATTTGATATACAATAAAAGGTAAGAGGTTCCAATACGTCTGTGGAGTTTGCAGTGTGAAGGGGATTAAAAGCCCAGATGGCATGCCAGGATGAGAATACTTTGCTCATATAATAGGCAGAAACAGCTATGCAAACTGCCAATGTGTATGACCTGAAAGTGTTGAAGGTCAAAGATGGATCCAGTGATATGACCTTAAAATGCTGATGGTCAAACATGGATCAAGTGATATGACCTAGAAACGCAGAAGGTCAAACACAGATCCTGTGACATGACCTGCTAACGCTGAAGGTCAAACATGGACCAAGTGATATTACCTAGAAATGCTGAAGGCTAAACACGGCCGTTGATGCCACTGTAACAGTTCCCTACACTTCTCAACTTGAGCTGAACTAACTCCACGTGTAGTATTTGCATAAAAAGTTCTAACAAATGAATCATTACAAAATCTATATTGAGACAACCCATGGGACTGAAGGAAATTCCATAGGTCCAGAGACGTACATCTCATTCCACCTTCCTAAATCTGACACGTCTTAACAAGGAAGTGGGCTTTATACAGAAAAAAAAACATTAGATATTTTTGCAGAACCGGGACTGTTACAGGGTTGTTGTAACAGAGAAGTGGTCTCTGTATGGTGATGTCTGAATCGGCGGAATTCACTATTATTTTCATATAGCATGTGGCGTCATTGTGCTCTTGCAGATAAGCCGTCCTGGGGGAGTAATATAGCACATGACGCTTTGCCTTGTGTGCTGTTGCTGCCTTGGACTGCTGATCTGCAAGAGCACATGGCACCACATGCTATATTTAGTTTATAATATAGACAGATTCACTTTAGCCTCCATAAACGACACTGCACTGTGTTGGTGACAACTAGTTTGGCTTTTGGTATGCTGACAGCCAATCACAGATGAAGCTTTACCTGATTATAATATGTCTATATTATAAAATCAAGTAGTCTATGATGGGAATTGGTTCCTTGTGCTATTAAAATACCACATACACCATGAATTCCACAATGCCATCTATGGTGGCAATTAGGAAACTGCATTCATGAATAGTATTTTACATATGCATTGCACTTTTTGAAATACCTGTAATTATATATATATATTATGGCAACATTTAATCTTTTTCGTGGTAAAGTTTACAAATGCATTGCCCTTTTTTAAAACAATCATCTATAAATTTTTGCAACACTTAAAATTTTAGTGATGGATTTTATGACCTTGGGAATTATATAATATGGAGAATTTGTTTAATATTTCATATTTATAGTAATTCATAATATAATGTAGTATTTTGATAGTATGTTATATTTGCTTTGTGGCAGATATAAATGACACACTTTATTTGGTGATATAGTTTTCCTTATATATACACAAAGGGTGCCTGTACAACAAACACCAAATAAATAGTTTTTCATGTGATTTGTTGGTACCTCATACATTAGTCATAATAATATGCCATTTATACTTAATACTTCTCACATCAATATGAATTTTCATAGTTGCATGCAACTGTGAAAGATTATAAATATCACAATGTCCAATTCATTGAGCGAAACAGATTTCACATGAAACAATAGTAAATTTTTCTTATGTTGGTGTCGCTGACCGGTCAGCACCACAACATATGTACATGCATAGCAACTGCTACACATACACATTTTATGTGCAACAGTTATGCTTTTCTTTCTATACCTGTGACATACCAGAAGAAAGCAAATTACTACTACAACTAAAAACAAAGTATAAAGCACCAGTGCTTAAATCTCTGTTTCCATGGTAACATAATCTGGATTATACAATTTCATTTTGGATTTGCGGACTTTTGACACATTTAAACAATTTGACATATAGTTCTCATACCACAGCTCAGTGAAATTTTCATACTGTTTTTCAAAAAATAAAACTGAATTTTTATATTTCTCATCAACAAGGCTGCAAGAACAGCCTCTGCTCAGCTGACTTAACCTAGAACATCCCCACAAAGTCTGAAGAAAATCTGAATACAGGCACTTACATCAAAATGGTGTTTGTTTATGACTGTACTGTAACATATCTCTTATTTGCACCATGGTTATGAAAAGTTAGCAATGAAAACAGTGCAGCGTACGGAACATCTGTAATACAGACAACAGGTTTACAGACATTCCTATCCGGTTTGGGGAGAATGCAGCTTGCATTTTTGAAAAAAAAAAAAAAACGGAATGACAAAAATACACAAATGTCCATTAAAATTGCAGTGCTAACTGTTGAACAAGTCAACCTTAAGGAGTACCCAGAAGTGTTCCTATTCATACACTAGTATCCCTACAGTAAGCATGTTAACATGGACTCTTGCTTATTACCATGCTACAGGATACCTCTCTTAATATTGGTCTCCCTCTTTATAACACTGGTGTTGGGGGTCCACGTGGCATACTGTGTTATAGCAAAACTGCCTTATAACAGAGGGACTTTTGACCTAGAAGTAATGGGAAAAGTACTTCAGTGGGAGCCATGGTAACCACTATGTTATATCAGAAACCGCCTTGTAATGAGGGGTGTTATAAAGAGGGAACAATGTACATACACTCCAACCAATCATTATGTAATTTTGAAATTTTGTTACAAATTAGGACAGGACACTCAATACAGCCACCTACTGGACAGCTTTGGTGGAGACAAAGTGGAGGTACATTCCCCCATTTTGGGGGGATATTTAAAGCATGTGTGTCAACTTTTCTGTTTTTTCTAAAATTCTTTATTTCTTTCCTTCTTTCTTCTTTACCAGTGAATTTGTCCGAGACTTTTCTCTTAGCAATTCAAATTATCAGAAACAGAAACCTGTAAAACACAAAAATTCAGAGAGAAAAAAATCATAACACCACCTGTTGAACGTATTGAGGTCCAGGAGTACCATGAAGTATTCTTATGCAACTTCAAAATTGCAAATTTAAAAAAAAAAGGTGAATGATGATTTAATGAAACTTAACAGAGACCCACCACGTTTGAAGAGAATATGGCCAGTGGTTATAAAGAGGCCTATAATACAAATTTGCAGACTGACATCTGATCACTATCAACAAACCTTCTCATTAGTTCGGCAGACTGATAAGTGAGCAAATTAAAAAGCCAAAACTCACTGACATGTGGCTTATTGAATAAGCTTGATAGAAACAAATGCAACTTACATCCTAACCAACTTTGATGAGCATCTGGTAATGTTTTGAACACTATGTACATGCACGTTTGCACCAGTATTCCTATGTGAACCATGTTTACATGCCTGTACGCTTATTGATTAATGTGTAATTTTTAAAAATGGTCTAAAATCAGAAGTCAAAAACTACAAAAACATATAAAATTCAGAGAAAGGTGCAGAGACACCTTGTGGTCAAAATAAGATCTAGGTGTACTCTTGTGATCCTGTGCAAATGTACATTATCAAAATGATTTGGCAGGTAGTTCTCAGTTAAGAAGAAATCTGAAGACTAAAAAAACAAAGTGAAAAGCTAATCAGAGCTCCATCTCGTTTGCAAACATGATACAAATTCATCTTGGTAACATCTATGCCACATAATGAAAAAAAAAAACATCAAAACAATCTCTTAGATGATTTCTGAGGAGTATTAAACAATGTAAAAAGTCTATACTGATAGACAGCGGACAACACTGGATAAAACACCCATCAGGTAAGCTCTACTGACAGACAAGTCAGCTGAGCTGAAAACATGCACAATTTTAGCCATATTGTACTTGAAAGACACATCCAGGCTTACATCTGCAAGTTTATCTCAGATAGGTCTTCAGAGTTTGGACCTTGCAGAATAAAAGAAATGTCACATGATTTACAGGGACATGCACAGGGGCTACTAACCTGACTCTTAGGATCCCCCCCCCCCCCCCCATGTATTGGCATACAACTTTAAACCATTAAAAATTACCTGCATGCATTTGATGTTGTTAATTTTATAAGCTTCTTTCGTGTCATTAAGTATAATATGCCATATGTCCACAGCTTTCCTTCAAGCTGATGATGTCCTCTTGAAACTTGGAACAAAAAATTGTATTTTACATAAATCTTAAAATCTTATTTAAGTTCTGTGCAAGTCCCTCATATCACCAATAAACATTCAAACTAATAATGCATACAATGACCAAGATCCCACTGAATAATGCATTCTAATTGTGTACCACATTGGCCACAGCAGCTGAGAGGCCCCCAACTGGGGAAAGGACTCTCCTTGTCAGACTAACTATACCATCAATAAACATGGGTAAACACAAGAGAATTGAACAAAGATGTTTTCTATACCCCAGCTGGCTAATGATCCATTTGGAATCAAGCTTGTACAATCTTTAGTTATGCTGAAAACCATTTTTAAACAGGCTGAAACTATTATGTTGACACACCCTGGACGCAGGACATCCAAAATATGCTAAAAAAAGCTGTTATTAATTTTTGATGACACTCGGCACATGAATGCTCTTTCTGTGACTAGAACTGTTGTTTGCTTACCTGTAAAACAACAAAACCTAGGACTTCTCCCCTCCATGTATGGCATAGAAGCAACACAAAGTTTGTGTCCATTGTAGCAGGCACACTCTTGCACTGACCATATGAGCTGACACTCCCCCGGTGGTGACCACACGCACACACCATATCTATGTCGACTGAAGGACCCAGACAACCAAATGTATTAAGTGGCAGCATGACATGAAGTCAGACAACCAGTCAGCTTACAGTGATAGGACAGGTGCAACCCCATTGTCCAAACAGCCTGCATTTTCAGAAAATATTAAGCCTGTCATATTCTTATAGGGACTTCCTGAAGAACCCAAAAGGATTGTCAGTAAAGTGTAAGGTAATTGCTGAATACATGTATTCATTGTGCATTGCTCGAGACATTAAATAATACTCCTTACAAGTTTTGAAGTATAAATATTTGTGACAACTGACAAATTTAAATATTCACAAACAGTCGTCACATATATTATTCATGACAGGTTGTCACATTCCAGTTATATTAGGAGCTGTGCTGTTTGCCGACGTCCGCATGTTTATAAATCCAAGCTACAAAATTTACAACACAACAACCCACACATTAATCAGTCTCAAATAAAACTATTGGAATCCACAGAAATAGCACAATAGTCTAAAGTAGTACAGTTGTATAATCATATCAACTTGCTTTTAAATAAACAAAATTACAGGTTTTCAGGTCATTTATACAATGCAGTGGTACGCTTGAAGTGTATATTGTACATGATTATATAAATATATATATATATGTATATTATATCAACACATAGTATTGAGTTTTGCCATGTTGCATACATTCTTGGCCCACCGAAAATGGTTAATATCTGCTGTCAGATATGAATTTCCAAGCAAGATCCATGCTAAGTAAAAATTGTGTCAACATATGTGAACTTTTAAACTCAAAAAAACAGAATAAACTGACTAATCAAAATCACAAGAATGCCCTGTGTTGGGTATCTATTGCACTAATACCAAACATTCCACATGTTGGTACCAGCCGCCATACTCATACATAAACATTTGGGTACCAAACATAGCCTCGTCCAATCTTTTAGGGTTTCCAGCATACTTGCACTACATGTACATCTGATGTCTGCAGTACCAATGCGCCGATGTTTCATTTCTCAGGTTCAAAAGATTATACCCATAGCCAAAAACTACTTTGGTGAAAGCTAAACAACAGATACAAAAACAATGTCTCAAACATACCATCGATACTTTCATTGTGGTTCCTGATCTATGTAAATGTGTGTGTACCAAACATAACATGATGACCAGAGTTCCTACTACTTCAACAAAACATTTAGGGCAGAGGGGCATTCTTTATTGATGTATCCTAGCTGGGCAACCACAAATACATTTAATGTGAACTGTTTTCCCCATCCTCCATGTTTAATTTCAGTGTTTCTAGATGCAGCTGCCAACTATATACTTCGATCCTTATTGTTCCATACAGAAACCCTGTCAATCTCCACTTCCTCCTTGTTCCATACAAAAACCCAGTCAATCTCCACTTCCTCATTGTTCCATACAGAAATCCACACAATCTCCACTTCCTCATCGTTCCATACAGAAACCCTGTCAATCTCCACTTCCACATTGTTCCATACCAAAACCCGGTCAATCTCCACTTCCTCATTGTTCCATACAGAAATCCACACAATCTCCACTTCCTCACTGTTCCATACAGAAACCCTGTCAATCTTCACTTCCACTTTGTTCCATACAAAAACCCAGTCAATCTCCACTTCCTCGTTGTTCCATACAGAAACCCAGTCACTCTTCACTTCCTCATTGTTCCACACAGAAATCCAGTCAATCGCCACTTCCACACTGTTCCATACAGAAACTCTGTCTATCTCCACTTCCTCATTGTTCCATACAGAAACCCAGTCAATCTCCACTTTAACATTGGTCTATACAGAAACACAGTCAATCTCCACTTCCTCTGTGTTCCATACAGAAACCTGGTCAATTTCAACTTCCACACTGTTCCATATAGAAACTCAGTCAACCTCCACTTCCTCTGTGTTCCATACAGAAACCCTGTCAGTCTCTACTTACTGTTTTGTACACGAAATGGTAATCTCTACATCCTTGGTGTTCTGTAAAGAAACTCTGTCCATCTCTACTTCCTCATTGTTCTGTAAAAAAACCCTTCTCAGTCTTGACTTAGTCATTGTTCTGCACAGAAATATACCTCTTCCTCATCATTCTGTACATAAACCCTGTCAATCTCTACTTCCTCACTGTTCTGTGCAGAAAAAAATGCCAATGTCTGCTTCATTGTTGTCCTGTATCAAACCCTGTCCATCTCTATTTCCTCATCATCGGTAGAGAAACCCTGTCAACCATTACTTCCTTGCTCTGTAGCGAATGACGCTGTCAACTATTATTTCTTTGTTCTGTAGAGAAACCCTGTCAGCCTGTGCTTCCTCTGGTCTGTACAGAAACCCTGTCAATCTGGATGAAGTTGAAAGAACGTCCTAGACCCTCAAGATTGAGTGAATGACTTTATGTTCATCAATGTCTTTAATCAAAGTTGAGTGTGGCCGTGCTTTCAACTATAAAATATGTACCTTAAGGGCCAGGCCTGTATGTGCAATTTAACTACAGAAAACCCTGAGAAGTCTATTAAGTTGACAGACAACATCCATTTTACACTCTTAATATGTACAAAAAGAAAACTTTTGTTTGCATGTTTTTAAAACTTAACAAAAAAAAAAGTAGTGTTTGATATACCTGTCATTTACCTGCACAAGTTGCCCCCCCCCCCCCCCCCGTCCTTTGTTGTGTTCTTCAGTGTTTTCAATTAAGATTTCCATCACTGAAGAACATTTTGACTGACAAATGTAGACAAGACCCATCAGAAAAGTATACTCCAGGTCAACAGCTTTCTTGGCACTGGTTACATAGTGAACCCACACCAAGCAAAGCTGTTGACTCCCTGCTGGTGACATCCCTTTAACGCTTTCACCGCCAACTGTGAGTTAGACTACAAAGAAAGAACTGCTCTATATTATAATAAGTGTGCTAGATTCATGGTCCTTGTAAAAAGACCTTGCATTCGAATATCAGCATGTTTGTAATTACATAGAATATCAGTCCAGGTCAACAGCTTTTCTTGGTGTGGTTTGGATACAATGCATCCAAAGTGCACCGAGGAAAGCTGTTGGCTCAGTCCAAAACATGGCATTGAGAGAGTTACACAAAGGACGTGTGTACAAGGATCAGAACCCAACTGAACAATGCATTTGATTGCGCATCACAGCAACCATGGAGCCCCCAACTGGACAAATGACCCTCCTTATCAGATTAATTAGCATAAGCAAACACAGGGGAATAAAACAAAACTGTTACCCAATATCTATACCCCAGTAAGCTTTTGAAGTACTCAGATTAAGAATTTTACAGAAACATCTTTGAGCATGATAAATCCATCATGTCAAGTTTTTCTCTTTTTTTCTTCTTCTGTGAATGGGTTTCTATCATACAGCATAATATCAGAAAACTTCCATAACCAATGAGTGTCATTGCTAAATCTGTAACACAGAAGAAGCCAGGTCTTTCACAATTACTGATCTTTCTGCTATTCCAGCACAGTGGTTCCCCTCTAGTAAGACCACCCCAAATGCAATCAAAATGTGGCCACATCACATTAGAGGGGTGGTCTCTCGAGAGAGAGAAACAATACAATGGAAATATTACTTTTGTGGCATGGGGAAGTAGCCTTTGTAGAGAGGGTGGCCTTATTAGAGGGGAACCACTGTATCATCACTCCTTTATTTTGATGTTCCAAGGAACCATATAAATCTGGCAAAAAGATTTAAAAAAAAAAAGAAAAAAAAGCTTTCTTTGCAGACTGGTTGAGGATTTATCACCAACAAATATCTCAAAAACTGAGCACCATTTTTGCAACAAACTATAAAGTTATATCATGCATGTTGTCACCTCATGCAAACTACTCATCTAAGTAACACCTGCAAGTCTTTGTGTTTACTGTAAACATAATGATTTTTAATTTTGTTTTTCTGTAAGCCTGTGAACTTGAACATGGTAACATAACCAGATGTATGTTTAGGCCACATATATATACTACAGATATGATACAATGACCTTGACCTTGACCTTATTAACACAGAGCAAAATGACTAGATTATATTTAACATGTTCTTTGCATGTCAAGGGAACTGGCATTAACAAGCCCCACCATCTAATTGCACATTGTCTCGGATCATCATAATAATTACCATAAATTATGACCAAATGTAATGTGCTGATACAAATGTGGAATATTTCCACATGTGGGTCACAAATGAAGTAAATAAGTATGTATATAGTATATACATCTATAAATATCTCTCTGAAACAGTCCAAGAAATATTGGTGACAGACCTATGTATATCTTGTACCAATTGCCTGTGAAGCAGAGCTTCCCTGCCATTGTATGTCTATTGGTCAATATTCAACAGCATATACTATTATTTTTTTACTTCAAAGATCATATCAACATATTGTGATTGGTTCACAGCAATGAAAATTTGCATAAATCCAGACAATTTTATGGATAGCATTTCATGCCCATAAATACTTCCAGTGATTTACATGTTCAAAATATTTTAATGTCATAGTGACCAAAGTTTTATAAAAGTAATATAAAAAGCCATAAAAACAAATTTTGTGGGTTCCCGAACTGTATGGCTGTGCTCTATCTTCATATAGTGTAAATATCCCTAATTCCAATAGACAAGTTAGCCGGGAAGGTCAGCCTTCCAGGCTATTGAGGCACAATATTGGGAAACTATTTACAACAGTAAGCCACCATATAACAATACAAAACTTTGCAACGGGGCCTTCAATTTGCCATTTGAGAAAAAGATGGTGCTATAACTTACACAATGATGTGAGTTTGGGTAATATTTTGGCATGATTATACAGAACAAGAGATCACAATGGGGATGGCCCACCCACATTGGATGGATTCATAGATCATGTAAAGAGAAGATCGCTTAAAACTTGTATATATATATATATATATTTCATAAATGAGTACAAGTTCTTGAGCATTGGGGCCCCACATTCACTGAAGTGTTACAATATGGACACTAAGAATGAGTACACTTTAACAGAACAGTCGCATCCCTACTGTTTTTTGCTGAATGGCCACAGGCGGAATTTGCGGCTGGGCTTCCCCTCGTACAGGTAGGTCTCTGATACAGGCTCTACACTTTCTTCGGCATCCTTCTGGTTGCCCCAGAGAAAGGAGACCTTCTTGATGGCGCCTGCAGGTTTGTTGAAGGGGCTTCCTGTCATATCATCCTCCCCGGGGAATGAGGCCAGGCCCTCTGCACCAGCCAGCCCTTCCAGCTTAGTCGGATCTAACGTGATTTCTGAATTATTTTTATTTGTATTTTCTCCCTCATCTGTGCCCTCTACAGCCACTGCTTGCCCGTTCACTATCTCATTGTCATAAATCGACCCATCCTCCGATATTTTCTCCTCGGGCAGGGGATCATACGCAGAGTTGCGGTGCCCATTGCCACTGCCACTGCCTGACTTATAGCTGGAGTCCTCGGACTGCTGATCAAAGGATTCCCCCAGCCCCTCATCTCTCTTGCCCGTGACAACACTGCTGTCCAGACTGGACTTGGTCATGTCCTTCTCCTTGTTCTTTTTGTTCATTTCAGCCACAAAATCCATGGACATCTTGCCGTCCTGTAGCGATCCCGTGTCATTGGAGTCCTGCTTGCTGTCATTGCTCTGACTGGAGTCAAACGAAGACTGCTTCCGCAGGAAGGCAGGTAGGTCCGTCACATCATTGGGGGCTTTCTCGGGGAGTGCCTCCATCTTTGGTCTTCTCTCATAACGCTCTATGGACAGTCGGCTGCCCTTACGACCCAGTCTTTTGTCTGAAAGACAAACAGGTATTTCATAATGGTTTCAGTCCCTGGAAAACAGTAGCGACTGTTCACCGAAGGTTTTAACACAAACCCAGGGTAGAGATATGGACTTTGATGAGCTGTCTGTTTTGTGTTTAGGCTAATGAAGCCGATAAGACTGGCTATTCCCAGCAGGGTGACTGCTGAATGCCTTGTTTCTGTCTCAAAGAGAAAATGGCTTTCTTTCTCCTCAGGGATGGGGAGGGGTCTTATCACATCTATCAGATCATTTCCGTAAATATTGTTACATTGTACTATTAAGTGGGATTAGGAAGTCCTGGGCAATTAACCATCAGACAAAGATCAGCTCCTTTCAAGTGCTTTGTTTCTAGCAGGCCCTGTACAGCATGTAAATGAATTTAAAGCCAATGATTTCATAAGTCTATGAAAACACAGGGAACTTGACCATCATTGTCATAAACTCCATCAGCATGACGGAGTCTACACAACAGTGTGTTCCCTGTCAAGAGTATTGTTCAGATTTGTGCTTGATGTTTTTTGTCATCAACACACCAGTTCAATTTTCCCCAAGATCTAAAAAAGTTACACTGTTTACACATACAGGTAGCTCTAACTGTAGGGAAAAACATTGCAGACCATTGAGCATGGTGCAATTAACTCATTCCACCTTAATGACGCTTTTTTTCCCTGCTAATATCTGAATGTCGTCTGCTAATTGTATTTTATTAATAAAGGGATAATTTTTCTTTTGGATGAAACTTGCATGGAACATCATTCCAAATTATATGCCCATGGTCAACAGCTTTCCTTGGCACGCTCTGGGTGCATTGTGCCAAGGAAAGCTGTTGACTTGGTCTTCTGTCAGGGTGGAATGAGTTAACATACACGACACTTTTATATATGGGGCGTATCACAAAATGATGCAGTTGTGTACAATTGACACTTCCCATGTTCATTCTTCCTTTTACAGGAGTTAGGTCAAGATTTCTGCAATACTGTTAATAAAATCAGCATTTTGAAACAATACACACAAAGTGGTTCCTTTTCGGATATATCTGAAGGGTAGGTTCAAATTGGTCTGTTAAGACCTGAAGCTGAAGATGCACAGAACTTTAAACCTTTCCCCCTCAAAACCGGCCAAAACCGGCTGGTGGTCAAATGTCGTCTGCTTCAGCGTTTTCAACTAATTTCAACAGTTATGAAAAACAATTTGACTGAGAAATGTACATGAGACTTATCAAATTCACATGCCCCAGGTCAACAGCTTTCCTTGGCATGGGTTGGGCACTAAGTGCCCAACCCATGCCAAGGAAAGCTGTTGACTCAGTCTTAATTCACGGGGGAAAGGGTTAAAAACAGACCTCTTATTGAGTGGGACAGACATACTGTACAATGAGTTGGTATCAGACAAGGAAGCTTCTATGTTATGCACTGAATTCCAGCAAACTTAACCCTTCCCCCTTGAATTAAGACTGAGTCAACAGCTTTCCTCGTCATGGGTTGGGTACTTAGTGCCCAACCCATGCCAAGGAAATCTGTTGCCTTGGGCATGTGATGTTGAAAGTCTCATCTACAATTCTCAGTCATTTTAAAAAAAAAAAATTATTACTGTTGAAATTAGTTGAAAACAATGAAGCAGAAGACATTTCACCACCGGTCGGTTTTGGCCTGTTAAAGGGGGAAATGGTTAAATAACGGTGGAGTCAGTGGTATCCCTGACTTGTTACCATCTTTCCTGTGGACATATATGTACAGGGGAACAACTTACACTGCATCATTTTAGAATGATAAATTACTCTTTTTAAATGGACACATTCATAGTTACAATAATGAAGGTAGTGCATGCCAGGACGCTTTGTTTTTCATTTTACAAGTCTTTGAGCCAGTTTCTGAAAATAAGACACATCTTTGCTGACTGCATTACTCACAAGCTGTCAATGTGGCTCTGGGCATGCAACACACAGCACAGTGGGTCTCCCCTGGTGGGCCAGCTCGGTGTGACCTGAAGCCACCACGTGGTAGTGCCTATTTACATGCATTACATTTGCAAATACATTATCTTTTGACTATTTGTGACTTCTGAGGTTGTGTGGACAGGGTGCTGGCAGAGAGGAAAGCCACTGCACTGACAATAAACAGAACTCACTACCTACAAGATTGGAAATCATGCAATCCAATGTGCACAAATATATAACAAACATCAGCACCAATCCCACAGGCTATTTCAACAATTCTTTTGTATCCCATGTTCACATGGTTGATTTTGGATTTTTTTAATTCAATTTTTTGACAAAATCTTCTTCTCCAAAACCACAAGGCCAATTGATTAGAGATTGCATAGGGACACTTCTGGGGACCCTCACAGCCTAATTTGTTAACAGGTGGCACTGTGATTTTTTCCCATTTTTTTTCTTTTCTTCTTTTACACATTTCTGTGTGCGTTTTCACTATTTTTGACATCTCCAAAAACTTCCCTAGAATTGTTCTCGGTGGAAATGTAGCTTTTGGGAGGGTTAAACAAATTATTTTCTAGGTGGTGATACTTTGGATTCTTGTTTTTAAGAATTTTTCCTATTTAGGTACTTCTCAGTGAATGCATGCATTCCTGTTGATTACTACGTAAGTCAATAAGGATTGCAATGGAAAGTCACATTTTTACCACTCCAAAACGGGCCACCAGATTTACCTCAAACTTTGTGGGGGTGTACATTGGGCAGGTCTCCACCAAGTTTGCTCAGATGATCATGTTCCAGTAATTTTGTATTTTTATTATTATTATTATTATTTTGTTTATTTGACAAAATTTTCACCAAAAATGCTTAGCTAATTGCTTCAAAATTACATATGGACACTTTCCGGGAACCTAAAATCTTAGTTTTGTTCAACAGGAGGTGCTGTGATTTTGTCATGAATTTTTGTGGGTTTTCACTATTTTTCACTTTTTTTTCCAAAACCTTTCCTCAGATTGTTCTGTAACTTGATGGAAATGTAGCCTGAAGGGGGGTTAAACAAAGCTTTTCACTACGTGGTGATACTCTGAATCCCTGATCTTTATGAAATTTTTCAATTTGGGTACCTGTCATTTAATGCATGCATATTATATTGATTTCTCTGCAAGTCTATGGGAACTGCAATTGAAATTCCATCTGTACATGTTAGATCAGCTGAGCACAGGACTGTCATAGTGCTCGTTTGCCTGTTAACCATTTGTTTGCTTTTTTTATAAAATACAATTTTACAGTAAGTAGGGTTTGGGGAAACAAAAAAATCATTTCATTAGCCTTGTGGATTGTGTACATTCAGGCAAAACAAAATGAAGTTGCAAACTCCTAAACATATCCATCCACATAAATGATGCAGCCATCCCTTGTCACCAACAACTGGGTTGACCGATTGATCCATATTTTACTCCTGGGGTTAACAAACTTTCGCGTGTGTGTGTGTGACATGTAGCAAATATTATCACAGAAGCTTATTGGAGGCACCATGTAATCACCCTGTATTTGTAACTTATCGATGAAAAATCAAAAGGGGAAAATATTTCAGAGGATCAAGTGAAAGTCGCCTTGTGGACACACACGTTTCAGATGCATAGGGAAGGACTGAGCCCACAGTTTGTCCCTGTGCTGACCCAGCAGTGATGACGAGGGATCCAACTGCTCACAATCATACCACACATACACTGCGTTTTTATCAACAAAACCATCACATTACAAAAAACTGTGTCCTTTTAAATGAAGTATTCCATTTTGCTTACAGTATCCATATTATCATATGGCAAACGCTGGAAATTTTTAAGTTTGAAGTCTAATGCATATCATTACATCAATATACAGTTTATACGTTACAGAGAGAGACGGGTGGAAGTTTTGGATTTGACTATTTTTATGTAACATTGTTTCAAGTTTGGCCACTTTCACCTTACTTTCAGCCATGTTGTTAGCACAGCACAAGTGAAATATGCTTGGAATCATTATAGTAAATTTCATATTATTGGGGAGATGGAGTCTCTTTGTTCCATTTCTACAACAGGAATTGTCACTGGACAATGTCTTACTATTCACTTTCTGCTTTTATAAGCTTATGTCCAATGGACAAAGCAAATATTGCACATTTAATAAATATGAAAACTGTAAGCAACATTATCTGATCACAAAACTGAAGCATGCTGGGAAGTTTACAGTGTTGCCAGTCATGCTGGGAAGTTTACAGTGTTGCCAGTCATGCTGGGAAAAGCCTGAAACACCTAATTGGACCAGGGCTGGTATATTATGGGGCAATGGGGCCTCCCCAGTATGATCCTGGTAAACAGACTTGAAAGTAAAGAAAAAAGTGAAGAGTGTAACCTTCCATCCCAAATTGACAGTAATAGTAGCCTGTATATTAAGCTGTGCCAGACCTCATCATCATCATCCAAGAAGACGCAAAGTCAAAAGGTGGAAGACCAGTGCCATATGCAAAGCCAACCTAAAAGATGGGGGACAAATCCACTTAAAGCATTATGCAGGTACTACGTATACATAGCCAGCAATTGTCTCTCCAAAAACTGTCTCAGAGTATGAATGAACATATGAATATCACCAAATCTGGAAACCAGAATTGTTGATCATTTTCGTTTAATTTTTACATTTACCTGTTACATTTATCTGTTACACTAAGTATAATTTGAGTACAAATAAATCTCGAGTTAAAAAAAAAAAAAAAACAACAAATTTTGATCAGAAATATTATCATGAAGAAATTATGTCAAGTTTTATCATTTCACACAACTTGGGAAGAAAAAAGTGCCAGCTACAAGCAAATTATGAGTGTAAAATGTAGAATGTGCTAACCTGTTGCACAAACAAAATGCACAAGACCCAGGCAGCAGTTCGAGAGAGGAGCAGGGTCATACGTGGGCGGGCAGTAGGATTGCAGGAAACATTGTAGCTGTGCAGCATGGTTCCAGTACAACATACCATGCAGCAGGATTCCTGCCGAGGGCCAACGCTGCAGGTGACTTGCAGCTACTTTGGCCATGTAAGACAACGCCGTGCCATATACAGATGACTTCTGGAGTCGGTAATGTACATGTCGAGTTACAGCAGAAACTAACAAGAAGCATGCTTGCATGCTTTTGTGGAAATGCTTTAAGAAGAAAAATACTCTTTTGAAATAAATATTTCAACAAGACATGTTTGTAAAACATAGATGCCCCCCCTACTGTCATTATGTTTGCCCTCATTATCCCGTTGATAGTACTAAATGGGGCACTCATGACCTTGTGACCTTGGAAATTAGGTCAATGTCACCCTTCTTTGAAGCTACTCTAGCACTAATAGAAGACTATAAATACATAAAAAATAAAAACTTCAGCTCAGAAAATTCTCCAGTTTACATTCAGTAATGTGGCTCTGTGACCTTGGGAATTGACTGAAGGTCACCCATTTCATATCTTGGTCTGGCTCCTATAGAAGGCTATATTCCTGTGCAATATGAAACCCTAGGTGAAAACATCTTTAGCTATCATGCAGAAACTAAATTCACTACTACGACTCTAGGTAGTGACCTAAGGAATTTGGTCAAGGTCATCCATTTTCTAAGCTGACCAAGCCCTAATTAAAAACTACTACTGTGTGCAATATTGAAGTCACAACTTAAATTCTGAGTTACAATGCAGCAGCCAAGTTCAGTAAAGTGCCCTTCTGACCTTTGAATTTAGGTCAAGGTCACTCATTTTCTAACTTGACCAAGCCCGGACAAGGAATCTAATCCTGTGCAATATACAGGTCCTATCATAAAAACTTTTCTAGTTATCATGCAGAAACCAAAACTTACTATAGTACCTCTGTAACCTTGGAAATAGAGTCAAGGTCAACCACCTTTATACTTCACCTAGCCCTTATATAGGAGTATATACCTGGGCACTATCAAAGTCCTATCTCAAAAACTTCTTGAGTTATGGCTGGAAACCACAGTCTCTATACCAACTGAACGACCTGGAGACCTTGGGAATTTGGTCAAGGTCATCCATCTTCTAAGCTGACCAAGCCCTAAATCAGGACTATCACCATGTGCAATATTGAAGCCATAACATAAGTTCTGAGTTACAATCCAGATTTGAAGTTTACTAAAGCAGGAATGAAAGTGACTTTGTGGAAAAAAACAAAACAAAACTGAAACCATAGCCCACCCCTTCAATTTTTACCAGATTAAAAAGGACATTACTTTCTTTTTTGACTTTTGCAAAAAAAAAAACTGAACTGCTGAAAAAAGCTGAAGACTTTCATCCCTGTAAAGTGACCCTGTGACCTTTGAATTTAGGCCAAGGTTACCCATCTTCAATTTTAACTAGCCCCGGATAAGGACTATAATCCTGTGCAACATACAGATCCTATCGTAAAAACTTTTCTGGTTATCGTGTGGAAACCAAAACTTAGTACAGTACCTCTGTGACCTTCAAAATTGGGTCAAGGTCAACCATCTTCACACTTTACCTAGCCCTTATACTGGAGTATATATCTAGGCACTATCAAAATCCTGTCTCAAAAACTTTTTCAGTAATGGTGCGGAAACCAAAGTCTATATACCAACCAACGTGCAAAGCTGTATGCCCCACCTTCTTCGAAGGGGGGGCATAAAAATATTTTTGATGACAACTAAAATATCATTAAGGAGAACTTTTTTTTAATTACCATCCCTGTCAGGAAGAACTGTACTGAACATTGGTTGCCACTTAGCTGGAGAAGCCATGCAGGTTTAATAATCTTGACCACAAAGTTATGGAACTGTCTCATAAAAATGATCATGCCTGTAAGCAGCTGCAGTGTGGTGATTTTTATGCACAAACGTATCCAAAGCAAGCAAGCACTACATACCTACAGCAATGCCCTGTATGTCCTAATATCATAATCAACTACAAGCAACATTCTACTCTGTGCCAGGCTCAGTATGCATCAACTGATGAATGGCTGAGCCTAATATGCAAAGCAGCTGTCCAAGAAGCATTCCAGCACCAATGAAAACGAAAGAAGACAGTCATGTGACCAATCTGTCTGCATTTTTTTCCTGGTCTTTGCTCTTCTATCTTGCATGCGACTGAATAAAGGCAGGCAAACTGAACAATGACATGGCAACAGGAGACTCTAAGTGCCAGACCGCTGCACTAGAAAACATCCACCTTGAGAGGATGGCAACTTGAATGCACATTTCTGCCGAGTAACAGATGGAACTCAACCAAATGCCCCCAAACCAGAAAGGAATAAGACAGAAGCACGGGGGGCAGAAAGTTGTAACCAAGGATCCTTGGGACATGGCCAGGGGTGTACTGGAACAACTAGATGTTTATACAAATGACCACAGAAACATATTTCTACAGCTGGCCCGTGCATGCCATAATGGACAGGAAATGAAATGCAGAATTTACGAAGCTCATTATCATCGACATGATCCCCAATTATGGCTAACAAGAGTGAAATTTTGGGTACCTGGGTGGCTTTAGGCTAGTCCATGCCCCTTGAAAATGCCTACACAGGCGTGAGTAGTCAGAGGCCAGGAGGGAGCGCCACCTAGTGAGAGCTGGTGCAAAGAACTGGAAGGACATACACACGACAAGGCAGGGCCTCGACGGCTACTGTGCACATGAATAGGTGTAATCACGACAAAGTGTCCCTGCAGCACGCTATCCTCGGTGAAGCACTGCCTAACGTGGAACAATTGTGCTCACTGTATCAATGTGCACACACACGTAACCACCACAGACCACCAGCACAAACTAAGTGAATGTTTAATGCTTGCCCTGCCTTTGTAAGTTAGGTTTTTGATTATTTTTTTTTTTAAATACTTTTGTTTGGCAAGATAGACGTGCAAGTGAGACCCGATAGATCAGTGGAATAATGATCACAGTAGAAGCAACACATTCACAGCAGAAACCGGGGGGGCCAAGGCACAGCACAGTTGGTGCTTGCACCTCCCATCTGCAGGGGTTCGGTCGTGCCATCTGGACCCCCTTTCTGGGAGAGCAATGCACACTGCTAACGTCGAAATTTCCGTCTTTGAGTACGAGTTTGCTTACTAGATCTGTTTTGATTTTGAGCGTTAAGCATTTTCATCCCGTTGCTTCGTAGAATTTCAAGCAACTCATATCGGAATGATGAAATGTCCTGCTTGATTTCATTTAGGTCATCCTCCGTGACTCCTTGGTCTGACGAGCCTCGCTGCTGTGCCATTATATAGCGTTTGACCAGGTCCCGCATCACCGCCTGTGGGGAGCAAACAGACAGCATCCGTCAGACGTTTAACCACAACTTTGTACTTTCCTGCACAATATTAACATAGTCAGCACTGCTGATATTGAGGTCTGCTGAAAGGAAAGAGAAACATGTTAATACGCAAAATTTTATGGTTCATGCATTGAAATACAACAATGTCCCATGGAAGTAGGTTTTTGAACTGGATCATCAAGGACCTGGAAAACAATCAACTTATTAAATCTAAAAGCCGGTCAGTAAAATTAACGACAGCTTGGTTACAAGTGAGCCTAGTGCCTTTAATATATTTAACTTTTTTCCCTCTGTGTTGTAGTAGGGAGAAAGATGATTAATTTTGACACTTCTCTCAGAAGATGTGGGGAAACCACCAGCCATGTTGGTATATTTGTTTGCTTTTGTGATTATGTTCATCACTTGACAATACAGTTCAACAACTTGACAAAATATCCCAAGAGTATACTCTGCTTCTGTGGTGAGGATACACACTTTGTCACAACAAGAGGATCACTTTGTATCAAAATGGTATACATGCAGATACACTGTATATGGAGACCTCTATGTATTGTATAGCCATAATGCACTTGTTCTGCCATGTCATTTTTATCAGACAAGTCTATGCATAATTATGCACTGTAGCACTATCAGTATATTGTACTACCAAGGATATTATACTATGCAAACTGCATGTACAGGGTTTTACTTTCAAGTCATCTGCTATTCTTGTGTTTTTGCTTCATTTTTCTTTTGTTTGTGCCTGTTCCAAGCTATCACAATCATACGAAGGATCCATTGGAAATAACTTGCGACTTGATCATGCACAATGAGTACGCTGGCCTGCTGCAAGCACCATGCAGTCTATATATGGCTACATTGTCTGTGTGCTAAGCAACAGGAGCAGATACATGTAGGTGCTGCCCTCTATGTACAGGCCAAGACTTTAGTCCACATGTACAGCATTGCATACTAACTATGTTTGAACAGGGCTGTTGGCATTCATCCTTTGTAACATGCTCATGTGGCCCGTTTGTTCTGCTTCCCTGTTTTGCATTCCGTTGGATCAATTTCACTTCCATGGGTAATTAACTTATCGATTTCTCCTATTCTACTCTTCAAAAGCCTTCAAGCTTCTCTAAAAGCTCTAAGTTTGAGCATACCTCGGCATCCATTCTGAAATGTGAAGCTCTATCTATATCTGCTGATTACTGTCTATGGATATGTCCTGCAAGTTCATGCTCATATACTTACCACATCACCCTACATGCAATGTTAGTCCATTTCTCTATCAAAACAACTCAGTGAGATACAATGTGGAATAATTTTACTGCTGTGTACATTTTCCATGGTATGAATGGAAATTCCACAGAAGGAAGTTTGATAAATAACTGGAATTTTCCATCAATAGATGATAGAATATATGCACATACGTGCCTATCTCTTGTACATGTACTTTCTATGACATCTCTAGTGCCTGAATTAAAACTATCCGTAAATCAAGTCCAAAGTTTGCTATGGAGATTCTCTTACTTTTAATCCTGTGGTAACTTGATTGGCTGCTCAAGCAAAGTTTCACAAACAGCTCACTTTCAGTGATTGTGATTCGCAACCCGAGGCTCGAGACAGTGAATGTACTTTTTACTGTTATGCTTACCAATATTGACAAAAAACAAACCAAAACAAAACAGAACATACCAATATGATCTAATTTCAGAAGTAATTCTCCTTAGTTTGCTTTAAAACGAAGTTTTGTGTCACAGAAAATGCACTTAGGATAATCATGACAAAACATATTTACATGTAATGAAAACAATTTGTTTGAAAGATCTTTACTTTTATTCGTGTATAAATGGACCGAGACAGAATGTGCATACACTTTGTCATGGACAAAACAATGAAAAAAAATATCATGTTTTACGTAAAGATAGACACCAACAGTTACCAAGAGGCCTATGCATGCATGGACCTAATGCTCCGTTGACATACAATTTTATGACCATCATCCCCCCCCCAAAAATCCTGAAATGCATTCCCTCCATGAGTTGAGAAGTTAATCAAGGTTATCTATATTAGGCTAATGTCAAACTTCTATATGATACACATTTGTGGTACATTTGGTCTCATTAACCTTATTCTTTACCAACATAATGAATTCAGTGTCCCTTTGGTAACTGCTTAATGGCCTTGAAAAAATAAGTCAAGATCACACAACATATTACAAAATTTGGCTATTCACCTAACACATATTTGGTGTAAACTTTGCAGTTCCAGCTCAATTCATTAGTACTTTAATGAATTTAGTGTGTTTTGGATACCTATAATGTTAGTTCCAATAATGACCACCAGTGGTGCCACCATGACTCCACATCCTGGACTTGACTGTACATTGTACAATATTCCTGTTATGCTATATGGATGTAAATACAAGTTAACCTTTAAAGCACTGATTTAAGACTGAGACAACATCTTTCCTCCAGGCACGAGGACAGCTGTTGACTAAGACTACTTTTTGCTTTAGACTAGGCTTGCTGGTATTTGAATGAAAGGTATCTTCATGAGGAATCTGAATTTTTTTAACCACTATATGTTTAATGGTAATGAGAAAGTGACTACATGTGTAACCGTGATAAGCACTTTAAGGGTTAAGATGTGATGACCAGCACAAGAAATCCTTTTACCGAAATGCACTCCCTCCATGATCTTAAGAAAGTATATCAAGGTCATCCCTATTATGCAATGTAAAACTTCTACTGATCATACACATTTGTTGTATATTTGGTATCATTAGCTTTATTCTTTCTGAACATACCGAATTTAGCGTCCTTTACTAAGTGCTTAATGACCTTGAAAAATGGGTTTTACATAATTTGACCATTGGCCTCCGGCATATCCTTACCCGTCAACATTTCAAAACTCAAAATAGGGAGACTTTTGTAATTTCGAAAGATAGAATGGGAGACATTTGTATTTTTACACAGACTATAACAGAAAGTTCTAAATTTTCATGGGGTAGATTGTGCCAAATTTGCATAATTTCATGTGTAAGCTTAAAAATTTTGGATGAAAAAGTGGGAGACCCCCACCTTATGGGGGAGACTTGACAGGTATGCATATTTGGTATAAATTTTGCAGTTTTGTCTCAATCTATTATCACAATAATAAATCTTAATGTCTTTCGATACACAAGATGTACATGTAAGGTCCAATTATCCCTATCAGTGGCATCACCATGACAACAGATTGTTGTCTGTATAATATTGCTGTAGTTGTATATGTTCAAATACAGATATAATAACCGTCACAAAAAATCCTTTTTTAAAAAATATATTCTTTTCAGAAAGTACGTCAGGGTCACCCATATTATGCAATATTCAATCTCCACATATTACACATTTTTACACTTGATGAAATTGGCCTTATAATTTCTCACGAAAAAGAATTTCAAAAATTTAACCAAAATAATGACGCATATTTCCCATTGATCGATGCGTGGTGCCACTAGTGTGGTTCAGGTTGACATAATAGCCAGAATGTTTCCACCAAATTGCATAAGGATTTATCGAAAATCAAACACAATGGAGTGTTTCCATTTTTAGTTCTGATGACCATATGTGGCACAGCTTATAAGATTACTCATGTCTGTTTGTCTGTCCATAAACATTTGCTTGTCATCATGATAGCATCTAGAATTTTTAAGTTGTCCCTTTCTTGGACCAACTGTAGGTGAAAAGAAAATATACCTTCTTATTCGGTAAAATTTATGAAATCCACTATCTTGAGAAATTATAAATTATCACACAACAAATATGTATCATGTGGAAGTTGAACATTACATAATATGGATGACCTCAACCTTCTTTCTGAAGTTCCCAGATGGAAAACATTAGGGAAATGATATTCCTGAGATGGCCATTACATCCGAATATGTGGACACACATCCATATACCAGTACAGGAACATTATACAGACAAATCTATGAGATATGGAGTCATGATGGTGCCCTTGGTATTAATGACTGAAACATGAGAAGTATAAAAACACATTAAATTCATTATTGTGACAATAACCTGAAAATTTACACCCAAATATGCATTAGACCCGTGGTCAAATTAAAAAAAAAATTTGGGTGACCTTGACCCATTTTCTTGGTCACTAAAGGCTTGGTCAAGGACACTAAATTTGGTATTTTGAGAAAGAATAAGGCTAATGATACCAAATATACCACAAATGCATACCATACATGTATGTAGAAGGTTGATACTGCATAATTTGGATGACCTTGACCTACTTTCTCAAGGTCATGGAGGGAATGCATTTCAATATGACCTTTTGGTGCTGGTCACTACATCTCAACTTGTGGACATAAATCTATTTACCGTAACAGGAATATTTTTCGGCAGGATTTTCATTTCACATGAAGTCATGGTGGCACCACTGGTGGTAGAAATTGGAACTACTATTATTGGTGTCAAAACACATAAATTCATTTTCGTAATGATAAATTGAGATGGAACAACCAAATTTACACCAATTATGCATTCGGTCAATAGTCCAATTTTGCAAAATTATGAGTGACCTTTAACTTTTTTTTCAAGTTCATCATACAGTGTAGAAAAGAACATTAAATTCAACATGTTGAGAAAGAATATGGCTAACATTACCAATTAAAATGAAATCAGATATTGCTAGCACTATGCCCCCCCCCCCCAGTGACCCTGGGATTTGGGTCAAGGTGACTCAAACCATATGTTGAATTAAGACAATGTGCAATAAGAAATATCTATGTTAAAAACTTTTCAACTTAACCAAATTCACTAAAATGGCTCTGTGACCTTGAGAATTGGGTCAAGGTCACACGATCCTTAACAATGTGAGTTAGCCTTTAGCAGAGCTAAATACTGTGTAAGTGTAGTACATCGTGAGGCACTCGACAGTGCATGGAATATAGCACAGAGTGCTCCAATAAAGTGTTTGGAGTGTAACACTAGAGTACATATACATTGCGACATTAAGGTCATCATACATGTAGTTTGACAAAGAAATGTATAAAGTTTGACACTGAAGTGTGACTAAATGCAAAATAGGTGTGAGTGTGAAGAAAGTGAAGAATGTGATAATCAATTACACTGACAGTGACCGTGAATTGTCTTTTATTGAACGCAGAAGTCACAAGAGCATGAAGATGTCTTTAACCACCTGTGCTGACAATGTTAACAAAACAGACTTTCAGTGTGGTTTCAAAGGAAACAACCCACAGAACGTTTCAGACCATAGATGTGCGTCACGGGTAAAACAAAAGCACCTGTTGAAAGTGTCACCATCTAGAGGCTTTGTTTCTGACTATATATGTTGATAAATAAACATCAACCAGAAACAGAGGTTGCAATCATGTCTTTAATAACTGTGGTGTTTTAGATAGAAAGCAGGGAAATGAGAACATTCATTCTCCCTGGAATAAGGAATTTTGGGCAATGCTTTTGCTCAACAGAGAGTGATCCACTGGCACGCCTGCCACACACTTTATTTACATTCTGCACAATATTTAAAAAAAAAACAAAAAAAAACAAGTGAAGCAACTGGTCAACTCCTGAAACATTATAAAATGTATATTTTTTATTGTGGAATAGTTTTCTCATTTTTGCTCTTGCATACAAAAAAACAAATGGACAGTTTTCATTCTTTAGCAGGGCTTTTGCTACGTGCTTCTTCGTGAGCTTAAATGTGGCACAATATTTAGTAAGTCATGAGTGCTGATGCCCTAATGACAATAACAACAAAAAAAGTTTCCCTCTATGGTATTTCTGCAAACTTTTGTCAGTTCACTCCTTGGAGAACAAACAATCTTCCTTTTGTTGCTCATTTTATTTTTCTCCCTTAAATGTTTTTTTTTTTGTGTGTGCTTTTTTTTTGTTGTTTTTTTGTTTTTGTTTGTTTTTTACTGGCAGCAATGTAATGGATCCATACATGACAAATTGTACTGATGTAGGGGAAGGTAGAATGTTTTAAAACATTCTTACAGTCACAAATTATATATTTTTTTTTTTTTTTTTTACTGTCAGCAATGTAATGGATCCATACACGACAAATTGCACTGATGTAAGGGAAGGTAGAATGTTTTACAACATTCGTACAGTCACGAATTATACTACACAAACATAAAGATAACATGCACAGATGCAGACATCACAAAAAAAAAAAGTTCTTCCGAAATACAATGTACACCAAAACTACAGAAATTTTATCCAATTTTCAGTAACAGAAAAATTCTGTTTTTCCTTTTCAAATCTAACGCAAGTCAATCAAAACAGTGATTTAGTTAGTATTCTCAACAGGAAGGGGTTCCTGGTGGTTTGTTAGCGATCAACTGAAAAGACATTGTTTTCGAATTTTTTAAATTAGAAAGAAATATTGTATTTCCATGAAAGGATCACGTACTATTTTGAGGATATTAAGTCTGTTTTTCATCAAGATTAAAACCCGCAAAAATTCGGTCCAGGCCCTGCCTTATTTTTGAGACATCACCTCAAAAACCAAAAATACAAAAACAAAAAAATAGCATTCAGAGAACAGATTACCCTCGGCACCCACAATCTTTTTTTCCCCTGAATTCTGCAATTTTTCTTTCTTTGAGACTTCGCAATAGAACACTTTATATGCAATTTCCATGTTGTTGTCTATGAAATGACAATTTTGGATGTGTTCTTGGGGTAAGTTCTGGTGACGGATGTGTTCTTGGGGTAAGTTCTGGTGACAGAGACCACTGTACTGTGCTTCACTCACACGGCCATCAAATAAATTCTTCGAAAGTTTCATAAGTTAAAAAAATAATAAGAGGAAGCTAGTTTTCCATAGGAAAGTGATCCATTTTAATGTGCATCTCTGATAAAAATTTGGTGAAGCTGCGTTGGATCATTGTTGAGTTATTACAGTAACGTGGTCCCCTTGTGCACCACTCAAACAGCCTTGAAGATATATATTTTCAAGTTTCATAAAAAGTTTATAAATACAAAGAGGAGTTGGTTTTATATACAAACCTAGTCCATCATAAGATACACCTCTGATAAAAATTTGGTAAAGCTGCAGTCAAATTGTTTATAGATATCACGGTAACGTTGTCAGGGTTGACGCCACTCAGATGGCCTTAGAATAAATACATTACAAGTTTCATAAAAAGATAAAAAATAATCAAAGGATGCTGGTTTTAGATAGAAACTTGGTCCATCATAAGGTCCTGCTGTGAAAAAATTTGGTACAGCTATGGTAAATATTTTTTTGAGATATCGCTGTAAAGTCATCAGGGTTGATGCCACGCAGACAGCCTTCAAAAAAATGCAGTTAAGTTTCATAAAAACTTGAAAATAATCAGAGAAAGCTGGTTTTGAATAGGAACCTGGTGCATCATAAGATACATCTCTGATAAAAATTTAGAAGCTGTGGTCAAAATTTTTGAGGTATTGCGGTTACGTCGCCAGGGTTGAAGCCACACAAACGGCCTTCCAATAAATACATTAAAAGTTTCAAAAAAAGCTGAAAAATAAACAGAGGAAGCGGATTTTCAGCAAGAACCTGGTCCATCATAAGGTCCTTCTGTGATAAAAATTTGGTACATCTGCGATAAATATGTCTTGAGATATGGCGGTAACGTCGACAAGACGGACGGACAATGAAGGGGATGACAATACCCTCTGGCAGTTTATGTGCCGAGGGTAAAAGCAAAAAAAAAAACAAAAAAACAAAAACAAGAACAAAACAAAAACTTGTCAGTACACTGAGGTCAAGGGCAGCTTATTGCCTGTATCTAGTAGCTTTCCCTCTAGAAAGCTGCCACTTGGTTGTGACTGCTGCATTATCAATTTCTGATACTTAGACTGCTATTTCTGATCAGCAAGTCCCATATTTTCATTTTCGGGGCCCTTGCCCCACTTATTGGACTCGGAAAATGTTAAAATAATCTAATATCTTAAATTTTTATCATTAGCCATGCAATAAAATAATGTCGCAATATTTAGAGCAGAGATCTGAATGTCAGTATCACACTATAAAAATTCCCCATGCAGGCACCCCAGGTGCTAAGTAGGAAGACATCATTGTATGGCATGTAATTTTATTTTTCTCAGCCGTATATTCTGCCTACTGTGTTGGGATCAAGAGAATAATTTTGCCCCCACCCATCACCAGGATCTTTGTGACAATTTCTTTATATATACAACTCAACCCTTTCCTGGTCAGAATGAGGCTGACCTTTTCCTGGTCAGAATGAGGCTGACCCTTTCCTGGTCAGAATGAGGCTGAGTCAACAGCTTTCACAGAAGTAACCCTTTCCCCCTTGACTTAAAACTGAGTCATCAGCTTTCCTTGGCCTGGGTTGGCACTTAGTCAAGGAAAGCTGTTGACTTGGGGCATGTTATCTTGATAGGTCTCATCTTCAATTTTCAGTCAAATTGCTTTTCATTACAGTTGAAATTAGCTGAAAACATGGAAGCAGACGGCATTTGACCAGAAGCCAGTTTTGGCGTGTATATAGGGGGAGAGGGTTAAATTAAAAACATTGAGAGAGGGTTAAATTAAAAACATTGAAGCAGTCAACAGTTTACTTCTGTCAGCTTTTTCGGCAATTTGCATTATAAAGGGTTAAGCAATACCATGCCATGCATGATTTTTTTTCTTTTCTGTTTGGTGAATATACACCCTTCTGATCTTGAACACACAAGAGTTTTATTGAAACATATGAAAAGTGTCAGCAAACAGAACTAAATCAAACTGTATCCCGTCTTAAGGAGCATCAAAGCTTGGGACAAAGCTGGCATCGGAGGACTAATTTATCAGTTAGGTTGCAAAACATGTGATATCTCCTGAAAAGTTTTTGCCAAAACTATATTATAACTTCAAGTAACTAACAATTTTCTAACTTTTGGTGTACGTGTACATGTATGTTGACAAAAACCTATTGACTCATTCCAATGAAAAAGAATTTTAGATTACACACACATGTACACATGTATGCATAAACATATACATAATGTACATATACACATACATAATGTATGTATGTATGCATGTACATATATATATACACATACATACATATATATGTATATGCATATACATGTACATATGTATGTAAGTAGCTAATTCAATTTCTAAACTTAAAGTGCAGTGACTTTGTAATACCATCTGTGGCATTCAATTTGTTTCACAAAACTTACAGCAGCTAAGACATTCAACATATACATGTATAAAACTAGACAGACTGCACACAAACCTGCCTGGCGAAACGATTATTTATACGGAGGTGCAGTCCCTGTCTGGCATAATGCTCTACCCGCCCTCCCAGCAGTGACAGCATGACTTGTCATGCAATGAAGAAAAAAAGAGGGCTGTGTCAACAGCCCATCCTCAGCTGACCATGATATTCAAATCATAGTAAGTCCCGCTCTGGTCTAGGAGGTGAGGATTTTGGAGACGAAATAAAAATAAGATTTTCCATTGCAATCTCCATTGATTTGGATAGTAATCAATACGAATGCATGCATTCACTGGCAGGTATCTGAATTAAAAAATTTGTTAAAAGTCAGGGATCCAGAGTCATTAGAGTATCACCAGATAGTGAACAACTTTATTTAACCTTCCCACAAGCTACATTTCCACCAAGTTTCAGAACAATCTGAGTGATGGTTTTGGAGAAGTCAAAAATAGCCTGAACACACAAAAATTTGTGAAAAAAATCGAAAAAAAAAAAAAAAATCACAGCACCACCTGTTGAACATTTAAGGTCTGCGGGCCCCCGTAAGCATCCCTATGCAATTTCGAAGCAATTGGCATGGCAGTTTTAGATTTTTCTAAAAATTTTGCCCTCCTTCCCCCCCCCCAAAAAAAAACAAACAAACAAACAAACAAATAAAAAATCATTAAAAATTAAATCACTGGAGCATGACCATTTGAACAACTTGGTAGAGACCTACTGAAGTACATTCATGCTACATTCGAAGTACAATCTAAATCTGGCTTACAATTTCGCAGTTGAAAATGTGAATTCTGGACAACAGATGCCTAACCACCGCATATACATGTAACCTCCGCTGGCTGACAAGTCAGCCAAGGTTTTAAAAAAAAAAAACCAAACAAACCAAAACATATATTTAAGATCTGGACTATTCAAAGTTGATGCTAAAATGGAGCGTCCTTGGTCCTTTTGAGAGCAACAATAACATGCAATTCTCATTCATAGGTCAATGAGAATATTGGTCACCAGGTTGGATTCACTGAATGTAACCCTTGTCATCCTGAAACTTAAAATACTCTGGTCAACAACTTTTCCCGTTTTAGGTTCCTTCATGCAGTACAATATTGGAACAAGAAACGTTGTTGACCCAGACTAAGTGATCAGCTTAATTTCCCAATGAATTAACCCAAATACCATTTTGAACATTGCATAACTTTCCGAGTTGTAGCAAAAATTGCTCACAGATCAGATAGGTTTCAAAATTTGGATGGTTTTGACGAGTAGGAAAAGGGTTAACTCAATGCAGTGCCGACATCAAATAAATACATAAATAACGAGGTAACTAGCAGACTTGGCATGACGGCCTACTAGTGGAACTTCTAGATGTAGAAGTAATAAGGTGGGACAGCTATTCTTATTTCTCAGGTTACTGTAGTGTGTAATTCTCTTGATTCTTTTCAAAAATGTTACCAGATTGGAACCAGTGATGACTTAGAGAGTCAGTGAACAGACTACAAGAAGGTGCGTGAAGACACATTGAAACAATATTGATTAGTTTTCTACACGTAGGAATGAGAGACCTACAGATACAGAGCCAGTTGTGAGCAACCTGAGAAATAACGCCATCTTACCTGGTAGCGAGCATCATTCTCGTTAATCTTTTTGACTAGTTTCTGAAAGACAAAAATAAGATTTATGCAATAAAATGTCAAAATTCTTACCTGATATCGAGCATCTCGCTCATTAATCTGTTTCATAAGTTTCTGTAAAAGAAAAAATTCACGTTAAAATCATGTCAGGAGCAGAGAGACTGTGGTTGGGTATTATAATTTTTTAGAGTGGGGACAAAATGAACAGTGAGCTCGCATGCTGGTGAGTAGATATATTAGACAGTGAGTAGAGACAACAGAAAGTAAGTATAAACATGGACAGTGAGTAGACATGATTGATGGATAGCAAGCAGACACAGTGGATAGCGAGTGAACAAGAGTAGTGAGTAGACACATTGGATAGTGAGTGAGTAGGCATGATGGATAGTGAGCAGACACAGTAGATAGTGAGTAGACACATTGGATAGTGAGTGAGCAGGCATGATGGATAGTGAACAGACACATTTAACTCTTTAAGTTGTTTTTATGAGATGCAAAGTGTGATTGAGTATAGGCAGCATGATGTCAACAGGGCATAACATGATGTGACATGGACATAACATGAACGGACATGAGACATAACGTGACGTGACATGGACATAACGTGACAAGGGTATAATGTTCTGTGAACGACATAATAATTACGTGCTCAGAACAAGGGCACAATGCCTTAGTGTCAGTCAAATTTTCAATAAGCCAAAGGAAAAACAAATTGATAGCTTCTAGTATTGGGCATGTTGTTCAACTATGCACTGAATTCTATACTATATACACTGAATAAAACATATAAAAATTTGATATCAATTATTCAGAAAAGAAAACATTTCAAAAAAAAGTTCATGGAAAGTATGTTAAAGTTTAATCTGTTTGATCAGCCAAACTAAATCTTGATTTTCTCTGGCCATATTTTTTAACTTTGCAATATCTTTTCAGCAGCTTTAAATCAATTTTATACATGCAAATGTCAAAATGTCACATGTACTTTTTTAGATTAAGCTACATGTATACAAAACTCCATGCAGCAAAGAACACAAATCAGAGAGGGCGCCTGTCAAGAGACTATGTTTTTCTCTGTTGCAATCCATTCCAGGGCTGCATCACCAAACAGCCTGAAAAAGAACACAAAATACTGAGAGTACCATGATCTGTCACTTACAGTTTTGAAAAGCCAGTACCTGCTGTCTCATGTGATAATCTGCTTTAGAAATATGCGGGTATTTGATCTGACCTTCATTCAGAAGGAGTCATACCAAAAAATCCCTGGTACACAAGCTTGGGTCATCCTCTGGTTTTGCTATAAGTCTCATTCTGTTTGCATGTTACATATAATCAGGAGAAGGTAAAACCATGTGCGTGTTACTGATATTGATATTGACAACTAATCGTTTTGTTTTTTTTTAATTGGTTGGGAGATCCAAAAATCGAAATAATTTTTCCCTCAAAACCACATTTAAAAATAGAAGACTGTGACAGTCCTGTGCTCGGCTGATCTTGCATACTGAGACTGAAGTGGTCCTGTGACCTTCAAAATAATATCAAGGTTGTTTTTCTGTAAGACTATCATCACTGTTTGCAATATCATAGTCTTCCCTCACTCAAAGTGTTGGGGTCATTATTTCTGAGATGAAAAGCCACAGGATTCACCATAACCAATGTAAAAACCAATTTGTTTGTTTGATCTTTCAAGGTCACTCCAGGTCACAATTAACAACAGCACAAGAAACCCTTTAAGTAATTTCCTATTAGTGTTTACTATGAAGCATGGGCCAAGGATCCACCATTACCAAGACTTCAAGCCATTCGATCACAGTTGCTAATATATATATAGTAACAATGGCAACATGTACATATCATACATACATTACCATAATTCCTTATTTCAATAATTCATCAAAATCAGGAAATGCCAGCAGCACCATGTAGTGAACAAACATAGCACAGACTGAGTCCAGGTGCATTCCCACCTCGTTTGAAGATGTCTCCAGAAGTGTCCCTATGTAATTTCAGAGCTATTGGCTAGGTGGTTTCTTCAGAGAAGATTTTTCTCAGATTTTGCCAAAAAATGAACAACAAAATTAATAAAATCACTGGAGCATGACCATTTGAACCAAATTGTTAAAGATTCACCCGAGGTACATCCCCACTAAGTTGTAAGTGAATCTAGTTGACAGTTTTGGAGAAGTCAATAAGGAATTGTGGATGAACAGACCCTGATTACGGATGAAGGACCATATGTGATAAGCTCAGCTAACTGATAAGTCAACTGAGCTAAAAAAACAAAACAAGAGGGCTGTGTGAACAGCCCATGCTCAGCTGATCTTGACATTCATCACACTTGCAGCTCTATGAATTTGGGAAAGGATCAAGGTCACCCACGTTCTGAGTAAGTCTGACCATTATAAAAGAACACTAACATGTGCAACATCAAGGTTCAAGTAGTTCTCAAGTTATAATGAAGAGTAAAATTCATGTATGTTGCACTGTGACCCCAGAAACGAGGTCAAGGTCATTCATGTACTGTCTGAGCATGACCTTCATACAAAAACATTAACACGTGCAGCATCAGAGTACTAACTCAAAACAGATCTCAAGTTATCAAGTAAACAGTAAATTTCGTGTCAGTTGTCCAGTGAATTAGCATTAGAATGCCCATTGACTTACATGATAATCAATAGGAAAGCTGCATTGATCGATAAGTACCCGAGTTGAAAATACTTTAAAATTGGGAATCTAAAGCAGTGCCACCTAGTAAACAACTTTGTTTCACCGTTCCACAAGAACATATCCATCACATTTCACCTTAATCTGAGTAACGGGTCTGAGAAAAAGTGAAAAATAAAAAAAACATATAAAAAATTCATAAAAAAAAAAAAAAAACACAAAAACTTGCAGTGCCACCTGGTGAACAAATTGGGAACTACGTGTCCCTGGGAGTGTCTATGTACGATATCAAAACAATTGGGTGACCAGTTTCAGAGGTGAAGAGGTTTTAAGGTTTGCCCCAAAAAAGAACAAAAAAATTCATAAAAATTCCAAAAATCAATAGAGCGTGACCACTTGAACTAACTTGGTAGAGATCAACCCACGGCACATCCCAACCAAGTTTGAAGTAAATCTGGCCAAAATTATTTCAGTTATAACCATTACAAGAAATTCCCATGTTAAACTTTCCTATTTAAACTTTTGTAAAGATTTTTGAAAAAAAAATCATAAAAAAATCCAAAATTCATTGGAACATGACCATTTGGACAAACCTGGTAGAGGTACATCCCCACCAAGTTTGAAGTTAATCTGGATGACTGTTTTGGAGAAGTCAAAAATGCGAATTAGCATTAGAATGCTCATTGACTTCCAGAGTAATCAATAGAAAAGCTGCACTGACCGATAAGTACCCAAATTGAAAAAAAAATGCTTAAAAATCAGGAATCCTCAGCAATCCCACATAATGAACAACTTTGTTTGACCCTTCTACAAAGAACCTATCCACCATGTTTCAGCTTAATATGAGTGACGGTTCTGGAGAAGAAGTCGAAAATAGCTATAACACACAAAAATTCACACAAAAATTGCAGCACCACCTGGTGAACAAATTAAGAACAAGGACTCCCTAGGTGTCTTCCAGTGTGATATCAGAGCAATTGAGTATGCACTTTTGGAGAAGAAGATTTATTAAGATTTGTCCAAAAAAAGAACAAAAAAATTAGTTAAAAATCCAAAAATCACTGGAGCATGACCATTTGAACAAACCTGGTAGACACCCACCCAAGGTACATCCCAACCACGTCTGAAGTTAATCTGGATGACGGTTTTGGAGAAGAAGTCGAAAATGTGAATTAGCAATAGAATGCTCATTGACTTCTAGAGTAATCAATAGGAAAGCTGCATTGACCGATAAGTACCCGAATTGAAAAAAATCGTTAAAAATCAGGAATCTGCAGCATTCCCACACAGTGAACAATTTTGTTTGACCCTTCTACAAGGAACAAAGCCACCATGTTTCAGTTTAATCTGAGTGACGGTTCTGGAGAAGAAGTTGAAAATAGCTATAACACACAAAAATTCATAAAAAAATTAGAAAAAAATTGCAGTGCCACCTGGTGAACAAATTAAGAACTAGATGTCCCAGGGAGTGTTTCTGTGTGATATCAAAGTAATTGGGTGAGCGGTTTCAGAGAAGAAGATTTTTTACGATTTGCCCAAAAAAGAACAAAAAAATCCAAAAATCACTGGACCATGACCACTTGAACAAAGTTGGTAGACACCTACCAAAGGCACATCCCCACCAAGTTTGAAGTGGATCTGGCTGACGGTTTCGGAGAAGAAGTCGAAAATGTGAATTGTTGACCGACGACGGACGGACGACGGACGGACGACCATAAGATAAGCTCAGCTGACTGACAAGTCAGCTGAGCTAAAAACCTCAGTGCTACAAATTAAAGTCTATGGGTTTCCTCACATGTCCCTAAGTAATTTCTTTGCAATTGGGCCAAGTGGTTCACAGATTTTTTGAAGATTTTGCAAAAAAAAAAAAAAAAAATACATATAAAGTTCAAACATCATTGGAGCATGACCAACTGTACAATTGGTAGAGACTCGCCCAACATAGATTCCCACCATGTTTAAAGATGAACAGTTTTGCAGATGTCAAAAATTGTGAAATGTGAACAGACAAATATGATAATGACACTAAACAGCTGGATAGATGATGGAAGACTGACCATCATATAAGCTCGGCTGACTGACAAGTCAACTGAGCTAAATACTGCCCTCCCAACCTGACATTTTTTTATCACACACCCATCCCTCCCCAACAAACATTTCTTGACCACAGCCACCTATCTCTGTCTGACATTTCTTGATCAAACCTGCCCTTCCCCATCTAACAGTTCTTGACCATACCCTTACTTCCCCACTTGACATTTCTTGAACACACCCACCCCTCCCTATCTGACATTATAGACTGCACCCACCCATCCCCATCTGACATTTAGAGACTGCACCCACCCTCCCTATCTGACATCCTAGACTGTACCCACCCCTCCCATTCTGACATTTAGAGATTGCACCCACCCTCCCTATCTGACATCCTAGACTGTACCCACCCCTCCCCATCTGACATTTAGAGACTGAACCCACCCTCCCTATCTGACATTCCAGACTGCACCCACCCCTCCCCATCTAACATTTCTACACTGCATCCACCCCTCCTTATCGTACATTTTTAGACTGCATCCACCCCTCTCCATTTGACATTTCTAGACTGCACCAACCCCTTCCTATCTGACATATCTAGACTGCATCTACCCCCCCCCCTATCTGAAATTTCTAGACCGCACCAACCCCTCCCTATCTGACATTGCTAGACTGCACCAACCTCTCCCTATCTGACATTTCTAGACCACATCAACCCCTCCCTATCTGACATTTCTAGACCGCACCAACCCCTCCCTATCTGACATTTCTAGACTGCACCAACCCCTCCCTATCTGACATTTCTAGACTGCACCAACCCCTCCCTATCTGACATTTCTAGACCGCACCAACCCCTCCCTATCTGACATTTCTAGACTGCCCCCCCCCCCCCCAGCCCTCCTCAGCTGACTTACTCTGATGCTCTGCCACTTGCTGCGTTTTGCCTTCTGACTACAGCGACACATCTTGTCCTTTAGCCAAAGGAGCATATAGTAGAAAGTCTTGGGACTTGGTATCACATTAAAGGGTGGTGGTAGAGTGCCCCCGTCTTCAAAATAACTCATCCACAGGCGTGAACGTGCATATTTCCATTCTGCATCTGAGTCACTCTGTCAAAAGAAAGTTGAAGTGTCAGGCTTTGCAGGAGACATTATCAAGCTGATTATTTTCCCACAAGCAAATTTCTGAGAAAGAAGCAGGATTCGTATACATGTAGTTCATTGTCCTCCTTAGCAACTGAAAATAATATATTTTTAAACCGAAACTCGGCATTAAAAGTGATATATGTGTCTAATACATATATGTGTATACTTAAAGCAAAAAAATAATGTCCAAATAACTTTTGTTTCATTCCAAATACACATAGTTATCACAATTTATTTTCACCAACTAATCTTTCTACAGTTCAATATACAACCCACACACTCATGCTTAGTGAATGTGTTCCTTTTTGGTGTTTCCAAACAAACTTTTAAAATGTACTGTCCTCTTTACCACACTTCAAAAACCTGATACATGCCCATCATTAGGGAGGTCACACTAATGAATATATAGGTCACCATGACCTAGAAGGCAAACCAGTTCATCTTACTCTTATGAGGTTACTGTGCATTGAAATTGAGCACAAATCTGTCATTTTTGAGATATGGTGGTAAAAAAACATTGGCCGTACAACCAGAAAGCATAATACGCCACCCTTGCGGCAGGCATAGAAATGTCGATCCCTATCCACAAGCTCCAAGGAATTCAACTTTGTTTTTATTGAATGAAGATCTTCAAGTTATCTGGAAAAACATGTTTTCAGATTTTCATGCCAAGAGAAAAGTTGACATGTGGATCATGCACACTAATAAAATACCAGGTGTCCAAAGTTATCACTATGGGTTCACGATGTAAGGACATATTTGTAGGACAAATGGACTTTGGCCAAGCACTCTAAAATTCATCACTAAATAGGTCACAGATACATAAAGATTGACCAAGACATCTTATCATTTTGCCCTAGTCTTGTGATGTACATGTACTTCCATGCGCACAAAGTTTGATCAAAACCTGTCTTGGAATTTTCGAGATACTGTGGTAATAAACATTGACATGAGAATGGATGGACGAGAGAACAACCCAAATGCATAAAATACCTACCCCTTAATAAGGTAGGCATAAAAAGAAAATTTTTAATTTTTTTTTTTTTTTTTTTTAAAGAAAAAAGCAAACAGAAAAAACAGTAATCAGAGATGGCCCTGTGAGGGCATACTTACTGATATGATCTGATAGGAGTTGCTCAACATGGCAATAAGCATGTTCATAAGCACAATAATGGATATAAAACTGTAGGTACCAAACATGGTTTTGCCCACAAACTGTGTGAAGTCGTGTTTCTCTTTAAGATTGAAGGTGTCAAGCTCCACAAGGCCAAATAAGGAGAAGTATAACGTCTGCAGGATCTCCCACAAGCTGCAAATATATACGGAAATACCAAATAAGGAGATGTACAACGTCAGCTATATAGATACACAGAAAAATGGCGTGCCTGCTGACAGACAAGTTGAAAACACTATGCTTTGCTTGCTTCGGGAGGGAGGAGGGTACAATTACTCTATAAAATCTTCCTTTAAAGTGTCATAATAAACAGCACAAGTGAACATTTTGAGTGTAGTAATAGCAAATTTATGGTGGACTTCTTGCATATACATGTAAGCCATGGGACTACATCATTTTCTTGGTGGGTTATGGTGGAAGTACACGTATTAGTGCACAGTATCGGGCACACATACATGTATATACATGTACTCCTGATTTTTCCATTGATAGAAATGATCTCTGAGCAACATTAGACATTGTTTCTAATATGTCCTGTATGAATACCACTATAAAGCAAACAAGTAATATTTAGGCAATTGGAAACAATGTTAGATCGGCATCTGAGACGCTTTTCTTTCCAGTCATATCAAACACGTAATCACAGCCAAATCTTTGAAATGTCTGTTGGTAATAAAAAAGTGTGGATCTCTTGCTGGTCTGGGTTTTGTACTTGAAAAGGAGTAAACTGTTCAAAAGATATCTGGAATTTTTTCATGAAAGTGTGCATTTTGAAATGATATAATGGCTTGAATGGTAAAAAGATGTGGCATTTTGCTGCATGAACATGCACAAACTGTGACCTGGTTATTTTGTAAAATTGTCAACATTAAGCCTTGAGCACTAAACGTTTTGTTTTTTTTTAATTGGGAAGCTTCGGCCATAAAATCTCAAGGAAGCAGCTTTACCAGTTCTTAAGATAGCATTTAAAAGGATTTTCTATGCTAACACCTGTGACCTTGAAAAAGAAGTCAAGGTCACCAGGAAGTGAACTCATCCAAGGTCACAAACTGTGACCTGGTTATTTTGTAAAATTGTCAACATTAAGCCTTGAGCACTAAATGTTTTGTTTTTTTTGTAATTGGGAAGCTTCGGCCATAAAATCTCAAGGAAGCAGCTTTACCAGTTCTTAAGATAGCATTTAAAAGGATTTTCTATGCTAACACCCGTGACCTTGAAAAAGAAGTCAAGGTCACCAGGAAGTGAACTCATCCAAGGTCCAGTACCTTGACTTGGTTTGAAACTGCTGTGTCTACAATATGTGAATGGACTGGCACACAGACAGACCTACATGCACCGACAATGTGACCACAATTCCCAATTGGCTGGGGGGGGGGGGGGGCCTCTCAGGTACTGCACACATCAGTCATACTGCCCCATTTCAACCCTTTTTCTCTCTTCAAGGATGACAAAATGTGATTTTTGTGTAATTTGGATTTTAAAAAATTTATATCTCATTTTGGCCCTTTTCTGACAAACATTGCTACAATTGTACAGTAAGCAATTGCTTATCCACACCGACTTTTCCACAAAATGTACCCGAGAAGCTCACTAATGAATCTGCAAGACCTAAAATAAGTGGATCACAGTGCCCACAAGTTGGCTCACTTGGAGATAGCCTTCCACTTCTTGGCGTCACAAGAATCGTGTTTGGCGGCACAACTCTTGCCTCTCTGTGTTGCGTAGTACCAGTATAGCTGGTTGACCCCGCATGCGTACGCAAACACGACCAAAACAGCTATGAAGGCAAATTTCATCAAGTCCATGACCATTCTGCCCAAAGAAATTTGCAGAGGTCCCAGATGAGGATTGACTGTAAAGATGTAAATTAGCTTCAAGGAGCTGAATATATTTGCTGCAGCAAACAGTCCTTCTGATATTAAGTTTGGGTCGTAAGCATCCCAGTCACTTCGCGGTTGCCATACGTATTTGCCTTCAGCTTTTTCTTTCCGGACCTGCAAGTAAACAAACACAACCACTGCATTATTCTTCTATAGTGCCAAGGGTGCTGATGGTATGTTCATAACATGCTGAACACATAACTTGGTTTTCTCTGTCCCTAACGTCCTTCACTATTGCCCAAAATCGATGGCTGCTCCTTACAACCAACCACCCATGTGCTAATCTGCTGTCACTGAGGTCGTTATGTTTTCAGACTAATTAACTCTTTTCACTTCAATCAGCCACACTTCCTCCCTGCCAGGATGCTATGCTCCTATCAAACTGATAAGGCTTCAAGGGGTGAAAAGAATATCTTGAAATTAAGAGTCCAATTGCATTATCAAAGGAAATATTTTGCTGTCAAAACTTCCCAGGACACTTGTTCCTCATGACTTGAGACTGAAGCTCCGATCCATGTCTTGAATAAGACATTAATTTTGATTATTTAACTTGTAAATTTAACATAATAACTTTATTTCTGCATTTTGTGAGAAGTGGGAGAGGTAGAGGGGTAGTTAAGGGGGCTGGGACCCTCTCCCCCCCCCCCCCAAAAGGGACTAATATGGTTCTATAATTGCCTTCTCATTCTGAACTTTTTACTTCAGGCTAAGCTGGGTATGGAGTTAGTGTAACAGCTTGATTATACAATATTAATTAACCCTCCCACTTGAATTACCACTGAGTCAACAGCTTTCCTTGGCATGGGGTATGTTATCTTTATAGGTCTTATATACAATTTTTATCCAGATTGATTTTTATTACTGTCAAAATTTGTCCCAAACACTGAAGCAGATGACATTTGACCAAGGGATAGTTTTGGACAGGTGGGGGGCGGGGGTGGATAGGGTTAAAGCAAGGAGGTAATAGGCATCCAAGAACAACATTATTCCACGTTTATATCAAAATGACATGATAAGCCACATGTATGTGATAGTCTATCAACCACTTCAAGACATCCCATGTCTCATGTTTAGTCATTATTTTTTTGAACCATGAGAGCTGATATATCAACTTTAATCCCTTAGGATCACAAACTGCAACAGTCAATATATTTGGTTTGGAAAATACGTTATCACACTAAAACTCAGAAGCACAGTTTTGGCAAGCCTGACCGTCTTGCAGGCAGGGGACTACACTGATACTTACATTGATATATGCAACCAATTTGAGTGTGTATGTCGCAATATAGAGTGAGTTGGTGACAAAGTCAAGTATGTTCCACATATCTTGTACGTACGCTTTGGCCCCGTCACTCCACAGCTGTTTGACTTCCTGCCACACCAGCCCTGAAAGATACAAAGTTGCATGAATTTATACCACAGGAACCCTGAAAGACAGAATTTAAGTTTCATGAATTTATACCATAGCAACCCTAAAAACATACAAAATGTTCTGCACACTTCTAGCACAGCAACCCTAAAACACATGAAGTTGTATAATCTTATAACATAGCAATCCTGAAATGTATACGTTTTCATACGGTGCTGTCACACCAGCCTAAAACATACGATGTTGTGTTAACTTATACCACAGCAACCCTGAAAATTATGAAGTTGTACAACCTTATACCACAGCAACATTGAAAAATACTATCAGTTATGCCATGCACTGCCATGATACACAAGATCTGGCCACCAAAGCATGCTGTGTAGCTCGAAGCCTGAAGGGCTCAGTGGTACATGTATGCAGCTTGTTGAAGTGGCCAATTGCAAATCTCGTGTACCATGGCACAGCATGGCATGGTGATTTTATCTCATGTCCGAGGCAAGTAGTTGGCATAAAAAAACAACAACAAATAAATGAACAACAACAAATGTATTATTTTTGTGACTTGCAGTTAGAACCGCGAACCAAAATTTAGACAACTGATTGTCAAGTTCTTCCTCAAAGCGAAAGATATCCACATTCTGTCTAGCTTCCAGTAAATATGCCCTGAATAGTTTTGCTGAAGATTCATTGGCTTTTAGAGTGTTCTTGGGCATTAATGCTGCTCTTTTGGAAGGTAAATCCCCTTCAATAATGTTGCTTGTTCGCCATTCACTGTTTCTGTTAACCTTCAAATTGGGGTATGCTACCCTTTCAAAACCTTGAATACCCTGTGAGAAAATTCAAAGGGGTCACAAGTCTTGTTTATTGACTGAATTTCCCTTCTTGTGACTCCCTAAAAAAATTCCTAGCGGAAACACTGCCATTGCCATTGTTTTCATGTGCTACGAGATGAAAACGAGGCTTCCATTGTACACAAATTTCATATACCATGTTGTGACGACTCTACGACAGTACGCCTAAAACCGTTTTGCCAAACTACTACAAATTACTGGCTACCCTTGCCCTCGCTACCCTATTGATAGTGGTAGAAGGGGCACTCGTGACCTTACAAAATTAGTGAAGGTTGATCATACATCAATGTCACATATCTTTATACTTTAACCTAGCCCTTAAAAAACGACTAAAAGCCTGGGCAATTTAAAAGTTATAGCTGAAAAATTAGTCATCATTTAGAAACCATATTCAGCAAAGTGGCTTTATGACCTTGGAAATTATGGCAAGGTCACTCATTTTCACTTGACCTTCAGTTATTGTGCAAAAAAAAAAGGAAGTCTTCTGTCTGTGTGTGACCCTCAAAACTGGGTCAAGGTCACCCATCTACAAACTCAAACTAGCCCTTATAGGCTACCATAAAGCTGTGTAATATAAAAGTGCTACCTCTAAAATGCAAGTTATCATGCAGAAACAGTATTCAACCAAATGGCTCTGTGACCTTTGAAATTAGGTCAAGGTCACCCATCTTCAAACTTGACCTAGACCTGAATATGGACAATTATCCCGTGGAATATAAAAGTCCTAGTTTAAAACCTCTTCAGTTATCATGTGGAAACCTAATTTTATCTCAGGTACCAACGTGACCTTGGAAATTAAATCAAGGTCACCAAACTTTAAACTTCTTCTAGCCCTTAGCATGAACTATAGACCTGTAAAGTATCCCAGTCCTAACTTAAAAACTTGTGTTATTGTGCAGAAACCACAGGAAGCATGAAACCATATTCAGTAAAGTGGCTCTGTGAGCTTTAAAATGAGGTCAAGGTCATCAATCTTCACACTTCGCCTAGCCCCAAATATGGAATATAATCCTGTGCAATACAAAAGTCCTAGCTTAAAAACCTCTTCAGTTATTGTGTGAAAACCAAAGTTAATTCAGGTACCACTGTGACCTTGGAAATTAAGTCAAGGTCACCTGTCTTCAAACTTCGCCTAGCTTTTGATTAGAATGATACACCTGCACAGTATCAAAGTCCTAACTCAAAAACTTCTTCAGTTATTGTGCAGAAACCAGAGTTAAACTACAATCTCTCTGTGACCCTGAAAACTGGGTCAAGGTCACCCATCTTCAAAATCAACCTAGCCCTTACAGAGAACCATAAAGCTGTGCAATATAAAAGTTCTAGCTCCAAGGTATAAGTTATCATGCAGAAAGCATGAAACCATATTCAGTAAAGTAGCTCTGTGACCTTTAAAATGAGGTCAGGGCCATCCACCTTCGAACTTCGCCTAGCCCCAAATATGGACTATAATCCTGTGCAATATAAAAGTCCTAGCTTAAAAACCTCTTCAGTTATTGTGCGGAAACCAAAGTTAACTCAGGTACCACTGTGACCTTGGAAATTAGGTCAAGGTCACCCATCTTCAAACTTCGCCTAGCTTTTGACTAGAATGATATACTTATACAGTATCAAAGTCCTAGCTCAAAAACTTCTTGAGTTATTGTGCGGAAACCACAGTCTACCAACCGACCGACCAACCAACCGACATGTGCAACGCTATATGCCCCACCTTCTTCGAAGGGAGGCATAATAAAGGGCAATGCATGATAAAATTTTCTTTGTTCTTATTTTTACAAAAATACTTGGCTCGATTTTTATTTGACCTTTTTGCTACTGCATTGGTAGATGGTGCATCAGGTGGATCAAATGGGGTCGGCAAAACCTACCCGAGCTTATAAGGTCGGGATCAAGTTCCCTTTTGTGGGGTACAGGTACACAAAGGATAGGCTGTACAAAGTAAAAAATCTTACTGACAGTGCAAAGATCGCTAATGTACAGCATGGGTAGTGTCCTTAGGGATAAGATACAAGATTCAAGATTTTTCTTGACAAAGTCCGAAGATAGTCAGACATGAGTCATACATAGGAAGGTAAGACTATTATATATGATACGGATCACGCATTCCTGCCACATCTTCCAAAAGAAGCGCCAATCAGTTAAAGTAAAATTAAACCAGGCCAAACCATAGAAAAAATGGAGCAATGCAAACAAACAAAGAAAAAATTTAACCATAGAATACACTATGAGATATAATGACCGGTCTCACCCATGCACAAGTGACGGCATTTTGCCAAACTGTGCTTTGAATACATTACACGGTTCTTGTAAAGGGTCAGTATTGCACCTTAAAAGTTAAAAGAGTTTTCGACGTATTTTAGATGAAAATTCATGGATTTTAGACCAATTTTCCATTCGGCCTGTATGTTTTCCTACCAAGTTGTATGTGACAAATATGATTTTCTATGTAAAGGGATTTAGACATAATAGAATTTTGATGTATATGTATCAACTTTTCGATGAACTGGTTTCAAATGAACTGTGGTGCACCAGTTGTGATGTGTCGCGACACGCCCCGTGATATATGAAATAAGGCACACGCATTTTAACCAATCAGTGTGCTCTATTTGCATTGATTATGAGATATAGTTTTATACACTTTACTCACACCAACCCTGAAACATACAAAGTTGTATAAAATAAAAACCACAGCAATCCATACACCTTTGAACAGTCCTGTCACACCAGCCTGGAAACAGTTTTGAATGCTCCTTCCACCAAAACCATGAAACATTGTTTTGTTTACAGTTCTGCATACCAGCCTTGACAGGTTTATACATTCCTGCACACCAACACAGTAAAAAGGAATTATGTTGACTAAGAAATTCTAAGATAACAAGTTGACGCTGACGCTGTCCATATCTCCCGCCCACATAATTTTAAAACAAAGATAACTGTATATTTAAGCTTCACACAGAACTTTACAAGGGTGTTCAACTGTAAAAGTTAAGTGAACATACGTCACCTGGTTCTTCAAATACTGCATACAACAAAGTCAAAGAGAATTGAAATGCCACTAGTGACCCTGACATAAGGTCAAGGTCACTGACCTACTAACTCGATATAGACCCTAACAAGAATGATCAACTGTAAAAGTTATTATACTATCTTATCTGGTTCTGAAGATATTGCGCGCAAGGAATTCACAGAGAAGTGACCCTGGGTGACCTTGAATGGGGTCTAGGTCACTTTCCTTTGAACTCGACGTGACTACTAATAAGGGTGACCTTCTGTAAAAAATTCATGATCCTAGCTTTACTGGTTCTTGAGATATCGCACGCAAGGCATGTGGGATGGATGAACTGCCTTTGGTGACCTTGAAATTAGGTCAAGGTCAAGGTCCTTCAAGCATGACATATAGAACCTTACAAGGTTGATCAACTGTAAAAGTTAAGTGATCCTAGCTCACTTGTTTCTTCAGATATTGCATACAACAAATTCAAAGAAAACTGAATTGCCGCTGGTGATTTGGAATTAGGTCAAGGTCACACACCTTCGAAATCGATGTAGACCCTAACAAGAGTGATCAACTGTGAAAATTTCATCATCCTATCATATCCGGTTCTTAAGATATCGCGCGCAAGAAGTTTAGAGATAAATGACCCTGGTGACCTTGAAATGGGGTCAAGGTCACTCTCCTTCAAACGCGACATGAACACTTATAAGGGTGACCATCTGTAAAAAAATTCATGATCCTAGCTTAATCTGTTCTTGAGATATCGCGCGCAAGAAATGTGGGACGGACGGACGGACGGACGCACGGTCGTCATTACTATATCTCCCCCCCACTTCGTGGCCGGGAGAAAACTAAGAAATATATTCTACATTTTCTCAATAGAAGAATTATTTTCTCAATATAGGAAAGAAAGAAAAATTGATAATGTATTTTCACCATTTTTTAATTTTCTTGTTTTAAGGAAAAAAAATCTTGGGAGTGAGTTTTTTTTTTTAAATTGAAACAAGAAAATTCAGAAATCATGCAATATATATATATATATATATATATATATATATATATATATATATATATATATATATATAATTCTTAATACGAGAAACTTGTTCTTTTGAGAAAAAGTACAAAATCTTAGTCAAGACGAGGAATTTTTACTGTACAACCTTAAAACATTGATATATCCACTCCTTAATTCACACAATCCTGAAACAGTTTATACACTCCTGCACACCAACCCTGAAACAGTGTTATACAGTCCTGCCCACCAACCCTGAAACAGTGTTATACACTCCTGCACACCAACTCTGAAGCGGTTTATACACTCCTGCACACAAACCCTGAAATAGTGTTATACACTCCTGCACACCAACCCTGAAACACTTTTATATGCTCATGCAAACCGACCCTTAGTGATGCAACTGTCCAGTTGCTGCTTAGGGATACTCAATTGGGTGATATAACTGGTCATCTGCTCATTCAGGGCCTTGAAGTCAGTGAGTGCAGCAGCATGGATCGGCACTGGACCCAGCGAAATTTAATGGTAGCTCTGGCAAAGCACCTAAACTGTGTGCAGACCAGCTTAAGTGACCTATGGTGTTGTAATGTGTCTTAATAGACTGTTACTCGTCCTTACCCAATACATAAGCCAGAATCATCCATTCTATACTGGTAGGCTCCGCACCTCGAACCTCTCTGGTTATCTTACTCTTGTCACTTCCTAATGTGATGACTGACTCTATCCTCTGTGACGCCAGGATAAGTAAGACTGAAAAAGACACAATAGTCATTCACCTTTGCTTCATGTATCCTGGACTATTGTTTTATACATTGTGTTTTATACATATGTCCATGACATTTACAACAACCTTCAATCTTGAGAAATTGCACAATATATTGCAGAAAGTCAGTCAACTTGTGAAATGTATGAACTAAAAATCAGTCTGACTTCTCAGTTCACACAGTCTTGATGAAGTTCTTTTCCTGCCAGATGGCGCTCTCGGGAAGAAAATGTTTCTGCTTGGGGTGAACCACAATGTACATGTATTCTAACCTGAGAAATACACTCTATCAATTTTAACTATTGGACAAGTCAGTTGTAGGTACTGAAACAAGAAAACAACATGCACAGAATAAATACCAAGTTTGAGTCAGTTTTTTGCATCACCACCTGCTAATATAAGGAGGAGGTATATACTTACACAAGAAAGTCATGTAAGATGCACTGTGACAAATGAATTTGATGAAAGGTCGTCTCATGAAGCGACCAATTGCATTCTTTGGTAAAAACATGTAGAAGATGGATAAGACGGGGTATAACAGACACACAGACACCGTGAGTAGGACCTTGAACACAACATGGCGGCGACGGAATCCAGGCAGGCCCTCGTACCACAGTGATGCTAAGAGTTGCTGACAGTTTGGGTGAGCCACAAACTATAACACAAAAATATAACAACAATATGTTCAATGGAATTCATAAGCCCATTATACTGTAACAAGCTGCAGCTGCTGCTGGTCACGTCGCCATGATTTTAATTTGGCGTATTCAATATATTTACAATACAAATAAGTTAACATTCCCTTAAGTACATGGTATCACAGGACTCATCGGGCAGTTTGAGAGAAGAAGTCAAAAATCAGAGAAAACCCTCAAAATTCATAATTATTTGAGTAAGAAATATATAAACTTTAACGTTCAGAAATGCCCAACACAATGCATCATGCAGAGAGCAGGCAACATATGTCATATTGACATGATGAAGCTCAAATTATTCATTAGGAGATATCAAAAGATGGTAAAAACCTGTCCGAGTTTCAAGAAGAGTGGGCCAACAGATTTCCTTGGCGTGGGTTGGGTGCAGTGTGCCCAGTGTTTGCAAAGGAAGAAAAGCTGTTGGCCTGGGCTATCATGTCTGCATATTCTCTACAATTCTCACCAGGTTTTTTTTTTTTTGTTCCTTTAATTGCAAAAAAAAAAAAATTATGTAAAAACATTGATGCAGATGACATTAGTTTATATCCAGGGCACTTTTGGGTGTTATGGGGGGGGGGGGGGGCAGGAGATTTGAAAGAAGGCATACCTTTTTTCTGTTTGTATTTTCATACCTTTTTCTGTTTATATTTGATGGCCAATTTGAGTCGAGTCAAGTTCATTCGTTCACCCTCCTCATGGGCTGGTCCATCTGTCTCATGATTTAAAATAATTTCTAATTCCTTAGATCCACGAGTTTGGTCCAGAAGTGCCACAGCAAACTCCTGACATTGTTTGGCCAGACTTTCATACTCCAGCTTGAACTCATTCTCCAGTCGGCTTAATCTTTTCAACTCCCAGCTCAACTCAAAAGCTGTCAATATTGGGTCTTTGCTGGAGAGAGCGATGAGAGACGGACTAGACAAGGCACGATATGCATTGATTCTTGAGCGTGACAAATTCAAACTATCCTCATTACTTTTCCGAACACACTCGATGCAACTGCATCGAACGTCATGTGGTTTGGGGATGCGATCGCCCCTATCGAGTAAGATTTTGATAATCTCATAATTATCCCTGTGTGCCGCCAAAATGATTGGCGTGATATCTGGAGTAAAGGAGCTGGAGGGCACGCCGCCCATAAAACTCTGCAAGAATAAAACAATAGCATTAGTCAATATGATACAAATTGTTGTGAACTGCTTTTGCTATATGTATGGTACACAATAGAAGGAGAGGGAGATTCCACGGCTCAGATATGCATGCATATCACAATCTCTAGCTGATTGACAAGGTTGGAAAATGGAATACTTTGTCAATTGTGAATATATCAAGTTGGCATATGGTTTACATTATAACTTTATAAGCAGCAATTTCATCTTAATCTGCACGTCCAAGGCTGTAATGCAAGAACCAAACAGACAAACACAATGGAACACCACACCTATACCTGAGAAGTGAGAGTAACTTAATAGAACTGTCCTTTTTATCTACTTTTTTTTTGTTTGTTTCATCTTTTTTACTTGTGAGTCAAAACCATGTCAACAGAATTAAGATATCTGGATTAACTTTGTAATTAAATGTATGAACTCTTAAGTTCATTATGGCCATGTCCACCACAAGTAAAATATATAAGTAATTTCAATATCATAGAAATTCAGTTCGAAGGGATATTCTTTCTTTTTTTTGTTTCTTTTTTTTCCCCGAGCTTTGACTGTATTGTACAAATAAGGATATAATAATAATAATAATAATAATCATCAGCATTCCGAAGTAATTGCACAGTTGCAATATGGCTGCTATTGAACAGTAATATAACCTCACACCCCCAGGGATTATTGACATTGCTATAGTTTCAATGAGCATCACTTAAAACATAACAGAGGTAACCATCCGGCAGAACAACACAGTATCAAAGTCTACAAGTCTGTACATAATTCAAACCTTTGATTCATAACATAATAACCACCAGTTTTAAACCTGCTAAGACGTTGGACACATCTTCATAACAAGAAAGAAAACTTGTTTTATTCTCATGGCTAACTGATCAACAACGCAGACTATACATGTACATCCTGATACTGTCGATTTTATATTCTGTTGCACTTTCAACATGGGGGTTCTGAAAGTGGAAACAAAAAGCATCAATCACTTTGCAGCTGGATCAACAATCCAGGTATGGATGTTAGTTATTCATGTAGTTGACTGAAGTGAAGCTCCTGCATTTTTCGTATTGATTGGGGCCTTGGCTCCATAGCCAACCATGCCCCACCCATCTTGAAGTCTATTCGTGCCACTAGGTGGAGCTATTTCCCTCTCTATTCATTGCTTGGTGTGTTCTCCACATTTTCTGATCCTGCAAGTTCCAACGACAGCAAAACCTGTTCAAATTTGAACCTCACCCATCCACGCATTGTTCTCGTAAGCTTATCTGCTAATGATGACATCATCATCATCATCATCATCATCATCATCATCATCATCATCATCATCATCATCATCATCATCATCATCATCATCATCATCATCATCATCATCAGGCACACAATTTCACCTTGTACACATGTGCTTACATGTAAGTCACAACAAGTCACACTTACATGAATTGGTATAACAATAATCCCTCCTTGATTTCATTATTCAGCGGCATCTCGCGCAAGTACCAACATGTGTAGTGCAAAGTTGGCAGCTCAAGTGAATGTAAATTGTGTTGGTCAACAACTTTCAGCAACACATTTTGGGTGCAATGTGCCCAAGTTGTCCTGAGCAAAGCTGTTGACAAAGTCCAGAGATGATCACTTTACACATTGATTGTGTATGGCTTATCGAACTGTTGCCCACACAGTAAAATTACATCAGATCATTTCCTTTTCAGGACAGTTAACTGCAGCCATGTGCATAAAATTATATTCATACATACCACGTTCTTAAACAATTTGATTTTGCACCAACAGATAAAACTGTGAAGAAATCTTTTGGGTTAGATTTACACGTACATTGTACATGCACGCACGACTATAAACCTACATCATCATAGTCCGAGAAGTTCACACAGACGCCAAGCACCAAGGAGTGTCCATGGAAATTTATTGAACATGTGCTTTATTTGATTTGAAGATGGAGGCCTTAGAATTGACACGAGGAACAAGGTGAGATTACACCTTAATGTATGAGGAATAATGTGCCTTGACCTTTGACCTGACAGAGAACTTGACTCCCAAAACCATAATTAAAGCATTCGCTTTATACTTTTGGAGTACATTAACTACGACTTTGATGTGCTAAACCAGTATACAGTTCTGAGCCAGTCCCCAATGATCAAAGGAATACTCTGCACTGGGCCAGGCACAAGTGTCCCATAAACATAGAAAAAAAAATACTGCAAAACAGCTACATACGCTGATGTGTTACATGCAACTGATATTACACTCCTACGATGATGCAAGCAACCAGAGAAGATCAAAATAATTTTTTGGCATCTCTGCATGATTTGTTCAGCTGTCCTTAAAAAATAAAAATAAAAATAAAATTAAAAAAAAAAAAAGAAAGAAAGAGAAAACAAAGTTCCCAGCTGTATTACCATTTCCTGCATATTTCCAAACATCCATAAATGCAGCTTATCAACAAGGCGTACATCTGTATAGATGGCACTTTTGCCCAGTACATGTACGTCATAATCAATGAAGAGGTCATGTGACACTGAGGTCAGCGGTCAAGACAAATGACTCCTCTAAATTAAGCAAAAGTCAATTTTGTCACAAATGCTTGCACCAGCCAAGTTCAAGAATTCAATGGGATCCTGGATCTGAGTTGAGTAACCAGTGGGCAACATTACTGAGATGCACAGAAAACCTGAATACATGTACATCATGTTTATTTATATATTTGTGTTTTTTTTTTTTGCTTAAGCATCAAATAATTGCATCCATGACTTTTTAAAAAGTGTTTTCAGTGGACTGCATGGGATACAAAAAAGTGTATTGTATGATACAAAAAAGTGTATTGTATGATACAAAAAAGTGTATTGTATGATACAAAAAAGTGTATTGTATGAGTTACAATATTGTGCAATGTATGACATACTATTGTGATACATTGTGGCAAGCTGTTTTAACATTTAATCAGATCAATTTTGGATATCAAAAAATGATTTTTTATATTCCAAATTGATTATGGATATGCAAAATTCAATTTTGGATAAACCGCTTGCTGTTTCATTGGGAGCAAATAACTATATCACAAACAGGACAGGCCAAAATCAACAGAAATAAGACAATCCATTTTAACATTTAATTAGATTTATGGATATCCAAAATTCATTCTTAAGTAACTTTTGTCTGCCACCCAAAGAAAGAGGCAATAGGTTTTCATGTTTACCACCGTTAAATGTTTTAGTGCTGAAGAAAATCACAAATTGTGCTTTAAAGCCATTTGCTCAGATTTGGTGCAATTAACCTAATGGTAGAAAAGCAAATAAAAGTGACTAGAGTTTAAAGCACTGTTGGTTATTTAACTCGTTCCACCGTAATGACGCTTTTTCCTGCTAATATCTAAATGTCGTCTGCTAATTGTATTTTACTTATTTAGGGATTATTCTTCAAAATTTTGGATAAAACTTGCAAGGAAGTTCATTCCAAATTATATGCCCATGGTCAACAGCTTTCCTTGGGGTGCCCTGGGCATGTTGCGCCCTGAGCGTGCCAAGGAAAGCTGTTCCGTCGATCTTGTATCAGGGTGGCATGAGTTAAAGATGAGTTTACAAGATATTTTGCAAGGCCAGGCCACTGCAGCACCCAATTGGAATGCACACTGCTTTTCATTTGTCAACATGCTCGTACCTATGTCTTTTTATTCTGTCTCTTACACGTAAAATCTGATGGTAGCATACATGTATGAATGAGATACGTTCATATTTAGCATCCACGAGATCGGAGGCTGCCACACTATAATAAAATTGTCCAATGAAGGCTAATTACAGCACCCTGTGATGCATGAAACCTGAGTGGACAATCCTCCATTTACCTGTAACCCATTAATTATAATGAAAGCGCCTTCCATCTGACATCAAGACAAATGACGCTGACATGCTGAAGCTTCATGACAACGGATGCCCGAGACAGATAATTTTTTTCTCTCAAATTCAATTTATTAGACAGTGGACAGAAACAGAGGTCATGCAATGAAATGACTGTATGTCTGACGTAATCGAGTAGACAGAAACAAATTGGGTATTAAAGATGTGACCTCGCCAAAACAATCAGGGTCATCCCAGGTATGACAGGCATAATTTGTTGTTCATTAGTGGTGAGGAGATGGGGTACTCAGGTATGACATGTGGGTCGATTCCACACAGGGTGGTTGTGAAACCCAAGACATTTGTGTCCTGTTATGAATATATACATACAGTGACCACTCACTCAGGTTTTCAGCCAGACATTAATTTTAGAGCATGTAAAAGGTAAGCAAAAGTTTTAGAGTAGGCAAACGTAACCCACAAGTAAATTTCGGGTGGAAAAATGTACCTATTTTATCCTCTGCCAGAAACCTTGCTTTCTGTGGCTTTTGATGGTGAACTGGCACATTTTTACATCTACTGATTAAAATGACAAATACAAATTTTTATATACTCAGCATAAGACTGAGTCAACAGCTTTCCTGCGTGTTGATGCATTATAATTAGACTGAATGAACAACTTTCCTTGGCACGGGTTGGGTGCAATGTGACCCGGGGCATGCTGGTAATGACGGGTCTTAGCTACAATTCTCAGCCCCCAAAAAAAGGTAAAAAAACATTAAAACATATCCAGGCACTTTTTTTTAATGAAGAATCAAGTAAGTGACGTATGTGTGTATATGGCTTCATCACTACAGAAAATGACAGAGTATGTCCAAGATTAACTGTGAAACCTGTTTATGTTAAGGTTGCTGATGTGTACAATGCATGTACTTTTCATGAACACATATAGCTTGAAAAAATCGTATGACAGACGTCATTCAAGACAGTGTTCCCACAAAAAACAAGAGGAATAGTAACTTTGATAATCACTCAGTGACTGTCTTAACTCTTCCAGTGCCTTATTTTGGACTGAGTCAACAGCTTTCCTTGGCACACTTTGGGCACAGTGTGCCCAAAGCACACATAGGAAAGCTGTTGACCTGGACTATTATATTCCATGCAATGATAGACATGCTGGTATTTGAATGAAAGGTCTTTTTACAATGAACATGAATCTAGCATCCTGATTATAATTCACAGCAGTTCGTTTTAAGTTAGTTCAAATTTATTAATGGTTGGGACTGAATGAGTTAAGTGTTATTTGGTGGCAACTCTAATTATGTTCACACTTGGAAGTCTAAAATATGTCAAGTGTTTCATCTGCGACAGCTAGTATGGTGCAAATGAACTGTTCACACCATTATGAGTGAGCCAGGAAATCCACACACGCACATCACTTGTAGGATTTCCTTTTAATTTGTAGAATACAACATGATGGCCTGGCATATTTTCCTTGAATAATTCTATTGTTTCAATGTACATGTAGCTGGTCAGGCACACAAATACAACAAATCTCTCAGCTTATACAGTTTGTCAAAATATATTTGGAATATAAGATTGGCCAGGCCTATATCAGTTCATAGTTATTCTTAAAATTTATATGTTGTACATGTATTCTACATATTCCTTCAACATATAAATGAGACATACATTAGCTTTTCATTTAACAGGTCTTGCATTTACAGGCAAGCTTCTGCATATGTGAAGTTTAACATGTTACTTCACCATTGCTCCATGTTCCAATAGTCTTTGGTTCCTTGTGTGGGTTTAAATAGTTCTGTGTTAAACTGAGACAACAAAGCCGAATCTGAAATGGCCTGAATATCCAGGCCATGAAACATTTTTTGACCCCCCCCCCCCCCCCCCCCCCCATCAGCTGAAGATGTCTCAGGTGAAAAAAAGGTTTTCAAGGTTTCTGTACGTATATTTGAGTGTAAGCAGGGACAGGACCCTAAATGAACAGGAAAAAATAAAACACTTTTGGCTGAAAAATTTGTGGTATTGATGATATGGAAGTATTGCAATGAAGGCCTTCAACTTTTTGAGACAAACAGGATCAATAATGAGGGAATATTAGTGTCGTTTGAATGTATGATATGAATAAAAGTAATAGAAGGTAAAATATATGTAAACACACATATAAAATCAAAATGACTGATGCGACACACCAAAGTTGGTAATATATATGGATATCATATTGAGAAATGTACAAGTACAAATGAAACTTGCCAGAATGAATGAATGAATGAATGAATGAATGAATGAATGAATGAATGAATGAATGAATGAATGAATGAATGAATGAATGAATGAATGAATGAATGAATGAATGAATGAACAAACAAAGTACATTTAAGAACAATCCCCACACAGAACATACATTTATGAACAGATGATGATTTATGAAAAAAAAATCTCTTGATAATAAGTTGGAATCATATGATATAGTTCACACATTCTGCCCAATGGTAACATTCAATTTCAGCATTACTGAATCACATGCACTTGAACACTGATAGTTGAAAGATCATGGAAAAAGATCCAGCATTCCGATGTTCTCAACACCACTACCCCCTATTGAGGAAAGAATACTACACCCTACTGCCATGCCACCTAGTGGTCTGTAGCCAAGACTTGACTCTGGGTTGTTCTATTTTCATCCAGTGCATTCCTATATTCATTTACTTGCATGCTTTTTTTTACATGTCAGTCACTGATAATCACGCACTGTCATCTTTGCGGAAATAGTCTTATTTACTGTTCTGATATATCAACTCTGTTGTGGCAGTAAATCGTAATTCGGCAATGCAGGCAATAGAACTATTCAATGCTTGCTAACAAACTACACATCATTCACAGAGTCATTCAAATTTAGATTACATAGGTGTGCTGTCCTGATGAAACTCTTTATTTTCTTAAATTCTCAAATAAAAGTAAACAGCCAGTTTAACTCACAGCGACAAACAACTAAAATGGTCCGGGAGGAAAAAAAAAATATACATATTGCAGGCAATCAGGTTAAACATGACACATGACAGGGCCTAGGGATTCAGTGATGACCAGATGCAAACAGTCAGATGTCAAATAATATACGGTATCCATACAAAAATATATGTAATAAAATTTGGGTCAAAAGCTGGGTTGTAATCATATCTGACTGCATCAAGACAAGAATCATTCTACCAATGTTATATTGCCTCAGTCGTCATTCGCCGCACTGTCATGCCAAAGCAAGGTTGCAATTACACTTACCCCCGGAATGGTTCTCTGTTCCTAGTGAGGAAAATACAGACAAACTCTTAATCAATACATGACATACAGCACAATACGCAACACGAAGAGCAATTAAACTCAAGTCTCGTTCCACTGGTTTCACTGTTGATCATGTAATATACACATTATAGCAGTCAGATGTTGTTCAATACACAATAGAACACAGGTGTCATGGTTCACTATATGGTCCTGTTCAATACACATAACATATACATAAAATCAGTTCTTGCCAATACACATAATATTCAATGTTTAATACAATACAATATACATATGACAACTTGTTGAACATAAAATGCTGAAAAGTCTTTGTTCAATACACTGGACACTAAAATCTGTTAAAAATATTGTCAACTCTGATTCAACAAGCAATATAATTATGTTGATGCTGAAGTTTTACTCAATAAACAAAGTTAAGCGGGCCTATTGCCAATAAATAACCCTTTCCCTCTCAATTTAAGACTGGGTCAACAGCTTTCCTCAGTGTGGGTTGGGTGTTAAGTAACACCACCCAACCCACACCAAAGACAGCTCTTGACATGGGGCATGTTATCTTGGTAGATCCCATCTACAATTCTCATTTAAAATTGTTTCTCATTTCCAAAACATTGAAGCAGATATACATGTACAACAACTGACCATCAGCCAGTTTTGCAGAGTCAGGTTTGCGGTAATGGAATTGTGGACTGGAAAACAGAAAATGAATATCTCAAACAGAATTAACATTCTGTGAATATTGCCAACATAACCTGCATATTTTGGAAAATTTTGAAGGGGGGAGGGGGGGGGGGGGGGTGAGGGCTTACAATTGGCCAAGAACATTGAAGCAGACATTTGATCACTGGTTGATTCAAGGAGGAATGGTTCACCCTTACATTTTTGGCATTTACACAACTCGAACAAAAACAGAAAGAGATGTGTACACGTGTGTCATCTGTGCCACTTTCGTGTTTATGAAGTAAGCATGAATTGTTGACGTACACATGTATCTGCAGATGCCATAGAGCCAGTCATGTCTGCTATATACATACAAATAGGCATGCCCACAGCTATGTGGCAACAGAATGCTACATAACGGTATAACAGTTCAGTAGATAATGTCCTCACAGTCAAATCTGTTTACTTCCCAACAATTAAGTATTGCATAATGTGCTTAACTCATTCCATACCAGTCCCTGATTTTTCCGAGTATTTACCTTGATTTAAGATGGCAATTGCATGTTTAAATTCTTCATGAAAAGGGCTTTTGTTCAAGTACCAACATGCCTATAGTCGTAAGTCAGTGATTCTGGCACTGCCTGGCAAGTCATGCTGCAGCTGCACTTGCGGCAGAACCACTGAGCAAGGCCCGTGAACATAGTATGGAACGAGTTAAATATAAACTCAGTTTGTATATTATCATATTTGCTTTTTTATATCAAATTTAGACGATGCCCCAAGCCCGTTATCGAGGAAGAATCCCTTCAAGTGGTCAGATTGGAAGAGAAACCATAACTGAACTTATCTGAAGCCACAGGCTATGACATCACTTACACATAACTAGCACATAACTTGGTGTAAGGATATATAGTCTGCTCGGTCTGCCTACCTTGTATATGCGAGGTCTTACACAATCACAAGTGATATATACCTCACACACTGCACCTTGCTGCAGCTGACTTGTTCTGCCTTTACTGACATGTACAAGCATCATAAGCTGGTATGTTCAAAGCATATGGAGTTACAGAGTGTGTATATGTACACATGTAACATCATCTAGCTGCCTCAGCAGACACCAAAATGTATATTCTTAGCCCACCCAGGGAGCCAATTCTTGCACCTTATGCCACCCTCCCCCCCTTCCTTTCAACTCCATCCATTATATTCATTCTATGTTACTGAGCCTCTACTGAGGGACCACAACCCACTCTGGACCTGCCATAGGGGTGCTTTTTCAAAGGAAGGGATTGCTGTATTTCAAAGCTGATCTTCTGACTATTTAATTAACCTGGAAGACCCACGATTTGGCTCTGTGGTGACTTATTACCTTGTTTATTTAGCTGCAACAAAGCCACATGTTCCTCATAAAACATGAATTGTCTCAGTTTAGTGCTTTACACATTGCCTATTGGCATGTCATGCTCCAGCTGCCCTTGTGTCATCACCCTGTGATAAAAACAAGGCCATGGGCCTAAAAGCTGCGGCATTCTTATATAAAATATCTGGTCTGCACAATACACAATGGGTGTTTTCTGCACTGCATGATTTAGAAAAATACAATGGTCTGCACCACCTTAAGATCCCCTAGGCCAGTAGCATATAGTGTTATGTACATATTCAGAATAAAAGTCTCATAAAGTGCTAGTTTACAAACATTTGTCACCTTTTGATGATTTTGAATGTTGACCCATGTGACCTTCAAAACTCAGCCAAGGTCACCAGGGTGCAGACTGATCAAAGGTCTTCACAATACAGATAGAGCTTAAACCATTTTTATGTTGACCCCATGACCCTGAAAAATGGGTCAAGTTCACCATGGAGTGAACTCATCTCAGGTCTTTATAAGGCGCTTCAGCTGTCAAACTTTGGATGATGCAGCTTCATTTCTTTTCAGGATAAAGGATTTATGATGATTTTATCCCCGTGACCTTAAAAACTGGGTCAAGGTCACCAGGGTGCGAACCCATGCAAGGTCTTGATGCTCCAGATGTATCAGTTTGACAGTTGTGGCATGTACTCAAAATAGAATGCTTATAAGGGTGCTTTGGAAAGACCATCTTTACCACTCAGTTAAAAAAATAAAGTAAGGGAGGGAGGAAAATATACAGTGAAAACTTGTTATAATGACACCATCTGTTCCCTAAGAAATGTGTCAGATAACTGAATAAGTCAGATAAATGAATCAAATAACAAAGAAAGCGAACTTTTTCCCATGAAAATTTGTCATTATAACGAATATGTCTGATATTTGAGTGTCGTTATAATGAGGTTTCACTGTATATACTTGAACATCTTTGGTAATTATTTAATGGGAAAAAGTTGCATGCCAATGAGTTGGAGTCATGTCCCTGACAGTTAAATAAGCCAAACACTGTAACTGGTTGTCCACAAAATGTCAAACATGACTCAAGAGTTACCTGTAGCCAATTGAGTCACCATTACAATACCTGCATTGTGACTCTATTCTTCATGTGTGCTGCATCTACCACCATCCACGGACCACACCCATTGGTTTTTCATCTTCCCATTTTTATATATTCCATGATTATTAGTTACGCAGTTACTTGAAATTAATCTCTAGGATGCAGACATTAAAAAACACTGGCTGTGTTGACTCATTGCATTCTTGCACTGTACTTAACCTTTTCCCCTTTGAATCAAGACTGAGTCAACAGCTTTATTTGGCCTGGGTGCAGGGAAAGCTGTTGACCTGGGGCATGTTACCCTGGAAGGTGTCATTTACAATTTTCATCTAAATTTGTTTTACATTACAGTTGAAATTAGTCAAAAATATTGACGCGGGTGACATTTGACAACCACCAACCATTTTTGGCTGCTTTGAGCCGGAAAGGCTAAATTGCAGTGATGGCGGATGGTACTTTTTGTACTGCTTGGCAAATTATGCTCTGCGTTGTGGAAGTTGAACCATGACACTCCCCGTCTTTGCAAGGAGAAAATGGCAGGTGAGTAATAGGTAGGTCTCCTGGAAATGGCAAGGGGGGCAACAGGCCAGTGCCAAAGGCGTGAAGCAAAGGTACATATGGGGGGGGGGGAGAGGGAGGGGTCTCGGGGCATGCTCCCCCGGGAAAAGTTGGTGGCATTTCCTGGCATTTCAGTCTTGTTTTCCTCATTGCTGTCAGTAAAATATTTTGATTGAAAGCACATGGAACCTCAAATATTCCAATGAAATCTTTACAGGTTATGCACATCATACATTTATTCCATCCATTCTGCATTTTTCTCAGGTCACAGCATCAGAACCGCGGTTTATTAATTTCTTAGGCTTAGTTGTGACATAGTTCTGTACAAGAATCTGATTACTTGGCACATGCTTGTTGTAGACTGACATTGCACAGACTAATAACAATTTTGCATAAATCAGATTAATGTTCAGTGGTGACAGAGATCTCCAAGCACCAAGTAGTACATGTAACTTCTACTGCAATCTGACTGACTTCTACATGTTGTAAGCTATCTGAAATTGCTTTTTATATCTAATTGGTATGATTTGTCATTTTCATTGCAATGTATGGAATTGTGGTATGTCTCTAATTCCTTCAGACAAGTCACACTTTTGCCTGCAATTGAAAAAACAAAATTAAAACGTGATCATAGATTGCTAGATCTATGCCCTCTGCCCCCCCCCCCCCCAAGGTTCTGTGACCTTGGAATTTTGGTCACGATGATCCATCTTCGAACTTGTCTCAGAACTTATGCAGAATTAAAACCATGCGCAAAAAAGAAAGGTCTACGTTAAAAATTTTTCAACTCATCATGTGAAAACTACATGCACCAAAATGGCTCTGTGACTGGGAATTCGATCCATCTTCGCACTCGTTAGAGACCTTATGTAGGACTATAAGCATGTGCAATATGAAAGCCCTATGCCAGGAACTTTTCAAGTTACCATGTGAAAACTGTTGGGAGGGACACACACACTGACAAATTTATTGCCGTATGCCCCATCCTCCTTCGGGGTGGGGGTGGGGGTGCTGGGCATAATTAACATGGGGAAAATAAACAATTTCTCTCCTGATTGGCTGATTGGCTTTACACATAGCAATTCATATGTAGGCTTACTTGAGACAGAGCAAAAGATCAGATGCAGGTAGTGCAAAGTCGTCGTTATTTCAGAGAACAAAGGAAAAGTTTGGTATTTGTGACAGCTGGGTATTTTTTCTTTTCTTTCCTTCTTTTTTTTTTATGAACAATTTCAGCAACTACAGTGCTCAAAGACAAGCTAATCTTTGCACTGAAATTGCAACACCACCACCACCATCCCCTCCCTCTGCCAAGCCCTGGGGGTACAAAAAAATCGCCTTCCAATTTATTTTGTTACATGTGACCAGATGACAATAAGAAATGTACTTGATTTTGCTGGTCTGTTATGTGTCTTATTTGCCTCCTCGTGTTAGAATCAACTCATTAAAAATATGCTGAATCTCTGCAGCTTCACGTTAGAGATCATCCATAAAGTCATTGTGGCCTAGTTCTGCTTATTCGTCCATTACACAACATACAGAAGTGACACATCGAGAATAACGCTAAAGGACATGGTTTGTCTGGACATTTTAGTACCTCCACCACGACCTCTTCACTGAGACTGCGTTTCCGTTGCCATGTTTGCCCTCCTTGACCGTGTGGAAGCACAGTGCAATCCTGGTGATGGCCGTAGTTGTCACACAACAAAGTAACAACGAAAGGTGGCAATGAGAGCTCATTGCCACCACATGCACAGCTGTAGAGTGAAGTACACCTGCCTCACCATTATCACATGTACGCATGCTAACCTTGATTGCGCTTACGTGAAAATAAACATGTCACTTGCCGAGACATTCATGAATGACGCAGTTGACGGTAATTTCAATGTTTTTATTTGGATTCTATGAAAAATGAAGATGTTCTCTTTTTTTTTAGAGACAGGCTCGCATTAATCAGCACTTCTCAGATCAAAATTAGGAGACGATGTTGCGCAAGCTCGATTTAAAATGCAATCACAACTGTCCTGTCCATGAAAAAACACTGAATAAACTGAGACCTAGTGGTTTTCATTGACGATGTGGTTTTGATGAAGAATTTTGCATGCTTTTGTCTGTGTCTCACAAGTTCAACATATTGGCCCTGGTTGTACCATATACATGTTCATGTAGTTATATTTCAGTATCTCCTAGTCAACGACCCCAGACCCAATTACACAGCATTCCAAAAAAGTGACATCTGATGATATGGCACATTTTTATTAGCTGCGGGCCTGCTCTAGCCTAGATTATGGGCTCTAAAAGGAAGTACCTGTATGTGGGCAGATCCCTGTATCAAACAGGACAAAATCTATTGCTCTTTAAAAAATGATGACTTTGATTTTTTGTTTGTATTTCCACTAAAAGTGATAGAAATACATGAAAAGTGATAGTCACATTCTCTAGACATTCACTGAGCTTGAAAGCATCATCATATTTTATGATAAATGATCTGTGATTCCAGAAATATTAGTACCACTGCTACTGTATGCATATGTGAACCTTACACCATGGCAACTGGATGCTTTTCACTGTTGCCTATAGTCATAAGACCAGCAAGTTTGGCAGCATACACGTATTAATATGCAAGTGTTGTATTGGGCAATGCTTACAGAAAAAGGTGATGGAAAAATCCAGTTAATCACTGTTGGCAAAAAGTAAATCCTTGCTGTAAAAGTTTATTTTACTGTCCTTTGTGAACCCTTGTCAAATCGTTCTTCTCAGCATCATTTCTACCAGACTATATCTTCTGTAAAGCCAAAGTTTTTTTTTTTTTCTCTCTCTCTCTTCTTCGTATTGTACAATACTAAGTTTATGGAACCACCACCACCCCCAGCCTTTGAATCGATTATCATGGAGTTATATTTCAACCTTAAATTCTCAGATATAAAAGTCATCATTGACTTTTCCCAGGGTAGGTCGTGATATATCAGTTCATTTACGCCAGCTCTGTAGCCACTTAAGTGCATCCTTACTCATGATACCGACATTATTTCACGATTATGACTCCTGCAGTGACACCCTAGGTCATAAAGCACTCTCCTCTAAAGCCCTGAATCTAATCCCTTGTACCCGAAGTACCAGCTTCTTTTCTGTCCTTTTCCATTTCTCTAGAAGTCTTGTGCTCTGAGGTTGCATTTGTAACCTGCCCTTGATTGTGTAGTTAATTTCTCAAGGCTTACAGCTTCATCAATTGCTACATTATTGCCACATAATAACAGCAAGCGTCCCTCCCTATAAATCTCCCAGGTCCGGGAATACTGCACCGAACAAGGGAAGCACTAAGAGCCACACCATCAATAACAAAACCTGAGACGATTTCATTATGTTCGCCATCATTTTATGCTTTAATAATCGTGCATGGAATTACACTGTATTAATGCAATGTATGATCCCATATTTACATGTCTCGCATCCTTAACCCCTCTGGTCCCCTTAATCTGTATATATGCATTTGTGATACCTATCGCTCTATTTTCATCTTAAGCATGGGATCAAAGGGGTTAATCTTTCTGCACTAGTCTGGTTTTAACCCTTTTATGCTGCAAAGTGCCTTAAGGTCAAATATCACCCTCCTCAAAGACAGACCACCTGCCTTGAACATCTATCTCTTCCAAGACATTTTGCTCAATCCTTTTCACATAATTCATACCTTTTATGGCAGACTGCCGTGCCTGTATGTATCTTGAAAGAGTGCAGTTTGACGATCCTTGGGGGATGGTCTTTCAAAACAGGTTTCACAGTACATATAAAACATTTTGCATAAGCTTCACAGACGAGAGCCTCTAGGACAGTGGTATCTCTGGTCATCAAGTTCCCTGTGCAGGGATAGGATGCTAAGTGTCCAAATAGCCACTGGAGAAAGATGTTGCCTCAGTGTTAACTTTTACCGGGAGAGGCTTTTAACTGGAAGCTTTGATTGGGGAAGGTACACAGGGAACAATGTCATGACACACCACTTCCTGTTGGAAACGGCCGAAAAATAGGACAAGCTAATTTTGTTTATCTCCCAGATGACAGCACCTGTGCCAGTTTGACACCAGGTATAATTAGCTGGTGCTGCCATCTGCTGTGTACCTCTCCCATTCCCACTGCTACTGTAAAGTCACACATGGCACAAATTTGTGAAAATAAAAAACATAACAAAATACTTTTTCAAAATCGGTTCAACAGGGACTATAGTGTATGGTGTTATGTCAAAATTGTGACATTGAAACTTCAGTCAAATGCATTAAATGCAAAACAAGCAAGTTGGCGCTGACGCTAACCATATCTCCTGCCCAGGTAACTGTATAATGCAATGGTGTCTGTCTTGAGAGAGCACATCAAAGAGCTGTGCCAGGCGTAAAAGGTCATATTTGACAGATTATTAAATGTAATAGTTTTGGAGAAATGGCTCGGAAACACTTTCAAACTGTTTAAAAACATCACTAAAAAAAAATTCAGATTGCAAGGTATACTAGTTTTCGAGAAATGGCTGAGCAACCATTCTGAAACCTTAAACGAACATCACTCATTAAATAGCAAAGGGTAATATTAGCCACAAAAAACATCAAAAGGTACATCTATTATGTATGGACTCCAAGCCATAAATATTTTGGATTGCCAAGTGAAATAGTTTTGGAGAAATGGCCCCGAAACCATTAATTCTGAGACCTGTAATGAACATCGCTTATTAACTAACGAAGGGGAATAATTAGCCACACAAAACCATCAAAAGGCACATCTAGCCGATAAGGACAACAAGCCATAAAGATTTCAGACTGTTGAGTCTAATAATTTTGGAGAAATGGCCCAGAAACCATTCTAAGCCCTTTAACAAAAATCACCGATTAACTAGTGAAGAAGAATCATTATAGCCACACAAAACCATCAAAAGGCACATTTATCAGGTAAGGACTACAAGCCATAAAAAAAATTCAGGTTGCTAAGTGTAATAATTATGGACAAATGGCCTAGAAACAACACACAAACTGAAAATAGTCACTACCATAACTCCCTGCCCTTCATGGGCGGGATATAATAAAATTAATTTTTAAAAAATCACGAACTTTATAGATTTGAAAATAAGTACATTTACTACCTACAAAAAGAATCCAGTCTGCAATGTTAGATGAATAAATTCTCATATGAACAAATCGTGTACATGTACTGTATGGGCAAGGCTCAGTTAATCATCTGCAGCCAAATAATGAAACAAGAAAGATTTCAATGAAGATACACTGCATGATGCTTCCCATCTTAACAGCTACATCACCATAAACGACTGAAATCTTAACAGATTATCTGCGCCTCAAGAGATACTACTGAGCAAATTTTTAGCAATTTCTATCTGTTCAAACGTTTTTGAGATATCCCAGTAATAAGTATATGGACTACTAAGTTGCTTATACATGCTGATGGGTTGAGGATCAAGTTGAAAAGCCTGTACCTTAATTAATTGACTCTTGAAAGGGAAGAGACATGTACAGCAAAACGTATCGAGTATGCAACCTTCCAGAAAGTATATATGAAAGTGGCCAGACAGATAAATGTAAGTGTCTTTTATATCTGCACGGTAACGACAGGCGTAAGCAGCATACTGGCAACACATCAGCTATAAGACTACGACGGAAGGCTACAAAATAGTCCCACAAGCCTCATCCTTGTGTCTTTTATTACTGGCTGTCCACCATCATTGATGGCGTGACAGCACTAGAGACACCTAGTGATCCTGTGGGGGCACATTTTATGACTCACATGGGGGGTATGCACAGTCACTTTGGACAAATTCTGAGCACTGTCAACTTGACTTTACCATATTAGTTTGATTGATACTTCATTGAAAACTCACAACATTGACAAGGTGCACTCAGGCAGGCACTTTCTTCTTGAATGCAAAATCAAAGGTGCTGTAAAAATGGGAAGAAGGGACATGATAAAATCTTCGTGGTGCTGCATACACATCGATAAAAAGGTGCTTTGGACCAGATTTAGCGTAAACTGAACAAATGGCCTCTGCTCCGAATTTAAAATGTAAACCCTTTTCCCCCTGCATGGAGACACAGTCAATGGCCTTCCTTAGTGTACAACTGGCCACTAAGTAGCAAACTGGTGCCAAGGAAAGTTGTTGACCTAGGGCAGCATATTGTGATAGGTCCCACCCAAGACTCTGGTCCATCAATAATGGAGTAAGTCAAAAACATCAAAGCAGACAGTGTCCGACCAGCAGCCAGATTTGTCTGTTTATATTAAGAAGAAAGGGTTAGCCCAAAACTATAAAGGTGCCCATGTAGCATTAATTGTATGTGCCCTTATCACAACACCAAGGGCTCCTGGGCCATGGCAATCAGACACAGTTGGTCCCTGTCTTGTGGGACCACTCCAATAAGGGATCACCTGTCTCAAGAGACCACCTTTTCTTGATACCTTAGTCTCTCTCCTGATAGACCATCCCTAGGACAGGTCTAAAAGGTCACATAAAGCAGGTGGTCTCTGATTGGAGGTAAAACCACATGGAAAAGCTAAACTTAGGGACCTCATGAATGTGGTCTTAAAATGCAGGTGGCCTAGTTCTCAATGGAGTCCTTTCTCAAAAGAAGGACCACCATATCTTGCTGGGTAATTTTCATCTAATTTGTCACTATAAAGGTACTATGAAAGACCACCTGTCACTACCTGTGGTCTTTTTAAGACAGGTTTCACTACTCCTGGATGTAGATTAGACATGCCATGACATTTTCTATATCCAAACTGGCAAACTACAGAAGCCAATCAGGTGGCACTGTTTAAATGATGCCAGACACATCAGAGCACAGCCCAAGGTGCGAGACAAACTTATGATACACCAGAGGCATTAACTGTCCTAGCTTATACAACGTGTGCTCAAATTATGCTCAGGGAAACAACTGATCATTAGAAAGACTGGTAAATGGATGGATGACGGTACCTGGTTGACAAATAGCCATTATTACCTTACAGTAAGTATATTTACAAATGGACAGTTGTATTAGTAAAAGTCTACTTAACAGATTACCTTCAGTAAGTTACCAGGCCTCTTAGTTAATAGAATTGCTTCCTAATCCCTGTCTCACCCAGAGCACCAGCAACAGAGTAAATCCGTCAAAAATAAGTCTGTTGTATCTTCTAATCCTCTTACACGTGGGAAAAAAAATCAATGGCCATGCATCAAAAGCTGGGGATAAACAGACTGCATGATCAAACAAACACGCTGACGATGCCAGGGCAATGGGTAGCCAGCAAATAATTTTTCATAGTTAGAAATCCCACTGCCTGAAATTTCAGTGCAATTAAAATGGAAATTTATCATGACAGACATTTTTTCAGTACCACCATAAATCTTTGTAAGGCATGAGGAACCTGGTTTGAAATGGTCTCGTTGCATAATGTTTGCATTTATATCATTTTTTTCATAATCTTCACACACACACAAAACAATTTTAAAACGGCAGCTTCAATGTGAAAGAAAAATATGCACAATAAATCATCCTGGTGTGTTGACAGCAACAAATAATTTTGCCTACATTTGGCAGCGTGAAACAAAAGCAGTGGAATCTTAAGGCTGCCTACATAAGATTGATGATACAATATCCTGGTACATTTATTTAAACTTTAACCTTTTTCACCCCCACCCCCACCCCCACCCCCCAAAAAATAACAAACAAAAAAGCAACAACAAGAGATGGAAGCAATATGACATCAATGTTCCCTTTTTCAAAGTGTTTACTAAAAAGTTAATCGTTGTTAATCAGGTGTGTTTTTGCATGAGATGTGTTACAAAAGCATGCCCCCCATCAACAGCCGAGGGCTTAACAGCTTTGATCCTAAGAGTAAACGGTTCCACTGCTGTTCAACCTGACAATAGCCACCGTGTTCCTCTATAGTCATACCCACATGGGATCAGGTCTTCTGCTCCTGGCAATCCTTTAACCCTTTCCCCCTTGAATTAAGACTGAGTCAACAGCTTTCCTTGGCATGGATTGGGCACTAAGTGCAAAACCCACGCCAAGGAAAGCTGTTGACCTGGGGCATGTGATCTTGATAAGTCTCATGTACATTTCTCAGTCAAATTGTTTTTCATAACTGTTGAAATTAGTTGAAAAGACTGAAGCAGACGACATTTTACCACCAGCCGGTTTTTTAGGGGGAAAGGGTTAAGACACTTTACCACAGCACTTATTGGCAGACAAACTGTTCTCCCTTATTAACTCTTTCAGTGCCGACTGCAACTGAAGTCAAGCTACTCAACTGAACTGCTCTGAATTAATATATGGGTGCTAGATTCATATTCCTTGTGAAGAGACCTTTCATTCAAGTACCAACATGCCTATAGTTCCAGAGAATACGATGGTCTGGGTCAACAGCTTTCCTCGATGATGCATACCACTGGTGGAAGTTCACTTTACATCACAATGATAGTTACCACAACATCCTTTAATAGTCATGTTTACAGATCTAGAGGAGCTAGAAACAAGCGCTTGGATCACACATTGTTTAATCCAACCACCAATCAGTGAGCCTAAAAGAAGCACTGCTATTAGAAACTGGCTGCTTCATTACAAGGCCAGAATTTTGCAAAATTTTGCGAGAATCTATTTGGATTTTTGTCAGATAGTTTTCTTTTTGAAGAAAGACAACTTAAGGAGAATCTTTACGAGAATGGATTCTGGGATTCTCGCCAAAATTCTGGCCCTGTTCAATAACCAGTCAGAGTGGCTAAAATCAAGAGTTAGATCAAAGCAGTTTGATGATCCACGACGACTTGCTACTTTATTATGTGAGGTTACCCTGTTCCCCAATTATGTGAACAAAAACATCTTTAAAACACCTCCTTTTATGTTCTTACTTTACATAGTCCATCACACGTCATTAACCTCCACAAAAAAAATTGGAACCAAGCATTTTTACAAATTAGATCAGTTACCAAAAAATTCAGCCCATATGGAAAAAATTATTAGTTGCTTCAGGCCACTTATTTTTGATGTCATAAACTCGCACCCAAAATGCAATTAAGTGACATGACTTGGAGGGATAATCAAAATCATTATACATAGGCCTTCTTTTGAAAGACCCTTCTTTTGCACTTTTGGGAGATAACCTGCTTTTTGGGACCATTTTCATCATACAAAGCACCTTCTAATGATAATTTACCTCTTTTAGGAGACCACCTGCAGAATCTGAACAGTGACCACCCAAAATGACCCCCAAAAGACCACTTATCCATCCAGAAATTCCCATATTCAGATAAGTAAAACCCACCTATTTTATGCACAATTAGTAAAATGACTTGTCAAAACCAGTTTACAAATTTGAAATGTTTATAATACTAATAAATGACAAAACACGTGTACATGACTGCAAGATGGATTTGGGTCTAACAAGTGCACATCAGTCAGGTTTCAATCTTAACTATGCCCAGGAATTCAAAGTAATGGTTAGTTATCGGAAAGATGGCACAAGAGTTGGAACCTCCTTTAAGAGACCACCTGGTTTATGTGACCACTTCTTGGATGGTACTAGGGGTGGACTCTCAAAGGAAAGACAACTGTACCCTGTTTTTAGAAAGTGTAAAATAACTCAGCTATGCGGTTTAATTTTATTTTCATACTATGATAACAAAGAACAAACTTCGTGGCAGATCACAGTGCCTCAGTGCATCCAAAATATACTTGGCTTCAATGTGCTTTCCTCTGTAAACAGCTTAATTGCATGGTATGTTGTATATATATATATGTGTGTGTGTGTGTGTGTGTGTGTATATGTGTGTGTGTGTGTATATACATGTATATATGTATATGTATATATATATATATATATATATATATATATATATATATATATATATATATATATATATATATATATATATATATATATATATATACGTATGTATGTATATTCACCTGATCAACACAGCAAGAATCTGTCATATCTGTCATTTATGAACTATATGTACAGAAGTCTCATATAATTTGTTTTTCGTTATATGTGTAGTTATGGTAAAATCAGCAATATTTATGTAAATAGTGGCAACTTAATGAGTGCCAAATAACATTTACTGTGGAACCTCACCATCAAGACCACACAGAGTTGCATCTGAAAGTGGTCTTTACTGGGAGGTGGTTTTTACTATGAAACTTGGTTGATACATTTACATTGAAATAAACATCACAAGTGCGGTCTTGTTTCTGAGGTGGCCTCATTACTGAGGTGGTCTTAATGTGGGGGGTTCCAGGCAGCATCACTCTAGAGCTGGTCAGTCAACTTATCCTTAAGACCTTCCAATGGATGGTGCCTCTGGTCCTTCAGAACCTGTATATATGCCTCCACCCACTGCCCAGACCTTACCTCCCCTCAACCAGGCCTTTATCGTATCAGATTTCCATACATAATGAACTTCCCAATTATGCTGCCACCTTGGCCTCTAAATAAGCAACACAAAGGTGCACAATCCAATTTTCAGTGTAACGACTATAACTTCATGTCCCAGAGCCACAATTGGATGATCTAATTTGGTCTAATCAGATAAGTATTTCAGCTAACGAGATTTCTACATAGTGTGGACGGCAAATATCACCTGTGGATGACGGAAATCAGAAACAACCCCAAGGGTTATTACTTTGGGAGGTGTTTTATGATCAGGTCTTTTAACGATTTGTTAGAATGACTTCCAGGTCAAAGTGACTGGGGAGATGGGAGAGGGAAGGCAAGCTCCATGCAGATGAACAGATCTCTGTGTGGTTCCACAGTGTGAATCCAGGTGGAGCTGGTGACAGCAAAGATCATGCATCAAATACACATACCTCAGGACCCATATTCACATAATGGTCTCACCATGCTTAAAGATTGTACAAGTCTTATTCCACGTGCTTCCAATGCCAACTACATGCAGACTGTAGATAACATCTATGGTCTGCTATCCTCTGTTTAATAATGCTAATCAATCTGATAAGGAGAGTCCTTTTCCCAGTTGGGGCCCTCATGGTTACTGTGACATACAGCCTATGTCAAAATTTTACAGAGGAACGTGTGCAATATAGACAATAGTAATTCCATATGTATACAGGTTAGACAGGGACAGGTTAGCTTATGGAGAGTAAAGAGTTTCCCAGTCGGGGCCATCATGGTTACTGTGACATACCTGGTACACAGCTGAAATACGTAGTTCACTTGAATTCTAGTATTACATGCAGCAGATTAACCCTGTATAATTGATATACAGGTCCCAGGGGAATTGACTATTGCTTATAAAATGCACAGTTCTTGCAGTGGTCTCGGTTTTAAGGGGATGCCAGCAACATGCAAACAAAATCTGAGTGAACATTTTTTTTTCTTTTTTTTGATGGTGGTTAATTATAGTTACCCAACCTCAGCATTCCACAGAGATTCAATTCTCTTCATAAAATGCACAAGTTTCCCTCATTTTACCATTCCCTTCCCACTTCTGTCAGAAATCTCTATATTTTTAGCGAGATCCAAGTTGCTGCACTAATAATCACTGTATCCTAGGAATTTCTTTCCAGTCAGTCACTGGTATGATTTTTAAACATACATGTATGTCTTGAACCTGGGCAGTGCTAGAAAAACACTTCCCATTTTCCAAACATCAGCATTATGTTCATAGAAGTGTGTCATACAGTTGTAACTTTGTTGCACATTGGAACAGCATCAGGCCTTCACCTTCGTATGCATACACACATTCTGGTAATTACTTAAATATGTTTAGACCAAGTTGAACCCGAGCCCCTGGTCTCACAATGAGACCAAATGTGACAGTCAGTTTATATTCTAGAGCAAAGCAACATCACATAATGCATTTGGTGATGTATGACCACGGATACATGGGATTGGTATGGCAGGTGCAGCCCCTGGGGGTTTTAGTCCCTGATAAATAGTCCTGACTTTTCACCTGGGGCTTCAGGGCAAACCCAGGACAGAGATGCAGACTTTGATGGACTGCCTGTTGTGTGCAAATGCTAATTAATATGATAAGACTGGCTTCACTCAACAGGATGCCAGCCGGAAACCTATGTCCTTGTCCCAATGAGAAAGTAGTTTTCTTTCTTGTCAGGGTTGCCATGATTGTAGAAGCATTTTTTTTTCTATCTAATCATTTCAATAAATATTATTACAATCAGTGTCAAACAGGATTATGAAGTCCCCTGGGAATAACCATCACATACCAAAATCAACTTCTTTCTAGTTCTTAAGTTTCTAGCATGCTGTCTCTGGCATGGAGTCTCTATTCTACTGCTTGAAGCTATGGCAAGTTGCAATTTTCAAAATTTATCAGCATTTTAATGAGTGCAAACAAGCTACAAGTATGAATGCTTCTGTTAAGCAGCTGTTTTGTGCCTTTCTCTGGTTGTATGGCGGAGTTCAATTTATTTATATAAAATATTCTGAAGTTTTCCTTTTGCAAATAGCACTAGAATTCTGTAACCAGACGACATTTTGACTGATGGTAGTCTGGTTCCCAGACAGTCAATGATTTCATTCTGGTCCCCAGCAGGCCAAGGGTTAGCAAGTCAAAACTCTTCCAAATGTGACTGGGTGCACTTAATTTCTGTGTAATGCCAAGCCAGTTTACCTCACCTATATACCAGACTGCAGAGCCAATAAACAAATTGTAACCTTATTTGCAGCAGTACACAGTTTCCCACCTAATAAATCATTCTGGTTTCCTTTTCAGGCCACCAGTGCATCCACAAGAAACGCTTATTTTACATAATGAGGTGCGCAGTGATAAGTCGGTCTGTTGACCTGCCATAGATCTTTATAATCCTTTGGCCCTCAACTCAGCCTAAACCTACACTGGCTGGTGGTCAAATGTTGTCTGCTTCAATGTCTTTGGCTGTTTTCCACTGCAATGAAAAGCAATTTAAATGAGAACTGTAGGTGATAACTATCAAGACATGCCCCAGGTCAACAGCTTTCCTTGGCATGGGTTAGGCACTGAGTACTCAATTGCAACCCACAACAAGGAAAGCTGTTGATGCAGCCTTACATTCAGTCTTCATTCAAAAGGGGCAATGGTTAAGGCTAATGTGGTTGAAGCAAATTAAAGCAATGACAACCAGCAGACTGAAGGCACGGGATGATGGAAAATGCCCAGAGTATACATGTACATGTAAATAAACTGCAGCCAGTAATGTTCTTCAACCCTGACTTTTTTACTGGAAACAGAAAATTGCAATACTTAATATGTGCAATGTAGGGATGACCGGTATGCAAAATGAAACTCAACAAAAAAAACAAACAAACAAAAAAAGAAAAACAATGAAAAAAACAAACAACAACAACAACAAAAAAAAAAAACTAACAAATGAACAAACAAACAAAAAAAAAAAAAACAACAACAACAAAAAAACAACAACAAAAAAAATACTGGACAATAATAATTGATTAAGCAGATCTCAATTTGTTGTTAAAACTTGATGTGGCAAAGAACCAAAGCAGTGCTAAACATGATTTTTTTTCCCATGATAAATCACCCTGTATAAATTTTCAGTTTTTCAAATTGTTTAAATCACATGTTTTGGTTTTTTTTTTAATTGATAGTGAGTCCGTTCACACTTTTTTGCTTTGCTGACCTGTCAGTATGTAGCCAGTTTTTAAACTTTCTTACATGAGCAACAAAGATCAATCTGTGGAAAGCGTGAATATTTGCTACTGAATAATATATTGGCCAATATTTTAAACTTGCAAACTTGCTTTGGCAAACGTGGCAATCAGATTAAGCTAGCTTGTATACTTTGCTAAGTGCAATTGGCCAATCAATAGACCTAAGCATCCAATCTGTTTGCCACTTGCTGTTGAAATGACCATATCAGTGGCTTCTTGCTGAAAGACTGCTTGCCATTTGCAAAGCAGCTTCACTTCTAAAAGTTCTTTGATAAAATCACCTTCATAGCTCTCCCCAGATCACTATCATTTCTGACGTGCTGCTGGCAAGCATCCACAACTGAAAGGACGGTAGGGAGTCTGGGGGATGCTAAAGTAGCAACAATAAAAGCTATCAGATCAAACTCGCTTGTCAAGTGAAGCTTTTGTGAGGAAACTAACATCTGTGGCATGGAAAATGTTTCCTGACCATTGCTAACTGGAGTGGTGAGCAGAAGGAGGCATATATCCCAGCCTGTGTTATCATACTCTTGTCAACGGAGCATCTTATCTACAAATACTTTAACCCTTTAAGCAATAAGAGAACGAGTTCACAGCTTTTCTTGGTTCATTGTACGTTACAGGCACAGGATGCACCTTAACCCATTCCTACTCAGAGTATGACTGAGTCAACAGCTTTCCTTGGCATGGGTTGGGTACAATGCACCCTATCTCTGCTGAAGAAAAGTATTGACCTACGGCCTGCCATCATGATTGGTCTTACATACAAACTTCAGCAAAAAGTTTTCTAGTAATGAGAAATTTAAGTGAAAACTTTCAGGTAGATGACAATTTACATCTGGCTGCTTTTGGGCGATTTGAGCGAGAAAGCTTAAAGTTTAAGTGTGCTGATGAAAGCTGTTGACCTGGACTATTTCATGTTATTTATTTAATTTTTTTGGGGGGTGGGTGGGTGGTGTGGAATTATAGGTCTGTTGATACTTGAATAAAAGGTCTTTTTATGAAAAACATGAATTTGGAATCACTAAGTGGCAATTTACAAGAGCAAAGCTTTTCTTGTGATTAGTACTGACAGTTACATATATTCAGTAGGGATAGGTCGACATGGAATTTTTCATGCAACACTGATATAAGTTCAAAAGAGAGACAAAATACTGAAGCCAGTGTGAAACACATACTTTATATTAACTTCAAAAGATGGTTTGATATTACATGTATTTGACAATTCTATGAGAAAAGACGGAAAAAAACCACCTTGCAGTATGATATTCATTGTATCTTAACAGAGCTGTCCATATTTCTAAATTCTCCATAAGAAGGCCTACATACCTGAGATCTATAATAGCGGTACTGAATGACTTTTTCAATCTGATATCCAATCTGATATCCAATATTGAAGAAAAAGCCTGCTATGACCGATATCTGATACGAATATCGGCCCATCCCTGATCATCAGCATATCCATGACTTATGGTTGAACAGCTGCCATCTGTGGTGATTTATACTTTCCACATCTAAGATGGCTTGATTTATTGGACAAATGTTGTGTCAAAATATTGCTGCTGCTAGTGATAAAGGTGCCATACTCATGGTCACTTTTGTTCTGCTCTCTGAGTTCCCAATGCCAAGAGAAGCTATCTGGCAAAGGAACCGCTAGCCTCAGGGTATATTTATCAGATACAGACTGTTTGCATGGGGAGCTTATCAGGCTACAAGGTCGGGAGAAAGCAGACCATGATGTATCCTGTAGCATGTTAGGACTGAGGCATAAGTGTATATTGCAGCCTGCTTTACTTGAGGGACTTTCGTTTCTGAAATGTCTTTTGCAATGAGTTGATATGTGAGCTGTTATATATTTTATTATCATAATTGAGCATCCTCAACATAGTTGAATTGAACTGAATTTTATTTTCACATAATCACACAGTACAATACATACATTCATAGCAGGTGATAAGGGTTCCCAAAGGAGTCCAACTCATCAAAGCTGGGCACCATTGAATAATACTCCAATCACTCTAAACCTAAGAGAATTCAGTGTAGAGCTCTTGACATGTTTAACAGGAGTCACTGGCTTTTGAACTGTGGTATCTTGATCGTGAATCTTCCAAAAAGGAAAAAAAAAGGCTTTGGTGGAAAGCAGGAACACAGTTTACTCCACACTGATATAAAGCTTGTATTGTTGGCATCTAACAGACCTAGAGGATTTGTAACAGGGGCCTGGTTGACACCCCATGCCAAAATAACCAGCCGGACTGACAGGTGTGTACATTGTGTATACACACAGGGCCAGGCTGCTTGACAGTGTCAGAGGAGATGTTTATACAAGGTCTGCATCACTGTATACCCAGCTGTGACTAACTGGACTGTCATATGCAATGATGAAGTTTTTTTTTTTTTCTGGCTTACATTTGGTGTCTTTATATCTTAATCAAGTGACTGTGACTTTGCTGGTCAAAACGAAAGTAAATTTGATGGATTGAGTGCTTTCATCCTGATGAAATTATATTCACGTGTCACTTTCGCACTTTGCACAAACCAATAGTCTTGGTTTTTCCACTAAAATAAAGTGAGCAAAAAGTGTGGCATTCTCAGGGCATCATGCATAATTTACTTATTCCTCTTTTTATACTTTTATTACTTTAGTTTCAAATTGTTATCCATATACTTTTTGTTATGAAAAATATAAATTCATGGGAGTTACAGAACCTACAGAGCTGAAGGAATTTTGTGAGAAAGTTTCAATTTGGAAGTAGCCTTACTGAGTGTAAGTATTAAGTTGCCTCAGTGAGTGAAAGTGGCTTACAAGCCACTAGAATCTTAAGTATCTGCATGGAGCATAAGTGCCCTATAAACCACTAATCTCACATACCCTCAGTGGGTATAAGTGCCCTACAGATCACTAGAATCTTCAGTAGCCTTGCTGAAAGTGAATGCCCTATAGACTATTTCAGTCTCAAGCAGCGTAAGTGTGAAAGATATACTAGACTGTTGGAATTTTAAGTAGCCTCACAGAGTGTAAATGCCCTATAGACTGTTGGAATCTTTAATTAGCCTCACTGTGTGTAAATGCCCTATAGACTGCTGGAATCTTACATGTATGTAGCCTCACTGAGTGTAAATGCCCTATAGACTGCTGGAATCTTAAGTAGCCTCACTGAGTGTAAATGCCCTACAAACTGCTGGAATCTTAAGCAGCCTCACTGAATGTAAATGCCCTATAAACTGCTGGCATCTTAAGCAGCCTCACTGAATGTAAATGCCCTATGGACTGCTGGAATCTTCAGTAGCCTCACTGGGTGTAAACACCCTGCAGATTGCCGGAAGCTTGACAGCCAATCAATCACATGACCCATACTCCAATCTGATACTGCTGTATTTATACACTCAAGTTCACATATTTAAAAAAAATCCTTTGATCTTTGATGAGCATCTTCATCACACATTCATTTATGCCAACAGAATCTTATCATCCAATTTTACACACGCTGGTAGCAGGAACTTCTTGACTGAGGTGTGCCCCATTGACATAACTTAGACGGAAGTGGTATCAGCAATTCATTAGCAAATAGTCCCGGGAACTCTGTCTGACAAGCCCAGCTATCTTGGCAAGGAGTCCTGGAGCTCAGGGGGCTATCTGGCTACGCATTATCTGCAGGATGAAATGTAACTTGTCATTCAGAATGGATTTATTGGCCAAGCTGACTAGGCCACCTGAGTAAACAAAAGTACACCTTAGGCTTTCTGGGCCAGCTGAGTAAGCCTAAACAAGCATCAGATGGCTTTCAAGGATGGACATGCTGCCAGTAATGGTAACTCTCAAAACTACCCAAATTCGTGTTCAAAATTACAACAGATCAGTTTGCTAACCAGGAAAGCTTAAGTCTTCAGCTGACTGAGTTCTGATATACCCATGCACACCAATGAGACACACAGTTTAGATCTGTGCATGCACATGGACATGTAATACGGTTTAGATGTGCCCGCATCTACATGTACATGGCACAGTTGAAATGTGCCCTCATCTGTGAATGGGACAGAGGGCACATCTATCTGTGACACATCATACATGTGCCCACATCGGTCTGAAATAATAGTTAAGTTGTCAAATCCTGCAATACTATCATCAAACATCAGTCATTTTTTATGCTGAAAAATTAAATTATTTGTGATTATTAAATTCATATATTCAGACAGTGAATGAAATTACAACTCACAACATATGTGGATATGACATGTTAATAAGAAATGAAACGTGAAGTAAATATGGTTTTGCTGGTGAAACTGCAAAATCACATGACGAATGAATACACATTAATGAACATGTCTCTTTCATATGCAAAATTTGAAAAAAACAAAAACAAAAAAAATACAGCAAAATTAAGGTAATCAACAGTACATGTATCGCAGATGATACAGCCATCACAACAATCCCAGGGAGTGTTTTCACTGCAACCTAATGATGGGAAATTCCTGCATCGACAAGGTGTATATGATCAGCTTATTTGACTACCATGATGTGTTTATGACAATGTATAACTACAACAGGTCTTCTGAATGTGGTGCAATGTTAACAAAGTAACAAGTTATGCCTTGACGAGGGAAGCCAGACAAAGAACAGGACAGGAAATTATACTTGAAAATAGGAGGCAGATGTGTAGGCATTCACACCGCCCCTGAAGCAACCATTTTCTCCCCAGTTTGAACATCCCAGCATGAAAGACACACCTGGACAGCAGGCAAGATTCTGTCAGGTTTATTGTCGTCATTTTCATGACTAGCAGCACATGAAATTGTTCAAGAAATTACTGTTTATGGAGGTTGTAGTTAACACAAACATTTGGAACCATGTTGTGCGATGTAAACCAGGATTCTTAATTTTTCTGCCCTGTCTCTCATGAGCGACCTCACAGTACATGTACATTATGTCACATGATAAACTGGTGGCCAATTTTCTCTTTATGACACAAGATTTGATGGATTTGAAGTCACATCATTAATATTTGACTCATGTCTCTGACATCAGACACATTCCACAATGCTGCCATTACAACAAAATTTCACAGTACTGGGAAATTGCTGTTTTTACAAGATGTAAAAGATAGGATACATGTAACTGGTTACCATGTTGTGCCCATGACAATGTGTAACCACCATAGGTCTTCTAACATTGCACGCAAACAATCTGTTATAGGGTACCCTATCTGTGAACATCTTTGTAAGGTGCCATATCTGTAAACATCTTTTGCAAGGTGCCATATCTGTAAACATCTTTTGTAAGGTACCATATCTGTGAACATCTTCTGTAAGGTACCACATCTGTAAACATCTTTTGTAAGGTGCCATATCTGTGAACATCTTTTGTAAGGTGGCATATCTGTAAACATCTTTTGTAAGGTACCATATCAGTAAACATCTTTTGTAAGGTACCATATCAGTAAACATCTTTTGTAAGGTACAGGTACTTTATCTGTAAACATCTTTTATAGGATACTATATCTGCTAAGAGTTTCAGCAAATCTGAACAGCACAAATCTGAATCTTGCACTTTGGGCTCAGTTCGGGTTTGGCAATTCAAAAGATTGTCTTAAACTGATCCTGGCATTTTACTCTTGAGTTTCTGCTGATGAGACTGTTCCACAACTGAAGACCACAAATGGCTAGTTTATTCCCCCGTTGTTCTGTAAATGTATTCCAGTAAGTGTAGCTCATGAATTATGCTACAGATAATTGACTCAAATGAAGTGGACAACACACTAATTGCCCAGACCATGCCAGTCCGGAATCCTATTGAAATAAAGATCATTCCACCTTACCAAGTACTTTGACTGATGTTTGGTCCCTAATCCTTGACATGGCTTGTCCTCATGGTTCCAGACATAGCCATTTTATCCATTACATAATATTCACACAAATTTAGGGTAGCGACTGCATCTGGTTTTGTTTCAACACACTAACAATGGCAGTACTGACTATGTGCTCACTGGGAAGACTCACAGTGTATAGTCACTTACTAGCTCATTGGGAAGACTCCCAGTGTAGTCACTTACTACGGTGGCGCTTTGTCTTTGAAGCTCAGTTATGGCATTACGTGTAAGTTTGTAATGAAAACACAGGTCAGTCTAAGTGAGAATCCAGTAAAGTGGACAAGTAAAAAAAGAAAAAAAGAAAAACCAGCTGGATGTCGATATAGTTATTATCACTTTTTCATGCCTACATTGGAATATTCTTTTTCAGCCTACCAAATCCAAAAAAATTCAGATTCGGGTTTGGTAAAAATGCAAGATTCGGGGATTCAGGTTTGGGACAAAAACATGGTTTGTTCATGCTCTAATGTCTTTAAACATCCACAAAAAATTAAAGTGTTTCTTAACTGCTGTCTTCAATTATCAACATGTGCACATGTACAGGTTAGCATCATATCAAATGACAGGCAACCAAATGTTAAAAGGTTTTATTGGTTTGACCAAAGGTTGGGAAACATAGTTTGCATAATCTCGGCATTTTAGATAATGATCTATTTGCTCACTAAATAGGAGAGTCTTCTCACTTACAGATGACAGTGAAGAGCTAGAGGTCAGTCTGATAGCAATGAAAGCAGAAACAAGAGGATCATAATGATCCTGTGCTCTGCTGACTGGAATATGCTTTTACAGTATTGCAACACATGCACTGTAGTCTGTATAGCTTTATACATGTACAGAGGTAGCAAAGTTTAATATAAATCATAAAAAAGAAAAGAAAAAATTGCAGTGCCACCTGGTGGCCAAAATAAGAACTAGGTGACCCCAGGTGACCCTATGTGCAATATCTAAGCAATTGGCCAACTGGTTTTTGAAATGAAGATTTTTTTTTCAAACACTCATTCAAAAATTTCATAAAAAATTGAAAAATTATTGCATCATCAGCTCCTTTGCGAACCTAGTAGAGGTCCACCTGGGGAACATCTAATGCATTTCAAAAATTCCACGCACCACTTTTTGAGAAGAAGTCGAAAATGTAAATACAAAAGCCATAAATACTATACAGTGGTAACACTTACCTATATATCCATATCATTTCCGCAAACTTTCATTGTCTAAAATCATATTATATTCTGATAAGTAGTTCTTGAGATGAAGATTTTTTTTTTCAGATAGTTAATCAAAAAATAGAAAAATTATTGCATCATCATCTCCTTTACAAACTTGGTAGAGGTCCACCTGGTGAACATCCATGTGCAAAATTAAAACATTCCATGCAGCGGTTTTTGAAAAGAAAAGTCAAAACTTTAAATAGCCTGATGACGGATGCAAACGGATTCCAATACCTCTGCTGACTGACAACTCAGCAGACCTAAAAAATAGGGCTTCCTACAGTTTTTTTTTTTTTTATATATATATTTTTCCCTGTGAGTTCTAGACAAGAGGGACAGGAACTGGGCATCTGGGAGCAAGTGTACATGTATATGCCAGCCTCCAGGCACATACATTGTCCAGTTCCTACTGTATTCAGCAGTCTGTATGAAAACTTGGTGGTCCAAGTGCTTTTTTTTTTGTTGTCAACACTGCCATGTGTAAAACTTCTTCAGGCATAGAGTGCTTACAGCTAGGGCATGACTGGCTTAGGGATTCCATGAGGGTTGAAGACGAGTAGTAGTAAAACTCTGCACGGAAGGGCATCGACAGCCAGCATCCACCCTCATATCACATGGGTGGGACTGTCAAGTGCTGGTGCCCTTCTGTGCCGAGTTCTGCCACTGCTCACATTCAACCTTCACGGGATCCCATTCTATCGCATGAAAAGTTCTTACTCTACACAGAATTTTACCTTTTAAAGTCCCAATGTTGTTGTGAAGTTGGCTAAGGACCTCCACAATGATTTCATGCGTGATAAGGTCCTGACTAAATTACTGCACCACAACTGCTGCAGCGCAGACGACATTTCTATTACAACAGCAGGAAAGCACTACTAGCCTACTTCCGCTTTTATAATTGAACTCACCACGGCATACTGTGCCGAGTTGCAAAACTATGCACAGTCTGCATCAATGCCACAACAATGAAATTACCTAACTGCTGTGACAGAATATGCCCTTCCAGCATGGTGGAGCAACGACTATGTTAAGCAGGCAAATGCTGGACTGAATAACCACAATTTTTTTACTGATATATGAACAGAAAAGTCTGACAATATTTCACCTGGTTTAACACAATTCTACCTGCTAAGTTTTTGCATAGAGTGGTTTCCTAAATTGAACAGATACTGGAGCCTTGAATGCAGTCACAGCTAGTGTTACGTCTCCATCACAGGAAAAAAAAATATGTCTGCGCAACCAAAATGTTTGTATTTGGCCAGACAATCACACTGGTGAAGGCAACCAAAGGAATTGAAGGGATTGCCAAAGCTTATTGCCAGCAACCGATTCAAATGTTTTGTAAATATGCCTTTGGCAAAGAAACGTTTGCCAAAATGAAATCTTACTGATATTTTTACCTCTTTCTGCATGGATTTACCCAAAATGCTACACTTGCGGTGGTGCAATTTATAAACCTGCAACATATTTGGTTTAATATCTTAAACTGATGATTGCATTCAAAATCTGGGGTCAACTTGTTTTTGTGGGGCCAAAGGTCACTTTTATATCAAGCTTTGAGGACATTTATCTCATTAATGGAGTATATCAAAGACCAGAAATACTGGATCAGCTGCGAGCAACACAACTTGCCTAAATTTGCCGGCAACTATCCGTTTTGAATTTACGGAATAGCCGATAAGCCAGCTGCCCATGACACAAGATTGATGCATCCAGTCTCTATGCACTGGTTATAACTGAATATGGACTGCCAGCCAACCAACTTACATGTACGCTCTTTGAAGAGAAAATAGCCAGAGTTCTAACTCAATTGCACTGGAATAAAAATCCTATCTTCATTGCAAAAGAAATAGAATTAATGTAAATAATCACAGAAATAATGATTTTGTATGACAGTCTATAACATCTAAAGGGACAACTTCTAGACTTCCATTGTACACTCTGCCACTTATGTATGCCAGCAAAATACCTGTAGATTGCTTTTCATCAATCTTGATGCTGATTGTAAGATCCACTTGCTGTCAAGAGTAATGATTGGACTTATAAGAGGGAATTGCGGACAAAAAGACCTCCATAGGTGAAGACACTGTTGTCTTGTGCAGTATAATCTTCGGTTTAAGACCACACCTTTTGCCTGCAACAAAACTGTTCTCATTTGCAGGTGGTCTGAACAGAGTTTTAAGTCTATCAGAGACACGGACTTTCAGTCTCATAGAAGGGCAGCCTTAGAAAGATACGCAGTCTCTCATGGGAAGTGGTCCTTAAGCATGTACCAATGTATCAGAATTGGGGGCAGGGCGTACATAAAACTGAAAGTATGGAATATGAAAGCAGTGGGTGTGGTGTAAAAGATAAAACAGCCAAGCGATCTTGGTCAAATAATGAGATGAGAATGATCAGAAACCAACTCAACACTCCATCCCGATACCCCAAGCACCAGTCTCCATGCCAGGAGTCCCTCACTCTTTGCAGCTAGGTCAAGTGCAAGGCCCAGGAGTTGGAACTTTGTACAGAATAATCAAGTGCTTTGTACCTTTTTTTTTATAATTTCGTATTGTCTGTCAATCAAGCTGTTTGATATACTTGGAAAACATTGAAAAGTTGGTTTTCTCTCAACAATAAAACCAAGAAATGTAGGTCTGGCTACAAGACTGTCTTTCTGTCTGTGCTTGACCATGTCTGCATCAATGTAGATAAATTTTCTGTGTGGTACTTTCTACATCATTATGTTTATAATCAGGGCTATTTTGTACAGAAAACGTGTGGAATGTACACTTACATAAAGTCAGATTTGATGAATTTGAAAAATGGTCTGAAAATCCAGCACTCTGACATGACAATGGTTTTGACATGACACAGTGGTCATAATCCATTACAAGGCTACAAAATAAAACTGTAGACTAGGCAAATAGGATAAGAAAAAAATAATAATAATAAAAAAAAAAATAAAAATAAAAATAAAAAAAAAAAAGTTTGTTTTCCATTAATGTGGTTCAACAAAATAAGGATTCATCAATATTAGGAGACAACATTATATTACAAGCCTTAGTTACAATGTGAAACATAACAAATGGAAAGACATGAGGCAACAAAACAAAATGACAACCAATTGTATCGATACTAAATTCAAAGCTAAGAAATGCTTCACTTGTATTTCTGCACATAAACCAACTTATTTTGTGACATTATTGCCTGACATCACTTTTTATCAGATATAACCAGAGCGAACCACTTCAGTGAGTGTCACAATCAGTAATTCCCAACTTACTTGTTCAATTCGCAGAAAGTTAAGCCAGTTGCGCAATAATTCATCTTGGATACTCTCAGATTTCTCCTTCGTCGTGTCCTCGGATGTTTCATTGGTGCAGGGTGGAACGTTGGAGTTCAGTTTTTGATGGGGTGTCTCCCATGTGACCTCCCCTGTGTCTTCTTCCGTGACCCCCATGTGCGGGGACTTCTGTCTATCACAGTCACTCGATGAGTTTTGTTGGGGCGACTCAGCAGCATTATCGTCATCACCAGACAGTGAAGTGTCGCCAGTTTTGTTTTCCTCTTCCAATTCACCGTTCTTGTCGTTGTTTTCACTCAGGGCAAATGCAGGATTTGAGATAGCAGTATTAGGCTGGTCGTTGTCCTCACTCCTCTCTTCCATCGCCCATGGGTCTATTTCCACAGGACTTTTCCTCCGGCCCACCAGCCCAAACTCATACTTGAGCAGCTTGTCCTCTATACAGACCCCTGGGAAGACTGCTGACTTCTGGTTGTCACTGGGTGCTGTCATGAGTTAAATGGAGGCTGGGCGTGTTTCCAGAGGAAACACTCACCATGTGGCGGACGAATGAAGATGCATAAACGACAGAGAGACATGAAGCACCAAAGTGTGCTGTTATAGTCTGAGTTGGGTGGGGTTCGTCGTAATTGATTCAGTATCCACATCAGTTAACGTATAGCTGTGCTGTCATTCTACACCTGTCCATGACACAACACTGCTGATGTTTTTGTTTTCTCCCAGTCCTCAATCATCCACCATTACATGTCATTGATAATTGACTCCTTTAATTTGTTGGCAACACGTAATAAATATCCTCATGAGTGAAGACCTGAAAATCCTCTTTAAACGGAAAGTCATAAAAATCATGCCCAGACAAATTGTGTCTAATCCACGGGTTTTTTTGGTTTATTTTTCAATACATGTTTGTATACTTGACGACGCAATTCAAATAACCTTGAAGATCAGAGGGCCTCAGTGTCTACAGTTGCAAAACGTAGTTATGCATGCTGGAATCACCCCCTTCCACTCTATATGCCCATTTAAAACAACGTGCAGTGAATTCTAAAATCACAAGGTCAAATGGGCACAGATTTTCATATGACACAATGCAATGGAGCACCACTCAGGGAAAACCACATCAGCTTAATGTGCTTGACAGTACAGTCAAATAGTCAGGTCCAGAACATGATCATGAGATGTGTAGATGTATACCAGGTATCATGGACACATGGGTGTCAGGTTTGGTCGTGACGGGATACAATAAACAGTCCAAGTATGCAGCAACTCCGCATATACATGAACATACACATGTATGACTAGACAATTTATTGTATTGATTATGACGCATTAGAAAATGGCAGAGATATTTTTTCAGTCAGACAGAAAATTGGAATAATAAGGAAAACACAGTAGCTTTCCACAGATGACATAACTACCTAGTATCAATCCTGAAGTAATCAAGATATCATTGATAATTATTGACATAAGATCCAAACATTTATTATACACGTACATTCCATTCCAGAGACCTTTGCTTACTTTCACCAATCAAAATTTCTCTGCCTGGAAAAACCTCAGCTAAGTCGTTCAAGTTTGGCGCCATTTTTGGCAGACTGACTGTCTGAGTTTACCTAAGAAAAAAGTTAGATCTTGGCATATGGTGCACCAGAATACTCTAACAACACTTATTCTTTCCATGCTGATGGTCACAACAAAAATCATAACACATCAATTATTATGCTGATTCCAGATCAATTTTCCTCATGAAAAGACTTTTTGTTCAAGGGTCGGCACTGCCAGATTTCAGGAGAAAGATGGAAGGAAGATCCAAATGGATAGCATTTCCTGAGGTCTGGGGTACTCTGGGTGCATTGTCTGAGGTACTCTGGGTGTACTATCTGAAGCACTCTGGGTGCACTGTCTGAAACACTCCAGGTGCACTGTTTTAGGCACTCAGGGTGCACTCTCTTAGTCACTGTCTGACGCAAAGGGTTAATGCAACAAAAACTAGCTGTTGCTTCAACTTCCTCTACTTCAAGGTATTTGACTTGTTCCAATGGTAGTGAAAAAGAATTTGAATGAGATGTAGATGATACCTATCAAATAATGTGCCACAGATCAATGGCTTTCCTTGGCATGGGTTGTGCACTAAGTACCCAAAGTGTGCCAAAGAAAGTTGTTGACTCAGTCTGAAATCAAGGACAAAGGGTGAACAATATGGATTGATGTTTGTGTTATGAAACCTAAGCAGTGAAAATCCTATGAGAAACTGACAGCTCAGAAGATAGAAATACTGAACTTCTCGCAACATTTTTCAGCCTGCACTGGGCCCTCTTCAGGAGATCCAGGGCATGAAATGCAAGAGTGCATCTTGTACAGTAAAATTGGTTTCACAACATCACTGAAACCTCCAATTAAAGGCTCTCTCTCCAGACAGAGACTTTTTTGTTCAAGTGGTTTGAAAATGTAGATGGAGAAAACAGCAGATCTGTCTCTCTCTATAAATGCCACATAAACACAGGTTTTTTCAAAAGAGGTATCACTTTACAAAAAGGAAAGTCTGCATTGCTGTAGTCCCACATCACTGTGATACTGCACCATTTACATCTACAATGTACACGCAGGATGCTCACACTGTCAGTCTTTTCCACTACATGTAATATTACACTGCACTTCCTTTTTCACATCATACAGGATTGGCTCATGTCAGGCTGGTAAATTGAGGCTTTTAACATGGGAGTCTGTCCTGGTATTAAAAGACTATATGATATTGTAATGGAAATATACTGGCCCTCAACAGAAGTCTTTTAAACACAGATGCTACCTGCTACATGGACAGGGATCCTGCTACAAGGCTCCCACTACAGGGATCCTGCTACAAGGCACATACTACAGGGCTCCCACTACAGGGAGCCGCTACAAGGTTCCCACTACAGGGATCCTGCTACAAGGCTCATACTACATGGCTTCCACTACAGGGATCCTGCGACAAGGCTCATACTACATGGCTCCCACTACAGGGATCCTGCTACAAGGCTCATACTACATGGCTTCCACTACAGGGATCCTGCTACAAGGCTCATACTACATGGCTTCCACTACAGGGATCCTGCGACAAGGCTCATACTACATGGCTTCCACTACATGGGTCCTGCTACAAGGCTCATACTACATGGCTTCCACTACAGGGATCCTGCGACAAGGCTCATACTACATGGCTTCCACTACAGGGATCCTATTACAAGGCTCATACTACAGGGCTCCCACTGCAGGGATCCTGCTACAAGGCTCATACTACATGGCTCCCACTACAGGGATCCTGCTACAAGGCTCATACTACATGGCTCCCACTACAGGGATCCTGCTACAAGGCTCATACTACATGGCTTCCACTGCAGGGATCATGCTACAAGGCTCATACTACATGGCTCCCACTACAGGGATCCTGCTACAAGGTTCACATTACAGGGCTCCCACTACAGAGAGCCTGCAGGCTCATATTACAGGGCTCCCACTACAGGGATCCTGCTACAAGGCTCCCACTAAAGGGATCCTGCTACAAGGCTCATACTACAAGGCTCATACTACAGGGATCCTGCTGTACTACAAACCTTATACAAAGCAAAAGATACAACGCTGATATGACCTTGAAAAATAAGTGATAGTTATCTCAATATTATCTTGATTTCGGGATAGTTCCCTGTTTTCATCATTTTAATAACTGCATGCAGACTACTTTTTTATTCCACCCCTACCCCTTCCCCCGAAAAGAGTTTTTTTTTCAACGTTTGTCAAAGTTATTTTCCAGTTCAGTTGACCATGGCACAGAAAAAAAAATCATGAAAAGCTGGCCTGTTATTGGCTATCATTTCAAGTCTAAATACATCAAAATTACAAGCAGCCACCATGGCCAAATGGTTACGGTCCTCGCATTCTGTTTGAGGGATAAAGGGTTCAAATCCCAGCTGACCCAAGGGACTTTAATTGCTCCTATGTCTGAAGCTTATGTGAATGGTTGATTGTATGGTGCACGTAAAAGGGCCGTGGGGGAGATAAACATCAGCTTACCAGATTTATACCCTCTATAAATAAGGTCTGTCTGTCTGTCTATCTATCTAAATGCATCAACATGATTTAATGTGCTTATAACGCCACCGCTTTCAGGGTTGTTTTTTTCAAAGGATTAAATAACAATGGACTTACATGTACAGGTATAAAACCTTTGCTTTCAGCTCTTTTTTTGTTGTTGTTAACGGATCAACTGACAATGGGTTTATAACACGACTATTTTTTAAAACCCTTTTCCCTTTGAAATAAGACAGTGAACAGCTTTCCTGGCATGTGTGAAGAACCCAACTCATGCCAAGGAAAGCTGTTGACCTGGGGCATGAGATCTTGATTGGTGTCACCTACAATTCTCAGTCAATTTGATTTTCATTACTGTTGAAAACACTGAAGCAGACGACATTTGACCGCCCCCCCCCCCTGGTTTTGGCCAGTTTAAGGGAAAAGGGTTAACAGATCAACTGACAATTAATCTAAATAAAATGATATGCCTGTGATTAATTAATCATTCTTATATTGCTTCACATTACCACGTACCAGCTACCAGGGTACTAATTGTACATTACTTTACCTGACAATATATATACATGTATGTAACAGCAATTTAAGTCCTTATATAGTAACCTTCAAACCTGCAAATCCCTGTCAATCATCCATGCATCATACATGTGTAAAAAAAGTGTTTCAACTTAATCTCCCATTGTCTCAGCCAAAAGTCAGATTGGTATCAGTTATAACTGTATTCAAATAGGAACGAACTACAAAGTAAGGTTATGCTTACACAATTTTTGGTCTCATTCATTCAACAGCAGATCACCTGTGGATTAAGTTATGTATAATTCATATACATATGTATCAAATTTCAAGTAAAAAGTAACACACAAAACAGATTATATGCATGCAGAGCGTGATATGTACCACGGTGTGCTGCAATGATTTATAGACAAGGACACTGATACCTGTAATTTGTATCCCAGCTTGACAAATTACACATCGTGACATACTTTCTGGCTGTATTTTTCCCATGATTTATATTCTTGTGATAGCAATATTGATTTCAGATATTATATGCGGCTTTAAAAAATGAACCACTGCAACTTAACATGAATAATCCAGTAAAATAACGTGATCACGAAATAACTACTCCCATTAAAGATGATACTGGGGATGTGCCGCTCTGAAGGTCTCTCTTTTCAGTGAAACTTCCCTAACAGTCCAGTATTTTGCCACAAATTCCGTATGAAAGGTAAATTTTTCTTTTATGGTACCAACATTGGGAAAATTACCCAAATTAAGTTCAAAATTTTCTTCTTGCGCACTTTCCATGCCAATTTGGGGAGCACATTTTCTGCTGTTTCAGTTTAAAAAATTCATAACAAATGTATTATTTTTGTGAGAAAGTGCTCTAAAAAGGTGTGGGTTTTTGAAAGATCAAACCGCACACCCCACCGAAATTTGGGGAAGTACCCCCTCCCCCCGCCCCCCCCCCCCCCGGGGCTGCCTTTCCATCAGCTGCCTATCACCCCACCACAACTTTGATACCATTGCTCTTCATTAATTCAGCTAATTTGTATCTAATCACAACTTACAGATGCTTTTCCATCAGCTGCCCAGCACCCCTTAACACAACTTAAGGCTGCTCTTCTGTCAGCTGCCTGCCACCCAACTGCAACTTGACCTGCTCTTCCATCAGCTGTCTGCACTCTGTCACAACTTAAGGGTGCTCTTCCATTAGTTGCCTATCATCCATAACTCCTGCTATAAGGCTCTTGCTACAAGCTCCCATCAGAAGGCTCATTCTGAGATGCCCACTACAAAGCTCCCATGATGTGGCTCCCACCAGAAAGTTCCTGTCACAAGGCTCTCAGTACAAAGCTCCCACTAAAATGCTTTCATTACAAAGTGGTTTTGTATTAAAAAGCTCCCCTTGTAAAGCCACTCTTGTACTGGAACAGGAGGCAGTTAAGCCAGATTGACAGACAATTCTGAGAAGCCACAACTCTGTCCTATCATGACTCTTGACTTTTTTTTTCTCCATAACATAATTCTACCATTTTTTTCCCCTTTGTTGACCAGAAAGTAAAGTGAGAGCCTGCCATATACTTTTTTCCTTTAATTGCTTGACAGGAAGTGTAGAGGTCTGCCCTTTATGTGTTTGTCATTTTCTCCAATAGCATGCTATCCACTACACTTATATTCTCACAAGCTAAAAAGTTTTCTGCATCTTTTAAATTTTCATTCAAGTTGTTGAAGGTACAAGCTTTGTCTGTACTCTGATTAAACATTTTTTAATGTTAAGTTTAACCCTTCCCCCCCTGAATTAAGACTGAGTCAACAGCTTTCCTCGGCATGGGTTGGGCACTAAGTGCCCAGCCCATGCCGAGGAAAGCTGTTGACCTGGGTCATGTTGTCTTGACAGGTCTCAGCTTCAATTCTCAGTCAAATTGTTTTTTATTGCTGTTGAAATCAGTTGAAAACGCTGAAGCAGACGACATTTGACCACCAGCCGGTTTTGGCCGGTTTAAGGGGGAAGGGGTTAAACAGCCATGGAAAAATAGCTCTGGACCAGAACAGATATCAGAAGCCAATTAATTATCTTTGCCCAAAGACTAAAGTTAGCAGATGTCTATGCGCCTCTACACATTACAGTGGTAGCTGCCCCGAGAGACCCAAGCTCTCCTAAGGAACATTTCACAAAACCCCTCACCCTCACCCTATTTTTCTTCCAATCTTATTGCACTTCTAATGAGAGACCACCTCTGTGGAAAGACCACATGTAATGTGGCCAAAGGAGTGGTCTCTTATGAGAGGGACTACTGTTTATGTAAACATGTATGTAACAGAATACAAGAATCGTTAACTGGCAAGTCATACGTAAAAACTGCACAGAAAATACAGAAATGCAGTGTATAGTTTGCATATTTGTACATATATAAAATTAAATAAGTTTATCAGGCATATTACTATATGATTATTTGTACTGTTACAATACTCCAGCTTATTGTAACTTGATTGCTGTTCATCACAAAAAAAAATGGTCACAAATCTCTTCAGCATAGGAGTTTATGTCCTTTTGTTGCATCTCAGTATATACTGCAGCTCGGTAAAATTGACACTTTCAAGCCTGATTTTACCCTGAACATGCTTCACCACAAAATGCAGTCTGCATGAAAGTGATACATGCTGGAGACAGCATGCTAAAAACATGCTGTAGACAGCATGTTCGAAACATGTTGTAGACAGCATGCTAGAAACTAAGAGCCTGGAATTGAAGGGAGACCACCTTGGTATGTGAAGATTATTCCCATGGGACTTCCTGCAGTCCTCTTCTAGTGATACTGTTTTTGGAAGTAATGCAATGGATTTGCTATTAAAGCCACCTCCACAACCTGATAAGAAAGAAAAACTACTTTCTCTTCAGGACGAGAACAAGGCCTCCAGTTGGCATGCATCCAGGAGGAGCCAGTCTTGTCTGATTAATTAGCATATACATACATCAAGCAGCACAGTAAAGTCGGCATCTCCACCCTGGGTTTGCCTTGAAACCCCATAGGAAGTCGCTACCATTCATTAGGGGCTGAAACTATTGTGTCAATCATCAACATCCTGATCAGGTTATTTACCACAGAGGTATAATGTGTACACTTTAGAATTGTTCATGCCCTGTTTCCATATAAAATCACAAATAAACTATGTTTCCCCTTACGAAACATAAGCCATGTTTTGACGCGTGTGTCCACAAAATGTAAATCATGCAGCCAGACTCTGACCTGTAGGGCAACATCTTGGCCTCTGATACCTTAGGCATTTACAGGCCTTTCAAATTATTTAACCTTTGACCTCCAATAGGACAAAGGTCAATAAGCTGAGCTTGAAGTCACAACCTTGCATGCAATGAGCTGTAGACACACAGACAGATTAGCATGCTGGTTTCTGATTGGCTCCTCGTATTTCATAGCTATGACCCTTATGAGTCACCTGCTAATTATCCTTGCCCCCATGGTACAAACTTTCAGGGATTTTCCACTGATCCCCCTCACTCTGAGAGATGTTCCATTAATTACAGTTTAACCTGACCCCCCTGCCACAAATCATAAACAGTGTTCTATTTAGGAACTCTCATTCCAGACTGCAATTAATGCTATGTGAATTTCTGTAAATTAACAGCAAATGAACCCAACTAACACCAACTTTTCTGACTGTGAATGGTCATACATAACATTAATGTCCGCCCATTAATATACAAAAAGCAATGTTTTTATATGATACTATTGTGAAGGAGGGCATTAATTTTACACAAATTAAACCCCAAGGGGTCAATGTACATTGTACATATAATCACTTTCAACTCATGAGAAACACTTTTGACGGTATGATCGCTTCTGCTGGTTTGACATAAAACTTGACAATTCAGAACACGAGCTTCCAATTTATCTACCTCACGAAATTCTACCATGAATCATGCCAACAGAATATCTGACAGCTAGGGCAGGGCCATGTCAAGAGGGAATACGCCTCAAATCGTTCTCCATGGGAAGTCCACAAAGTGCAGCACTCTCAACTCATCCCATGCAAGAGGTGTGACAAGTCTGTCCAGCATCACCTATGATGAGAGGATCCACGCAAGGCAATTCAGCATCCAGTGTGCAGCATGGCAGTCCAGTCTAGCCTCACTGATCATGAGACTTGATTTGATTTGATTTTATTCAGGTTCATACAGTTACATTGGACTGTAATACATGCGATTACTGTTAAAAAGAACCTAGGCTGGCACGAGAAAGTTTTAACTTTTTCCATGGTGGTCCTATAGGTCATTTCTAGACAACATAAACAGAAATCTCTCTCTAAAACGTATTGCTTTACTGTGGTTTTGAAAAAAACTGTGATTTTCTATTTTCCGAATATGAGCAGGCAAGTCATTCCACTGCTTTATTCCTGTCGACGTAAATGTACTTTTTCCCCTCTCTGTTTGGTATCTGGGTAATTTAAAACATCATACCCAAATTTCTTACGTGGTATCTACTTCTGTTTGCATAAAAACTTTTGAACTTCTCTATCAGATATTGTGGGGACCTCAGGTGTAGGATTTTAAGCATGCTGTTCAACTTGATTTCATTTACTCTACTCTCTACATCTAACCAATTTATCCTCTGTAGTTCATCGCTGCCTACACGTACATGTGCTAGGACTGACAACTTCATGCGACTCACCCATATCAGAGAAGTGATTTTTAGGGCCACTTGATTATGGCCAGACATTTTCCACTCAGTCCCTGATAAGGTCTATACCAACTGAAATGCAATGGACAAGTTGGGAGTGGGGAGTCCCCCCCCCCCCCCCCCCGAAAGCACTTGCCCAGTCTTTTCACTGTCGCTGGGATGAAATAGTTCAATGATGTTTGATTATGGGGGATCGATCAATCAAGAGAGTTCTGTCCTTGTTAACCAAAAGCACCCAAGAAAGTACCTTGCTAAGGTAGCCAATAAGCCTCATTAATTATTCATGACACAATCTCACCAGTCTGACAATTGCCTTTATTTGTGTGAAAGTCATTAACACCTAGCCAGCTGGTGATGTTGTGCATTGGCTACATAACCAAAGCCAATTATGGTTCACCCAAGGAGGGTAGAGTACTCTACATGGCACTAAACCCTCCTTGAGTAACCCATTCCTGGTTCAGTGTACAACCGAGTCAACTGCTTTCCTTGGTTACGGGTGGGCACATCTGCACCAACCAGCACCATGAAATGCCATGTTGACCTGAGGGGTGTGTCTTGCATACAAAGCTGGGCCAAAAAGTTTTTCCAGTGACCAGAAATTTAGGTAAAAACGTTAAAGGCAGATGACAATTTACATCCAGGTGGCTTTGGGCAATTTGAACAGGAGAGGGTTAATTGGTATCTACAGGGTTGGTTGAAAAGCTAATTATTCACATCAGATAATATCAGATACATGCAGGGATGGCAGGGGACTGCTAACAAACCATGGTTGTAGACCAAGATGCTTGCCACAAGTGCCTCTTTGGCTTTAATAATGGAGAGTAGGGTGGCATGAATGACCTTGACAATTAAAGATCATTATCCTTTGTTGACTGGTTCCATTGAAGTTACGGACTTTTCTGTCTCTCCGTTATTGCAGGAATTTAAGGAAAATTGCATTTTAAAATTACTCATAAAACGATCTTTCCTACAATTGCAAGTGCCGCAGAGTGTTTCACACTGCCTCGCGAGTCATGCTACAGCCACTTGAAAGACTGGCAAAGCATGACTTGCCTGAGAGCACCAAAACCACAGACCAAGGTTCTTACCACTGTGACATTACTACATGGGTTAAGGGGACACAATTTCTAACTCTGTTCAAGGTCCTGGCTGTTACTGTTCTACTACTATGAACCAACATACATTCAATCAACCTGCTGGGTCAACAGTTTTGTGTGTATTGGTCATGTGAGCAAGCAAACACAAAGAGAAAAGGTCTCGTTTCTGTGACTGAGTACAAAGCGTACCGTATGTCTGCCACCACCTTGCTGCAGCATTGATTTCTGACGGCAATTTTCTCCATGTTCATTGTGATCTCCGCCAGGTGAAATTGTTTCCGCTATTAAATCTCCCAGCTCTGGCCTGATCCCTGGGCAACCACGCCCTTCCACACAGCATCTGTTTCATCATGGATTGCTGCCTCTACAAGTCTAAGTCGGAGTTTGTCTTTCACAGCGTCGTTTGTAACCTTGAAGCCTGAGCTTGGGAAGTAACCAAAGGATCTCTCGACGCTTTCAAGCTATTCAGTCTGAACATAAGAGAGGCTAACAGAGGCTGAGACTACTCTCTTTATGCCAATTCAAATAAAAAAAACAAAAACGAAAAAATTCTGTTTACGTTTCAATCTCTTGCTAATACAGGTATTCACATGACCAAAACTATAACTGAGCACGAGACCTAAGTTTCAGTAAAGTCTTGTAAGTATTTTCAGGCATATATTGAGGAGACAGGGATGGTGGGCCATATAGATTTTTTTGTAGCTTATTTCATTTGTTTGTTTGTTATTTTTTTTTTCAGTACAGCCTACTTAGTTGGCACTGTGCCAGAATTAAGGTCATATGACATTAGTGCTTTATCATAAAAAAAATCTTTTGGTGTGACACTGAAATAGAGATGTTTTGCTTAAGTTAATGATGAAGGAGAAGCGCCAAATTGACAGCCACAAGCAGCAATTATATGTCAGTTGGCTGCTGTTCACGTGACAAGACGCAATCCTCAAGTGACTTCAAACACTTACATAGCACTGATACAACACAAAAAGACAACTTATTTTTCTTACTCAACAGTGATGACTTTTTTTTTGGCCAGTTATGCCATTTCCACTTTCATTAATAAAAACACATCAGAGCATTTCTGGATTGACTGTTCCCACTCCCATAGAAAAGTAGTCTTGTACCACAGTTGGTCCATCTTCATGGCTACACTAAGATAGGAAATATACAGACTGACTGAGTTCTAAAACTGTGATTATGGATTTTCTCTATATTTTGAAAACATTTGCCAGTCTGATCAACAGCACTCATGTGACAAATTAACTTAATTTTTTAACGTTTGTGTGTGGACAACTGAATTGAGATACAAAATGTAGTATACCAAATAATTTAAGTCCCTAATTTATTCTGGTATAAACATTTGAAAGTCAAGCTGCTTAGGCCAAAAAGTTGCATGATGGAACTTCTCCATAATATATTTTGCCTATTGAAACTAACAAAAAGACTACGAGAATAATTGCTCATTTAATTGTTTGGTTTGAATTCAGAATAACACCAGATACTATTCACAGTCATTCCTCTTTGCTTTGTCAGAGGAATGCAAGGCAATCTCTGCTAGATCCTCTGAGTCCATGTCCACTGGGATCACAAGTTTCTCTGCCTGTTATATATTGGCAGTCAACGCTGATCACATTTATGACTCTCATTACCAGACATTTTCTACTGCTTGTATGTCAATATCCACATTTTAACCTGAACACAATGTAGCATGTGATTCGCAACAACGTAGCATGTCACCTGTAGATGGCGCTATAGGACACTTCTCTTGGTATCGCCCTTCTACAGGTGGAGATACTGGGGGAATAAACAAATCCTGCTTCATTCATTGGTTGAGAAAATGACATGAGAAGGGGGTACTGCCACCTTGCAGAAGGGCGTCATCTGACAATTGTCCTGTTTGACTCCACATCTGATCTCGGCCCGGCAACAGTTGTTGCAGAGCAGGCTGGCCCAACACAGACAGGAACACGCTGCTTTCAGCTGAAACTGCATGGGGCACGTGGACATAGAGAAACTCCACATGCTGAAACTGAATGGAATGCTGAACAGAATGACAGGTCAAAAACGTACAACCAATACAACATAGAGAGAAGTACTCACAGATATATTTTTCCTGTTGCTGGACTGATGGTTGAGCAACATGTTGACTGCCTCCACGTTCTCCTCATTGATGGCGTGAAGCAACGCGTCGCCCAGCTCCACACTGTACGTGAGCAGAATCTCGATCATCTCAATGTTCTCATTCTCAATGGCGATGAGTAGCGCTGTGCGGCCCAGCGGATCTACACAGTTGATGTTGATATTGAAGTAGATCTGCGACTCCTCGAGGAAGTGGCGTGCTGTTGGAATGTCTCCCCTCTCCACCGCCAGCAAGAACTGCCGCTCGTCATTGTTCAAGTCTGTCTCCTTTCGTACGACCCCCATCCCAAGATTGTCCCCGGCCTCAGACAGGTCAATCCCCAGCTCATCCATGAGCTTCTGGGGGTTTTTCTTCATCTCCCGGTACTTCTTGTACACCTTGTCCATCTTGGCTACTTATGGACTCACTCTAGGAACTGCAAGCACAAAAAAGGAACACCACTTTAAGTATGGCATTCTAAGCATTATCTGATCATCAATCATCATAAAATCTGGCCAACGTACATGACAAACTGCATGGTGGTATGGAAAACTTCCTTGGAGAAACAATAGTACAAGACACACCCTTACCCATGCTGCTAATCAAGGTCTAGCTATGACTCAGTCGGGATGTAAAATGCTGGAAGGAGGCTCACTATTTCACATGAATACACAAGTACCATATTATTCCTTTTTGGAGACCATAGCTGCTTTGTTTGATGCCCCTGCAATTTAAAGACTCGAAAAAAAAAAAGCTAAAATACTTTGAATATCACCAGTTTCCATCACTTCTTATGCTAAAATAGCCAGAGTTATAGTACAAGTATTTAAAACCTAGGTCCTCACTAGCATGCTAAACATGGTTGCTCTATTCTGCTAATGACTAGGACCGCCTTACAGTAGCCTATAAGTCGGTTTCTCCTCAGTAGCCCCTGTCATAGACTGAGATGGTCATCTTTTCACACTTAGAATTAACACCTTTCACTTCAATCAGTGGGGCTTTCTCCCTACTGTGGTATCAAGCTGGTCTCAAAGTGATCAAGCTCCCAGGGGAGAAAAAAAAATTATCTAGAATCTAGAATTCAATTGTATATCAAAAGAAACGCCATGCGGACAAAAGTTTACAGGGCTTTGTGTTCCTCACGAGTCACACAATTTGCAATTTCCTAAGCACCCTGGGTGCTTTGCAGGAATAATGTGGTACAGCTGTAGCACATGCTGCCAGCTGTAAAACTCTGATGATATTAGTGCGTGTTGATAAATGAGAGAAACAATAAATATCTTCCATTGCGCTGAGACCCTCTTTTTACTGAATTTGAGTTGAATCAAACGAAGTCCTATTTCAGCTGTACGGTGAAACCTTTCTTGATAGGCCACCCAAAGGTGTGACCAATTGTGGTCTCTCCAGACAGGTGGTCTCCCACAGCAGGTACAGAAAGTATTGAGCAAAGTGTCCTGAAACGATTCTCTTTCAAGACAGGTGGTCTCTCTCTCTTTCATTGGAGTGGTCTCTCCAGACAAGTGGGACCACTGAACTAATCTTTTTGTAGTAACCTTTTTCCCATCTTTTGATGTCAAAGTTACAGCAAGAGCCACTTAGTTTGTTTTCAGATGTTCCTTTCACATATTTGTGACCTGTTCCCTGCATCTGATATATTCTGGTGCCTACAGAACCAGAACTGTACATGTACATCTAAAGCAAAAAGCAGTGACTGTACATCATGAAGGCCTTCTGCTAGATAAATTGCAAATGTGGGGATACCACTGCCTTCTTTTTAATCCTTTCCCCTGACTGGCCAAAACCAGTTGATCATCAAATGTCGTCTGCTTCAATGTTTTTGACTGATTTCAACAGGAGAGAAAAACAATTTGAATGAAAATTGTAGATAAACCATCATGAAGATAACATGACCCAGGTCAATTGCTCTCCTTGGCATGACTGTTGGTCACTACGTGTCCAAAGCATATCAAGGAAAGCTGTTGACTTAGTCTTAATTACTCTACGGAGAAAGGGTTAAAACAAACATTTTCCAAATGTACCTTGATGTAAAATTTACTATCAAACACATGCAACATCAGAGACTACCTATAGTTTGGTGAGATGACTGTTCTATCAAAAACAGAACCTAGACGGTTGCTTGTCAATATAACGTGGCATCCAAAGAGGAACTTCCTCAAGTGTATATACGCATGGCCACATCCTCCACTTTCTAGTCCATATGGCCTTCAAATAAATATCAGGAACCCTCCTTGCCTGATTTCCAGCATTTGGGCACGATATACATGCATGCGTGAACATATTTAAAAAAAAAAAACTTTCATGCATCACAGCTGAAAAACCAAAATCAACGGCACATAAATGCTCTGGCATTGAACCAACAATTTTCTGCACATTTTTTATTAACTATGTGAAAATGATGGGCAGCGTTTACTGCGAGGAAAGTTGCCAATTTATTGCCCTTACAAAACAGTCCACTCTATATACCAAATCACATGACACACACATACATAAGCGATCAAATTGATAAAAAAAAAACCTACGAGATCGTGCAACTGCAAAGATTGATTATTCTTGAGCAAGCTGCAAATTATTGGGTGTATTTTTTTTTACTCGTTGCCTCAAATTATATTGACTTATACATGAATCACTGGTGCCTATGGAATGTTAGGGCTTCCAGCCCAAATTGCCATAGAAGGCAACTTTGATTTTGTGTCTGCTGGCTCCTGTGATAACCAGTCAATCACATAATACTTACAAACAACATCAGGTTCCTGATAATGAGTCACAAACATTGTATCATTTACATAAAATAGCATTCAGAGAGTGGATTACCCTCGGCAACCACAATGTTTTTCCTCAATTCTGCAAATTTTTTTTTGAGACTTCGCAGTACAACACTTTGCATGCAATTTCTATTGTACATGGTCCATTATAATGTGCATCTCCGATAAAAATTTGGTGAAGCTATGATGGATCCTTTCTGAGATATGGTAACGTCGTCCCCTTGTGCACCACTCAGACAGCCTTGAAATAAATTCTTTAAATGTTTATAAATGCAAAGAAGATGGTTTTACACAGGAACCTGATCCATCATAAAGTGCACCTCTGACAAAAATTTGGTAAACCTGCAGTCAATATTTTTTGAGATATCGTGGTAACGTCATCAGGGTTGATGCCACTCAGATGGCTTTCAAATAAATACATTAAAAGTTTCATCAAAAGTTAAAAAATAATCAGAGGAAGCTGGTTTTCATTACGAGCTTGGTCCATCATAAGGTTCTTCTGTGACAAAAATTTGGTAAAGCTACACTGAATATTTTTTTAATATTATGGTAATGTTGTCCCCTTGTGCACCACTCAGGCGGCCTTGAAATAAAAATTTAAAATTCCCATGAATAGTTTAAAAATAATAATAAGAAGGCTGGTTTTCAAGAGAAACCTTGTCCATTATAAGGTGCATCTTTGACAAAAAAATAAGTACAGCTAAGGTAAATATTTTTTTTTTTTTAGACATTGCAGTGACTTTGACAAGATAGATGGACGTACGGACAGACATATGATGCAGGAGATGACAATACCCCCCCCCCACTTTATGTGCCAAGGGTCAAAAAGCTGGTTCTTTCCTTGATATGATGGGTCATTTATACATATTAGGTACATGTACTTAAAACTCTTTATATCTGTTAGTTAACATTAATCATGCCTTCAGATTTTATTGCTTCCAATCTCGACATACAAAATGAGTTTGTAGAAGGGATATTTTAAGAGCAAAGTCTTTCCATTGCTTTATTTATTTATTTTTTTTTTTTTGCACAATTTGAAGTTGTCCTGTGTCCTTCATAATAATATCAACTTACATTTATTCAATGACATGTCTTAAACAGACCTGCCTTCCAGCCATGGATGTGGTATAAAAGTTGTCACTCATACAATTCTGGCGCAATTACTTTTGAAATGAAAAGTGACACGATCAACCATTAACAAAATACATTGTGTATGCCCATGTGTCAGTTTCACTTTTCAATGTCACTCAAGGTCAACATTAGCAACATCAAAAGAAAGCCCATAGGTACTTTACTGCTAATATTTAATAATAAGCGTGAGCATGGGATTCACTATTATCAAGATACATCTACAAGCCAGTCATGTCAGTTTCACCTTTAAAGGTCAATCAAGGTCAAACTTAACAACCTCAAGAGAAGTCCCACCGGTAAAGGCATCTGGTCCCCTTTGAGGCAAATCTGGGACCACAATTCAGTGCAGCTGTGGGCGCTGTTTGTTCATGAAGTGTATATAGCCACCGGCTAAAAACAAGTCTTCGTATCCCAAGAGCTCTAATGGTCATGTATTTAAGTCCTCAAGCTGAGCCCCCAACGTGCAAACTGCCCCCTAATGCTTGGTATTTGTCTGTCTTATTTTCTCCCAAACTGCTTGTAATTTTCACTGACTGCAACAGCCTTGTCTTTACAGTCTTTCTCTATAGTTTGGAAGGTTTGACACAAAAGTTTACTTTGCCATGATCAACTTCTATGATTTAATATGTTAGTTTAATGCTTTTTACTCTTAAGTTTAACATGGAAAATTTATATAATTTCGAAAGTATGATCGTTTCAAATTGACTCAATAAACAAATGAAAATTCCTGGCAGTGATTCTGACTAGTTACCTATGTTGCTTAATATCTCAGTGATTAGATTGTATTACTCAGTGTGGACTCCATGGAGATTGTTTGAAGTGCCCACCAGTACTTCTCACGCTGGGCTTGAGAAATGGAGGCAAGAGCTCTGTGCAAATAGGGATCCAGGCCAAGTATTGGTAGTTGAAAAGTACCACGCATGTGAGTATGGCATAAGCCAAGGGGCAAGACGGCAGCACATGTGAAAAAAAAAAGAGGTCACCTGACCTATTCTGACCAATACCATGGTCAGGGTAGGTCATGTGATACCTCTTGACCAGTGGTATTGTCTGCTACATGTACTCCCTGTCCCTGGACATATGGCATTTGGGTGCCATCATTGTCTAGGAAGGACAGAATGACAGACAGATGAACAGACAGACAGCATGGGGGAGAGCAATACCCTCTGGTGCAGTGGTAGCTCTAAAGACCATCTCTGGTGAGAGACCAAGCGAATCTTTTCAAATCTACCCTTTCATAATACAAAAATGAATCACTGTCATAAATGGCCTCTACTTAAGACCACCAGCAACATGAGGCCACTTTTTTGCAGGCAGTCGGGTGACCTTCAGTTACAGATACTGCTGCACTTTACGTGTCATCAGTAAAAATAACAAATAATGACTTTTAAGCCATGTTTTATGTGGAAGTCGCTTTTTCAAACTCAAAGCCCAAGTCGATCCGTCTTCAAGTATCTTGCTGATGCCAGGAAGCCACACACACCAGAGAAACTGCATACAGTGAGGTCTGTCAGTGCAGTGAGGTTATCCTTGTTGTGATAAAGTATGTCTGGGCAGACCCTCTGTACTGTATATAATCAGTTCCTGCCCATGGTGTACGGGCACATGGCAGAGGCCACTGTTAGCTACATAAATATTGCATGGCACACAACCAGATCAGGCTGTCCCTATCAGAGTTTGTCTTCTTTATTACGGTTTCTTTTCACTGCAACCTTGTTGGCTTCAGATTAGCCAAAATTCTTGTGCAATATGTGTATTGTATGACAAGTCTTTTTAATCAATAAGATGACAGGGGAAAAAACCATCATGGATCGGAACCAGCAATATCACACTGCACGTTGCTACATTTTGTGACCATTGTCAGTAAATACGACTGAAATTTTAAAACAACTATATTTAAATTTTATAGTAATTTTCAGTACCCTTAAAAAAGTATGATAAGATGTCAATGAAGTATGCAGCACTCACTTTGGGCACAAAAATGATCAGACTCAATGAGTGCATGATAACACCATATGTATCTGTTCCCTGTAAAATGTGTCTGAGCATGTCATATAATCAAGCCACACAGTCAAGGAATATGACTGAGTCTTCCAGAACTTGTGTTGTTCAATGAAAATGTCCGAGAGCTGAGTGTTCTTATCATACCTGTCAACATTCCAGAGCTCAAAATAGGGAGATTTTTGTAATTTAAAAAAAAAAAAATCCATGGGGGAGATTTGTATTTTAACAAAGAATGGAATCAAAAATACTCAATTTTCGGGGGGGGGGGGGGGAATGTGAAAAATTTTGCACGTAAACTTGAAAATTTGGACGAAAAAGTGGGAGACTTTCACCTTAAGAGGGAAACTTAACTGGTACATGTATGCCTAGTAATGAGGTTTGACTGTATGAATAATCTGGTACTGATTAATTTGAGGGTAAGGCTTTTTGGTAAGCACTGAGCTGCGCATTTCAACATCAGACACAGATGCAAAATCTCTGTGTTTATTATATATTACATGCATGCCTACACAGCATAGCATGGCAACAACTACAGGCCGTCACAAAAACAACGGTCACAGGCTCACAAAGACCGAGCATCAAACAGCCAATTACAGCAATCTCTCTGATGTTCAAATGTTAAAAATGTTTTTACTGTACAAAGAATGCGGCCGAAGAAATATGCCTCTTTCATCATAGAGTGCCTTTAGATCCACGCCACTCAGAACAGGAAGGATGAAACATGTCTAATGTACACAACATATGCATGTATATCATGTATATGTTCTATGTCCGTATACCTAGCCCAGATGCAGTGTTCCTCATCATTCATCTTTCATTTCAAACAGACATTCCATAAATGCAGTAAAACCATGACATGAGGTCCCTGGGCCTTTCATGCGTGTGCTCAACAAAATGCAAATTTACTCCCAGCTCGCTGTTATGTCTTTATGTCTCTACTATGATGTAACTCCATAACCAAGGACTGACCAATAGGATTGCAGAATGAGAGGTCATAATGATGTCATTATGACTTCTGGAAAGTATTACAGTCTCCCAATCCCCAGCTGACAGGCTGCTGTCTCCATTTGATTGTGTTGGATAGGCCTGGTCAGCGATTCATCCTGACGAAAAAGTGATTAAAACCTTCTGCTTGGGGTGGGTTGGTGCCTGCATGTACTTCAACACACTGCCTTCACAACACCCTCATTTTTGGCTCAGGCGTTCTGCCAGCAGTGGGTCATGGTACAAGCAAATGCCCCTTGATGTGGTATTAACTGCTTAAACACACCTATAAACTATATATATATATATATATATATATATATATATATATATATATATATATATATATATATATATATATGTATATATATATATGTATATATATATATGTATATATATATATGTATATATATATATGTATATATATGTATATATATGTATATATATGTATATATATGTATATATATGTATATATATGTATATATATGTATATATATGTATATATATGTATATATATATATATATATATATATATATATATATATATATACATTTCAATTTTTCCGGATGGGCAGTTTTCTTGCATGTTGAAGTTTTGGAAACTTGAGAGTCATTTCAAAGTCTGCGAGTGAACGAACAGGTTTGTTTGGGATGGTGCATGTTATCCTGGTTAATCTCAACTATAATTCCCATTTAACTCTTTCAGTGCCAACCACGTTTTAAGTCGATCCACTAAAGTCAAACTTGTCTCAACTCAGATTCGTATTCCTCGTAAAAAGAACTTTCATTCAAGTGCCAGCATGCTTCTAGTTCCAGAGAAAAGCTGTTGACTCAGTCCAAAATTTGGCACTCAAAGAGTTAAATTGTTTTCCATTACTTTCAGAATTATTCAAAAACACTGAAGTAAACATCTGATCGCCAGCCAGTTTGAGGAAGAGAGAGTTAAATGAATTGTACATTAAGTTCCCGAAAATTAAGAGTGTCGTAAAAATTAATATTACCGCTGTAAAGCTTATTTTTGTTTTCAATCAGTGCCTGGCAAGTCATGCTCCAGCTGCTGCAAAAGCACCCACACAATTACTTGCCTGGAACTACAAAAACTCTTATTACAGTAGTCCCTTACTTGCGGTACCACAACTAAGATGGGGTGAAAGGTGGTCACATAAAGCAGGTGGTCTCCCAATGGAGGTAAAATAACAGACAAATTGCAGTGAGACTTGATAAATGTGGTCTTAACTCTTTCAGTGCCCAGTGTGGGACTGAGGCAAAGCCTTCCTTGGCGTGCTTTGGGCTTATCATGCCCAAAGCACGCCAAGGGAAGCTGTTGACCTGGACTGTGATAGTCTACAGCACTATAGGCATGCTGGTACTTGAATGAAAGGCCTTTTTACAAAGAATACTAAAATAGCATCCATTTGATAATTCAGAGAAGTTCATCTCAAGTACTTTGACTTAAGTGGCAGTTGGCAGGGAAAGTGTTAAAAGCCAGGTCTCTGAATGGAGGGGTCTGTGAAGGGAGGGACTAATGTACCCCCAAGACCAGCATATAGCTAGGGCAGAATGGCTATAGCCATGCTTATGTATGACTTTATAGCTATGGGATTTGTACAGACAAATGCCAAAACATTGATTTACTGACCTCATCTTGGAAGTCTTTGCACTAATACAAAATCATGTGAAAAAAATTCGCAAACATGTGAAAAACATTTTCCGCATCACAAGTGACACAGAGATTGACATCAATCAGTTCACACCCAACGTACATGTTTGACAACAAAGTTCTAGTGTGTTAGCCAATCACCACACCCCAGCCACACCCATCCTGGCTCCCTGTACTAAACCACTGTTAATGACAGATCTGGCTGAGAACTTTTTCCTCCGTCTTTGACGACAAAAATCTGCTGTTTACCAAATCGAAACTCATAAAACCTGGTAGACATTTGCTATAACACGTGGAAAAGCTTGACATAAATCCTCCACAGGAGGAGTACCCTAGCTTGCATTTTGATGTACGTGTGAGTGTATGCATGTATGTATGTATGTATGTATGTATGTATGTATGTATGTACATGTATGTATATTACACGTATGTATAGTAAAGTTTGTCTTGAAGGACAATCTGACAACCTGTAGAGATAACCAAATGGTGAAATAGTGTTTGCACTTGACAGGTGGTCTCCATGCATCCAGGCCATCACAAATTGTACATGTAAATGTATTACCCATAGTTTCGTTCGTGCAGAGCTTGCACAGTTTAGCAGCGCCATAACCCATTATTTACTGTGAACGCAACTTTTGGTGACAAGATAAGCAGCGCTAGCTCTTAAAATGGGTTGTGCAAAACAAGATTTTTTAAACTTCAGCATAACCCATTTATGCGTTGTGCTAAATTTTAATCTGTGAAGGCCTGGCCTCTTATTGGAGTGGCCTCTATACATGTCACACCACTATAAACCACTAATATTACAAGACACTATGGTCAAAATATGAATTTTAAGAAACAATCACCAGGTTACCAGGTTACATGTAGTGTCTCAATAGCCACAAGTCAGCAAGCTTTGACAATTACAAACATGTACACCCAGCAATGCATGTTGGGAAATTTGGAAGGACTATTGGCTGTGTGGTGCACATGTGATTGGCCCAATAGTGTGCCTGTCCGTAAATCATACCCTCTTGAACAGGGATCAGGGGAATGAATAACAGCCAATGCTATTAACCCAGGCAGGAATGTTTGATTTCTTCAGACCTGACAAGAATCATTCCGTTGGTTCATGATCCCACCATTCTCTGCATGATGACACAACATATAAACAGACAAACACGTTGGTTTGGAGAGGGGCCCACTAGACAGGTCAATAACATCAGCAGGTTGTTGCCACAGAATCTCCCATAAAATCAATGGTAGACAAAAACGCAATAAAAACTCCACAACAGTAGATCAATGGGCAAAACTGCTGTATATCGTTGGGGCTTGCTATATGGTAAATATGAAAACGTTGGAGCTGGTGTCACCAGAGAACCCACAAATACGCGCAGACTCCCTGTTCCCAACGCCTTGGTCCACACAATCCACAAAGTACATTTCTCTGCAGGCATCATATCGGCAGACAGGCTGCCACTTCCTTCTGCCCCTGGCTCTTACATGTACTTTTTCGCTTTTTCTCCACAGTCTGAATACATAAAAGTAATTCTATGCTTGAAGATATTTTTTCAGATGAATGCTGTTGCTCTTTGCTCGACTCCGAACATTTTTTCTCAACATGTGAAGACCACACAGCCAGGGAATGTGTTTGCTTCATGAACTTTCTTTACTTTGGCAGGCTACACCAACATCAGCTCAGTTTAAATAAGACATTTGCCAGGCACATCTTGGCTGGCTCATATTCCATGTAAATTTAGCATGTCAACAAACTAATAGGTTCATTAATAAGAAGAGTTAATTCTTTGGTTACCTTTAATCTTGTAAGGCTATCACACGATTCCTTCATTTAAAAAAAAATATATCGCATAACAGCCGTTATCACCTTTATGCGGGCAATGAAAAAATTCCTTGCAGTTGTGCAAGCATCAGTCCATAGAGACAGCCGTGTGAAAGAAATCCTGTCTTGTAAGACCACCAGTTAATTATTTCATACCTTGTACACTATAAACCACAGTTTGGTCATCCCTTTCAAGGCAGGTTTTAGTACAATTGCTGGGAAACGGAGGTCTGCAAGGAATGATACGATGGTGTGCTGTGAGAAAGCTTCTATCGGGGCAAACATCAAAACACTGATTGCAATAAAGAATTAATCTGTTTTACTAACTGGCCTGGGAAGGCATAAAAATCCTGACGAGTCTTTTTCCACACAAAATTCATTTAAGCCCAAAATGTCAGACATAAAAGCTTCCAAATGAAATTTTAGCTTCCTTTTCCACTGGCCTGCATTTTTTTGTACATTTTTTTCATTAAATTGAAAGCAAACGATAAACAACAAGCCAATTTTCTTTATTATAGTAAACTATCTTTATGTGACAACTATTCAACATCAAACATAACATTTGGGATATGTTGTACATATACTGGGAGATCGATCATATTTACATGTAAAGTCAACTACATTTTTTTTTATCTTATTTTATGTTATTTTTTTTATTTTTTTTTTTTTTTTGGGGGGGGGGTTCTGGATCAAAGCTTAAACTATATACTTCACTTGTTTTTTGGGGGTGTTGTTTTATTTTGTTTTGTTTTTTTCAAATATCAATTTTTTTGTTTCAAATTTTAAACTTGTGGTGGCTTCCCTCAGAGGAAGGACTGCTGAACCATACTGAGTGGGATAAAGGAACAGGTACTGCCTCTGTTGGATTGGCTGGGGATGGCTGCATAATTGGGTACCTGAAGCTTACATCATTAATAACTATATTTGTTTTTCCACTAGTCTTCATGTGATCTTTATCAGTCCACGTGTATAACAATTGCAGTGTTTCGGACTTAAACAGAAATACCCACTCCTGTCCATCCTTAATTATACTTGCCTGCTAAGACAGACTAAGTTACGCTGTTGTTACCGTGTGGGCCCTCCTGCGGAGCACAGTCAGACATGCGGAACAATAGCCTGTTTAGGAGGCAAAAATTATAACTTCATAAAACTGAAAAGTGCTCCAGCAAATCATTTTTCTGTGATGTACCTTGTTGATTTAGCCTTTAAGGTATATCTACATAAACAGCATTAAGTTTCATCTGCACGTACCGTTCTCATTCAGAATGTTTCCCATTAATGAGAAATGTGAGCAAAATATTGAAATAGCTAAACTTTGGACAATTTCAATCAGCCTGGGCATGAAAGAGTTCCTGAGTAGCTCAGGTGTACCTTGTGCAGGTGAGCTGTTGACCTGTTGACACCAGGTGGTGCACCTGATCTTGCAGCTGGCCAATCAGCTGTGCCATACAGTGGCTATTTTGCAAAAATTACACACAGTGTCATGTCTGATGTATTCTGGCATAAATTGAATGCGTATCCACGAAATTTGATTTTCCTTTTTCTTTCCAGGAATACCCCCATGATCAGCGATGACAATATCTGGCTGGCTTCTCTATTGAAAGGAAATGTGAGAATCCAATCAGACATGGGTTTCCCTAAGTTACACCTGCGGCTGCTGACACAGGACTAATTTTATATGCTTGAAACATTGACTGGGTTCTAACCTGGCATTTAAGGGAAAATCCAGGGTTGGGTATAATCTTAGATGTACCCCTAAGTGTTTGTTTTATGCTAATTTATCTAACAAGGGGAGTATTTAGCCCCCGGATGTGCTTGCTGGTACTTTGATTCTATGTCTTGAAGAGAAAGTAGTTTTCCTTTGTTGTCATTATGTGAGGAACTTTTTGTAATCAATCAGCGTTTTTACAATTACGATCAATTTGAGATAACAGGTTCACAAAAGGAATCTTCACTTGCTGGACAGTGCTTCAAGATAGCTGTCTTCAGCATGCAGGTCTGCAATGAGCTTATACCTACAGCAGCTGCATGCTGAGACACAGTGCCAACACCTCACACCCCAAGCTTAAAGTCTGCCAGGAGGCTGTGGGGTATTCGTGCTGAACATTCTTGCTGGCCACACCAAGGCATCACCTGATTCTGTCTGTCTGCTCCTTACAGATTCACTTGTTTGTCTTCATAATTATGTATCATGTATTACTATCCATGGGGATATATATATATATATATATATATATATATATATATATATATATATATATATATATATATATATATATATATATATATATATATATATATATACACATATATATATACACATATATATACATATATATACACATATATATACACATATATACACATATATACACATATATACATACATATATATATATATATATATATATATATATATATATATATATATATATATATATATATATATATATATATATATATATATATATCTATCGGTCTGAATGTCATGCAAAATACAAGTACCAAAAATCCACCCATCAAAATTTGTTTCAGCCAAAATCTGTATTCATCACATCTGTTCCTGTCACTGTTTGCCCATCACTGAAAGAAAAGTACACAAACTTTGAGGATTTAAAAGAAAAGTAGATTACTCTTGTAAGATACAGACGATACTAATAAGTGTATCGGCTATGTTTGATTATGGCGGCAATCTTACATGAAGTACGACAAAATTCTAACATGGTGCCTAACGATTTGTCTAAATTGTTCCTGCATAAGAAAAAAAATCCGGAGATAGCGGCAGCCAATCATTGTTTCTGGCGGGTAGGTGGTCAGACGTTCCGATCGAAGTGAAAATACCAACGTTTTATCATGAAGTGATGATGCCACATCTAAGTGTATTCCAATACCATTCATGAAAAAATCTCAGCCGTTTGTTCATTAATCATGGAGAGCGATATGAGTGGTCAGTCAACAGGTTTCCTTGACACTCTGTGGGTGCAATGTGCCCAAGGGAAGCTGTTGACTCAGTCCACACGGTTGGCCCATACATTCATGTACATGTACCAATGTGTCTGAAATAATGATTGGGTTGAACTATCATAGAAAAGTACACTTTTAATTAATTCAAGTTAAAGATTTTTTCTGCTCCACATGGAGCGGTACATTTGTTTGTAAACTTTAAAACTGCCAGTGCCCACAAACATGTACATGTATGTGTAAACCATACCAAACCACCAAGGAAAGCAGTCGAAAGCATCAGCATTTACAGACACTCTGCACAAACCCCGCTCCAGAAAAAACCCAAAAAACTTTCTGACATGTATAATATTGCTATCCTTAGACTATCTGACTACACATTCTAAGAAACTTTATTTGTATCTTCCTGGAAATGTTTTTTTTCTCCTTCTCTGATTAATGTAATCAACCCCCCTATTTGGTGCTCACTGAAACACAATCTATACACAATAAACTAATGTTAAAGGTGCTCCTGCTTGCCCTGATAAAGACACATAAATCTGGTATTGCTGTCAATTCTCCTTGTCGTTTTTATCAGCTGAATTCTTGCATGCTTACACAGAATGAGATAAAAACACACTGTACTCCAATCCTTCATAAACAGAACCATTTTTGAGAAAAAAAAATCTATAACTGCAAAATACATTAACCTTTTCTCTTTGAATTATTAGGCTGGGTCAACTGCTTTCCTTGGCATGGGAACCCAGCTGTTGACCTGGAGCAATTTATCTTGATAGATCTTATCTATGATTTTCATCCAAATTATTTTTCCTTGTTGTTGAAATTAGTCCAATTTGACCACTAGTAGGTTTGCCGGAGAATAGGTTTAAATGTGGCCTGATCGAGTACAATCGAGATGAAAACTGCCAAAAAATTTGTACCCGGATACCTCCTTTTGGCAAGAAACTATCTCTCTCTGATAAGTTCCCCTGAATGATTCAAATAGCACACATCCTTGGCAGCCTACAAACTTTCTTTTCTTTTTCTTTTTTTTCTTCTTTTTTTTTGGGGGGGGGAGGGTATTTTGTCCATAAGGATTACACAGTAGCACACTGCAATATTGTATTGGCAAAAAGTACACACAATAGTATCCATACAAAAGTGCACTTTGAGAAAGTAGCGTTCAGAGAATGGATTACTGTCGGCGCCAACAATCTCTTTTTCCTGAATTCTGCATTTTTTTTCTTCATTTGGAGACTTCGCAGTAGATCACTTTACATAAATTTCCATATTGTTTTCTATGAAATTAAACAGCAATAAGCTACGTTACAAGACTCCTACAATAGTGAGAAGACTAAGCACAAAGCTCTACACAGAAAAATGTCTCTTAGGATAACTAGCCACTCAAAGCTGGGACTTTTAATAGTGAATATTTTCTACTATAATACACAGTTCAGTATTTGTAGGTAATCTCTGTGTAAGACAGATGCCATAATATGGCGTAACTGCACCAAAAATTTGATGAAGCTGTGATGAATCCTTCTTGAGATATTATGGTAACATTGTCCACTTGTGCGCCACTCATACAGCCTTCAAACAAATAATTCAAAAGTTTCATAACAAGTTAAGAAATTATAAAAATGGTTTTCAGTATAAGCGTGGTTCATCATAATGTGCATCTCTGATAAAAATTTGGTGCTGCTGCGATGGATCCATGTTGAGATATTATGGCAACATCGTTCCCTTGTGAACCACACAGATGGCCTTGAAGTAAACACTTTTAAGTTTCGTGAAAGTTTATAAATATAAAGAGGAAGCTGGTTTTATACAGGAGCCTGGTCCATTATAAGATGCATCTCTGACAAAAATATGGTAAAGCTGCAGTCAATATTTTTTTAGATACCGTAGCAATATTGTCAGGGTTGGTGCCACTCAGATGGCCTTCAAATAAATACATTAAAAGTTTCATAAAAAGTTTAAAAATAATCAGATGATGCTGGTTTTCAGTAGCGATCCTGGTCCATCATAAGGTTTTTCTGTGGCAAAGTATTTTTAAAGCTAAGGTGAATATTTTTTTAGATATTGTGGTAATGTCATCCACCATAACATCTCACACACACTTCCCGAAGCAAAATTGAATGTCGTCCCCTTGTGCCCCACTCAGACGGTCTTGCAATAAATACGTACGAGTTTCACAAAAAAGTTTATTTATAATAAGAGGAAGCTGGTTTTCAACAGGAACCAGTGGTCCATTGTAAGGTGCATCTCTGACAAAAATTTGGGACAGCTATGGTAAATATTTTTTGAGATATTGCGGTCAAGTCGACAAGACAGACATCTCTAGTATGATACACTTATGTACATGTAGAAAAACATGACTCGTATTCATAAATATCAAACCCAACAATGACAGCAAAGAGATTCCAGAGACACCAAAACATCAACATTCATCTTCCAATACCAATGTGACGAAACAAATTTCACTCCTGACTTAGGACAGGCAGTCACCTGCAAAAGGCAACTGGTGGTTTTAAACCGGTCCTCTCAACCTCTGAAATATTCTTCATAAAATACAGACTAAAGTGTTTCCAATATGTATAGGCTAATCCACTCAAAATCCAAATTTTATTACCTCTGTAAAATATAAAAAGAGGGTTGGTTAGCCTATCACTATTTTGGTTCTTCTGACTAGTTCGTCAGCTGAGTTTATAGCAAAAGTAGAAAGTAGGCCTACATCGTTTTTGTGATATCTATGAATCTGGAACATTATGTAATTAATAAGTTAAGTGATTGAATCACTGTTACAGAGTCAACATGACACAGTCATATCACCCGTTGGGCAGCTCTAGCCAATACAGCCCAACAAGGAAGTTCAGTGGTCCCTGTCTTGAGAGACCACTCCAATGACAGACCACCTGTCTTGAAAGACCACCTTTTCAGCATACTTTGCTCAGTTCTTTCCCTGTTACTTATACCTCCTATGAAAGACCACCTGTCTTGAGAGACCACAATTTGGTCATCCCTTGGGGTGGTCTTTCGAGACAGGTTTCACAATACGTGCATGTCTGGGTAGATTCATGTATCAAACAGTGTCGTTGTTGTAAATATGATGACTTAAGATTGATTGTGATGTCAGTTGTTCTCTTCATTTCTCCAGTCAACTCCCTTGTGACCTCTTTTGTGTCCATAAGGTTGTTCTCATTAAAAGAATCCCTCAAGCAGCCACCTACGCTGGTGAAGGACCCAGGACACCCCAAACATGTCGGAGCTAGAGGCTGCTTGACTTGTAATATTCACAGCATTTGGTGGGTTTTTGTTCTTCATTTCATCTATATATAGCAGTGGAAGCCACGTTGGCCACTTTTAAAACTTCATAATAGCTCAAGTCTATAATGAACCATTGTTGCAAAGGTCTACGATGGACCACTACTGCAAGAGTGCATCACAGACCACTACTGCAAGAGTGCATCACAGACCACTACTGCAAGAGTGCATCACAGACCACTACTGCAAGAGTGCATCACAGACCACTACTGCAAGAGTGCATTACAGACCACTACTGCAAGAGTGCATTACACACCACTACCTCAAGAGTGCATCACAGACCACTACTGCTCAGATCTACCACAGGATGAGATGTGTAGATGGCTAGGATTCATTAGGATGTTTACGTCTGGAGTTAGCCACAGATCACATTCTCCCGTATGTCTCCTTCACCTGAACACATGCCAAACTGTGCACAGATGCTCTCTTACTTGTTAGTAAGCTGGAGGTGTAACTGATCCCAGATCCCGACTTTCTCTCCATTAACTGCATGTTGTAATGGGCAGATTGCTGGTTGAATGATGCCCTGCATATTTAATGTGGCTGGTGCCCCATGGAGACAGTTGTTTATACAAGACAAAGCTCACCATAAAATGTATCTTAAGGTCTACAGTGCAGGCAAGTTTTTATGCCATCCAAGCTGACAAGTACCGTGGGGGCCAAATGTGATGGGGAGCAAAGCACAGTAACACCGAAAACATCTGGAGCCCCATTCTTCAGGCTCGGAACACATCCCAACTTATCAGTAATTGGTATGCAAATAAACAGGATTAAAATGCAGCATTCCAAGGTGTCTGGCCGCTCTCAGAAAAGCGGAAGCCGAGACGGATTCATACCGTACTGGGCATGGATTCCCACATAGGAATTAGGATTGGGTCAAATGGGAATGGAATATTATTATCATTCCCATAGACAGAATTTTTCTTTGATTACAAACATCAGGCTTTGAAATTGGAGATTTTTTTCTACAGCAATTGCTGCTATAGTCATGGCTTCATTGACTGGATGCCTTTATAATTGGAGATAGTATAACCCTAGCCCCCTTAAACTGGAAAGCCGTCTGATTGTCAACTGTTGTTTGCTTCCATGTTTTTAACTACCGTAATTTCAACAGTACATGTAATCAAAAACAATTTGACGGAGAATGATAGATGAGACATATTAAGATAACTTGCCCCAAGTCAACAGCTTTCCTTGGCATGGGTTGTTCACTGAGTGTCAACCTATGCCATGGAAAGCTGTTCACTCAGTCTTAAATCAAGGGGGAAAGGCTGGGTTAATGAGAATTGTAGATGAGACCTACCGTGATAAAAGGCTAAAGATCAACAGTTTTCATTCACATGGGTTATTATCAACAAACAGCGCCCAATTAATACACACCATAGAAAGCTGTTGACCAATCTTAATTCAAGGGGGAAAGGGTCATGGCCTTCTGTTTGATTACATCCAGTCCCTGACATGCAAAGCCCAATAAAGTGGCACTGAGTGAAGCCGCCCTCGTGCTGTGCGGACACAAGTAACTACCCAGACACAGCAGGGACTCTGAGTTGCCTGTCAGTAGGTGCCTCCCTAATGCTTTACAATTTGTCACCGCATGATAAATCTTCTAAAAACAAGACTCCGCATCAAGTGGTCATTTGACCCTTGGTTGACTCTATGTTCCAGTCGCAATGAAAGCAGTTGGGAAAGAACGAAGCCATAAACCGCTGTAAAGGTATTCAATTTTCCGTACCTGCCATCACCCATTTGGAACATTGTGCCCATCTGATACTGGCCTGGTTTAAGAACTAAAGGGTTAGGGCTTTAAAATCTTGCATTAATTAATTACACGTCCATAAAATTAAATACCTGTACAGTTTGTAACAGGTCAGTATTCCCATATACAAAGGTCACGTTTGGAAAGAAAGAGCCCTACAAAAGGCCATTGTTCCTGAAGACCTTGTAGTCAAGAGCCCTTAAGCTATTTCTTCACTGTCTAGCTTAACACTTCAGACGGACCATCTGCACACCTTTCCTGCTCAAACTGTCCAAAGGTGCCAGGATGTGACTTGTCTTCTAGTTCAATAAGTTTTTCCTATATATCTTGTTAATAGTAAAGACTTAGGGAGAGAATTGTGGATAAGACCTAACATTATGACATGCTACACATTGATGGAGGAGAAGGAAGGAAGGCAAGGGGGTTTTCCATACTGGCATTTTTATTTGCTGTACTGAAGTAGTAGAAGCCTGTAATTTCTGTACTTTGTACTAACCACTATTTGTTCATTTTTCTTATTTTACATAACTTGTACTAAACCAAAATTTTTACCTGTACCAGCATACTAGGGGCACCCTTATCTCCCCTCCCCCATCAACAGTGTTCCTTGTTGTGGGTTAGGTGCATTGCACTGCCAGAAGTGGTTCAATTAATGAACCATATTTTGGCAGCTTCTGCAGATTGTCTTTCCGAAAAGGTTTGATTGTACCTACAGAGTGTCTGTCAGAAGAGGTTTGACTGTACCTACAGAGTGTCTGTCAGAAGAGGTTTGACTGTACCTAGACAGTGTCCGTCAGAAGAGGTTTGACTGTACCTACAGACTGTCTGTCAGAAGAGGTTTGACTGTACTGACAAGAAGCAATTAAGTCTTCCATCATCCATGATTACAAGTACTTTAAGAAATATCTAAAATAAGTTAATTATAGTCTTTATCATTTGGCTCGATACCTATACCAGTATTGGAGATGGTGGGAGCCTAATTTGCACCAGTCCAATAAATTGGTGTTCACAGGTGTTTAAAAGTGGCTGTGCCCTGTATTTCAGCTTCTTCATCAAAATAACTGTTTTCTTTTTCAATTGCAATTGTACTACATGTATATACAGACGCTGCATATTTTATCCATTCATTTCTTCGGCAATTATCTAAAACATCAGTGTTAGATGATGTCCTTGTGTATTCATGGAAAGACACTGAGTGAAACCCCAAATTGGAGACTTAATAGACAATAGACGGCATTCAGGAAGCACCCTTCCTACGAAGGCAGGGGCCACTCAACTGACCAATCAGATGCAGCCAAAGTCTGGCCTCAATTTCAATCTCATTGGGTGAGGGATTACATTTGGCACAGGCTGTCTTACCCAATCAAAGATGGGACGCACATACCTGCTTACTGAGTCCCATTTGCTGGGGCATGAAATTGAATGTGACAACTTTGTATTACCCGTCAGAGTGGTAAAAGACATCGTACTGGTTTGGGGGAACTAATGGCCTCCTGAGTCTTTGTCTGTTACACTCTGATTTATGCATACATGGTCATGCTGTCAATCTCAGTTTTTTTGGTTTTTTTTTTCAGGTGTGAAACAAAACATACTTCTTGAAGGTTTCTGAAGTTCTTGAGGTTACTTGCTGGCAAAACTATGCAAAATGCAAGTTGTTTTTTGACTAAGACAATTTTGCAATTGTCAATTTTGTGCAGAAAATCTTAAAACCTTTTCCTGGTCACGTTAAGACCGCATCAACAGCTTTCCTTCATGTGGCCACAGTGCCCCCACAGAAAACACCGTTCACTCACGGCATATGGTTCTGTATTTCTTACAAACCTCCTACAAAATGTCCATAGAGCCAATCAAACTGAAGCCAAATGGGCAAGTCGACGACATGTGCACATCCAGCCACTTTGGGATGTTTTGAATGGGAATGGGTTAAAGCTTTGACTTGAGTATGTGTTCTGAAGATGATACTTTGTATGACCTTTGCTGAATTACTCCCAATTGGCAGAAGCTGTCAGTTCATACGACATATCGGGACATACTGGTCACAGCGGTCATTACCTTTTCAGTGGCGTCAAGACCATTTCAACATTATCAGAAAACTAGACTGTAGGTCTGTTTCCATGGCCTCAAAAATATTTCAAATGTCCTAACAATATAAGCATGCGAGAAAAAAAAGTTGATTGAGGAAGTAACAGGTTTTGTGGAACTTTAATAGTGTTTTGCATGAAGTCACAATTAAAGACACATGGATCAGAGAATAAAAACGCTTATTCACTGAAAATGGCCTGATTGCTGCAAAAACCCTTTCTCCATTGAATTAAGACTCGGTCAATAGCTTTCCTTGGCAGGAGTTGGGCACCAAGTGCCCAACTCACACCAAGGACACGGAAAGCCATTGACCTGGGTCACATTATCTCGATACATATCTACAGCCATTGACCTGAGTCAAGTTATCTAGATACATGTCATCTACATCCATTGACCTGAGTCACGTTATCTTAATATGTTATCTACAACCATGACACATCTAACGTTCATCTATGGGCCACATACATACCCCTATAGACACATACCAACCGCAGTGTACATGTGTGAAACATTAAGAGTCCATTGGCATGTATGTAATATGTCAGGAAGCTACTGTAGCTCCATTGATGCTTCTATCAAACTGGTACCAGGATTAAATAGGCCAATTAAAGCAAGTCTCTCTTCCCAATTTTGGTTCTTTGCCATGGCAAAAAAAAAAAAAAAGGGAGAGAGAGAGAGAGAGAGAGAGAGAGAGAGAGAGAGAGAGAGAGAGAGAGAGAGAGAGAGAGAGAGAGAGAGAGAGAGAGAGAGAGAGAGAGAGAGAGAGAGAGAGAGAGAGAGAGAGAGAGAGAGAGAGAGAGAGAGAGAGAGAGAGAGAGAGAGAGAGAGAGAGAGAGAGAGAGAGAGAGACTAGTGTAGGCTTAAAACATGCTATGTCTCAAAGGTACATCGCACAATCAACCCCTTGGGGAGTATTTAAAATAGTGTCAACTTCAAACTTTTAATCTGTTAATCACCTTTTCTTGTATTTACTTTTATAATGGGCTGTTTTACCACCATGTACATGTATGTAGTGCTATCAAACCTTCAGGTTGCAATTTGTAATCAACATAACATATCATGCATCACCTAATGTACAATGCGTGCTTGTAGACTATGCCCTCATTGTATGCACTCCCGTATTTCAAAAAGAAAGTGGATTAATATTTTACGATTTTTGTGACTTGGTATTTAAATCTTGCCAGAGTAACTTTAACATGCTTTCTGAGGTGGCTTGAGCTGCTGACGGTGCATACCAATCAGCTGTGTTAAATTTTCAAGGCATAAATGGACTGCATGTTGAGACATTTTAAAACCCGATAAGCTTTACAACAGTTACGTACGTTGTTTTCTCCTATGTCTGAGGCTTATCCTGAATGGATTATCCTACATGGGCACGAAGGATAAGGTTTTAATTGTAATCTTTAATTTGATTTGACACTCACTGGTTTCAAGTAGTAGACAAACCAATGAGAGGCCATGGTGCATTTAATAAAAAACCTACTCCAACATGGCATCCTTTTCAAATTTATTTCTCCAATAGAACTTCAAATTGGTGCATATTTGCTCTTTTTGGACACAGGAGAAAGAAAATCCAGTGTGGGTAGCCCATTGGGGATAACATTGGGATCACTCATTGTTGGATTTTCATGTTTTCGCTTGGCAAAACATGAAAATCCAACAACTCCTGATCCAAACTTTATTCTCAATGGGCTACATTACTGGATTCTCTACATCTCAAACCTCTGGTGTTAAAGCATGCACACTTGCTTGACAAATAGGCAGTGAACAGTCAATGGACCCTTTCAGGACCCCAGAGGGCAGCACTTAAGGATGATTATTTGCATAATTTTACTTATTTGCATAACAACAAATCCCTTTGAAGCTTTAAAGCAAATATCCAAATTTATGCAAATCAACAGTCAAGTGCTGCCACCTAGGGTCAATAATTTCACTATAGGTTCAATTTCGGCTTCCCTACAGTCTGATATCAAAAAGGACACTTCCACCAATTGCCATTCGAAAGTAAGAGTTCATCAAGAGGTAATAGGTGTAGTGTTTGTTCAGATGTCAGACCAGTGGCATTTAAGAGACAATTCTGGTTATCAACTCGTTTCTTTGAAGCCAGAGCAGCAGCAGGGCAAATGACTTACATCAGCTGTGTGTATAGCAAGTTGCATGGTCATGCATTCAGAACTTTTATGTGGTTGGCTGATGGGTCCAGCTGCTAAGTGTGTCCTGATGTAAACTCTGAGTAACCTTGCGCTCCTACGCCATGGCTAAAAATGTCTCGCTCCTACATGTTCACCCTCGCAAAAAAAAACATGACTTATGTCCAGTTTCATGTGCTGCATTTACAGGCGCAAAGCTGTCTGCTTAATTACCGGTACTAAGGAGTGAAGAAGTGGCATCCGAGACTGATACAACAGTTCAGTTGTAGTCCTGCAGCAAGGAGAACATCCATTAGCTAATAATACCGCACATAACAGGGAGCGTTCATGCAGCCAGCCTGCAGCATTATCTAATCATCCAATAATGTTGCTCTAAATAAGCTTCACCTCTAGTGATCCCTGGATCAGAATAATTGTTGGCATATGCGACCAATCATGGTCCCAGCCCTATAGGCATTAACCAGCCATTAAATCCTGCTTTTTACAGCCATTGCATCAAGTTACCTGGTGGATGTGTGGGTTATCAGAATTATGGTAGTTTTATATGGATGCTAACAGATAACGATCTGCGTCCTGACAAGGCAAAGCTTAGTGCAATCCTCCACGGCTAACATTTCTCCCTTGTCCTCTTCAAGGACACTACTGGATTGCCTGTCGGGCTCTGTCGGCAATTACCTGGATCTCAGTTCTGTGGACAGTATGTTTCCTGCCTGTCAGGGAATTTGCTGACTTTTTTTTCCCCTTTGCAACACAGATGATAAGGCACTACCCAGGTTCCTCATCCTTATGTATGTTGCCCTTGCCTTTTTATCAGTCCGCTGATCAATTCTTTCTGTTCAAAATCATTTGTCCCCCCCCCCCCTCGCTGGGGGTGGGTGGGTGGGGAGGAGATGGGATGAATGTCTCACCAGTATTTGTCAACAATGTAATTGTAAGACCAAACATGATAATGGTATTTAGTATTGATGTTGAACGTATGAAATGAATCTCAAAATATGCAATGAGAATACACTGCTTTTTAACCAAAATGGCCAATCAAGTACAAAACATACTCATAGAAATCACAGCTTGACATACATTTATTACGCTCCAAACTTTTTCTCTAGTGCCAAATTGAGCGAGGCATGACCTAATCAATGACGTGTAAGAGTGATGGCACGTCTCTAGTGATGATTACTACAAACCAACCACCTCAATGTGTAAACCTATTATAGTTGGGGAGATATTGCCTCTCCATTGTTTCCCTCCAATGCTGAATGAAGCACGACTGAGCAATGATGAACTAAAGTGATGCTTCACAGCTGTAGTGATCATTAGTATAAACCCTGCACATATACCAAAATATAGAGTCCAATCGGGGAGATTATATCGGTCAAAATTTTTCAAGGCTTGTGGAAACATGACATTATCAACGCAATGTGACAATGATAGGACATCTCTCTTGCAATAATTCTTATAAATCATCAACCTAAACATGAAAGTCTTGCCTAGCCTACTTGGTCGAATTAACCCTTAAAGTGCTGATTTAACATTGAGCCAACAGCCTTCCTCGGGACACTTTGCACACATTACTTGAAGTGTCCCGAGGAAAGCTGCTGATTAAGACTACTTTTTGCTTTGGACTTGGCTTGCTGGTATTTAAATGAAAGATATCTTCATGAGGAATTTGAATCTTTTAACCATTATATGTTTGACAGTAACGAGAAACTAGAAGCCAAAAAGTGTCTGTAAACCCTTCGGCCAGGATGGTCAGACGAATGGATGCGTAGATGATGACAATACTCCTCCGGTAGGTCAAGGTTACTTCTGTTTGACCTAATGACAAAGGTTTGGTGCAAATGCAACGAGCAGAGATATTATGGCAAGGCTATTTTTCTTCAATGCAGCACTGTGACCTAAATATGTGACCCAGTGACCTAGTTTTTACTAGGTGTCTGAGACATCATTAGGACCAACTGTCATGAATAATTGTTGCAGCCACAATGAGAAAATTAAGATATGAAGATATCATTGTAACGCCATTTTTCTTCAATGCAGCATTGTGACCTAAATATGTGACCCAGTGACCTAGTTTTCAATAGGCTTCTGAGGCATCCTTAGGACCAACTTTCATAAATAATTGATGAAGCTACATTCGATATTTGTTTAGATCTTGTGTTAATGCCGTTTTTTTTTTTAATATAGTACTGTGACCTAAATATGTAACCTAGTGACCTACTTTCCGATAGGCACCTGAAGCACCTCAATGGCCCCCTGTGATAAATATTTGGTCTCTATGCAGACTGATGCGTAGATGACAACAATACCCTCCGGCCTAGAAGGCCCAGGGGTACAAAACTATGACAGTGATTAGCACTTTAAGGATTAATGCCAGTCTGATGCTTTTTCTCTGAATTCTAAGCATATGAAGATTTCAGATAGCCAAAAGACCGTGACCTTTGAAGGTCACATGTAAATTACAAATAATTGCATTAAGTGCATCCTACAATTTGAGCCCCACATGATTCAAACTGGAAACTGGATGAAAATTGGGCAAGTAGGGACTACATGAATATTTCCCATGGCTAAATGACCCTGACCTTGACCTCTTGAGGCCACATGTAAATTACAAAGATGTGAATTGTTATATCAGACCTGCCAAACCTAAAAACCTAAGAAAGTGTAAAATATAAAAAGTCCACATTTGGCTGAGAAAGTGTACAATATTCATTATATGTTTTATTATGGTTATTTCCAACTGAAGATGAGTTTTTCTTGGACATTTTTCATGTGTTTAAGCTTACATTTGTTCAAAAATGTCTTAAAATGTATCCACAGGATTTTTGCTTCAAATTTATCAATAAATCAAAATGGAAACAGTATTGCAAGAAACTGCACTGTGAATTTCTATAGGTTCCCCAGCATAGTATTGAACATTTCACTTCAATTTGTTCATTTTACTGCACACCCTTATTTAGAGCTTGAAAGCATATACTGCTGAGAATAAAAAAAAATTACAAATTTCCCATTAAAACCTACAGGTGTACAACAGAGCTGTAAGTGTACATTGTAAGACTAAATCTTACAAGTTAGCACATCTGTTTTAATTCCTACAATTTAAGCCCAACACGATTAAAATCCGATAAAAATTTACAGGTGTCTGACCAGATGAACATTTCAGATACCCAAATGACCTTGACCTTTGATCTTTCTAGGTCAAATGTAATTTTAAAAAATTACCACATTTCCAGTGATGATTATTATGAATCATATACCCAATATAAAAGCCCTACTTTGTCCAGTTAAAGAGAAAATGCCATTCCATAATTTTTCTTTAATGCTCTTTTAAGCATAGCATGATCAATATAAATCATCCACCCAAGTATGAAAGGCCCACCTAGTCTATTGAGTGAAATAATGCTCCTCGCAAGCTTGGTTGACAGACAGATGAGCGGATGTCTGAAAAGTGAGTGCTTGGTCTTGCCAACAACTAATGCTGGTGAGACAAAAACCATAAACAAACCTCTCTGGTTCTAATATAGCAACACTTTCAACAAAATAAACATATGGTACTGACAGAGGTAGATGGAATATACGTACATGGTACAGAATGTAACTGTGCCAATTTATGTTTTGACACCCAGATCAAAAAACACAGACACACATGTAAGGCATAAGTTTAAAAGAAATATTGAAAGAAGTTTCATAAAACACCCAGTCTGAATATATGTTGCAAATGCTGTTATTCTGTACAAAATATAAGATGCAAAGGATATTTAGAATTAAACAGCCTGTTTCAATACCCCATAAAGGGTTAACTTCCTAAGAAAGGACTAACCAAAGGTGAAGCATCAGTACATTGGGAGCAAGGTGTGTGTTACACCGATCGGACACGCTTTTATCAAAAACATATCTGCTGCAACACATTTTTTGGCTTCTTTTGGCCTGTATCAGGCTGTTCCTGTCTGTCCTCTCGTGCTGAAAATGAGACCTGTAACACCCATGTGTATGTACAGTGAATCCTCCCTTACTGGACACCTCCTTATACTGAAAACTTTTTCTCGGTCCCAATTGTATACTTTCATTAAAAGCAAACCTCCCTAAAATGAACACTACTGTCCGTTGGGCATTCAGTATAGGGAGGTTTCAAAGTATATCTTTGCATCTGACTCCTCACCTCCAATTTGCCATGTTTGACAGCTTGCTCTTCTCAATCAAGCATCACAAATACCCAGCGACTGGGTTACCTGAGCCAGGACAACTGATAAAAACAGCTAGAATCTGACAGATGTTAGCCATCTCAGTGTTACCATACTGATACGACAAAAACTTGGGGTGGGTTATGATGAGCACATGCCAAAAAAAGTTATCTTAAAGACTGACTATTGAACTGTGGAAAGATGGGCTACTGATTTATGAATGATATACTTGGAGGTAGGCAGGCAGCTAGGCAGACAGCTACGCAGGCAGACAAGTAGGTCAGTAGGCCAGCAAGTAGGTTGGTTGGTTGGTAGCTAAGAGTCAAGCAAGCGATCATTGATGCCCGCCAGGCAAATTGGTCTCAAGACACCAGGCGCCTGACTATCTTGGCATATCCTGTCACGTTCTCATGCACAAAATACACCCCTTGTGTCTCTTTTGACACTTTAATTGGTTCCTTAGTCACAAAAGCTGGGATATTATTGCTTTATTACATGCAGGTCATCATACGAGCTTTTATTTCCATTGTATGTGCGAACCAAATTTTCCATTTATTGTTTGCGTTTTTCTTTTCAAGCCAATTCTGTGCTTGTCTTTCCGTCTCCCAGACTACTTTCTCCTTCTAGTAAAGTGCATGTCATAGAAATTTATGCTTCCCTGCAAAAATCAAATATACAAAGGTCTGTAGCATAAATAAACTATACACCCTACATGTATGCACTCGCAGTAATTTAATACAAAGCCTCAACTGGCTGTAATTTATCGCTTGTAAGCTATCTGTATTACCAGCGCAATAAGTACATTAAATGGGTCTCTGCCGAGATAAATGAAGAAGCTATGGAACGAATTTTATAGATTCTGAAGTGAAAAGGATCGATGAATCCATACAATCTTCTACCACCTTCCACCACAGGTTGATCAGTCGCCTTGTATGCCTTTTCACCGACATGCATCCATGTGAAGTGGCAGAATGTGAAAGTGCTGATTCTATTAAACTAGCTCAGTCTGAGCATAGGCCTATGTGTCTTGGGAAAGAGTTCGCTGTTAAGTTTCGTTGCAGCATACATTATCACCTAGTGATTGTGACCAAGACAAGTTACGGTGACTGTACCTCATACAAGGCCAACCTGTATCTCCCAAGCTTTTTGCTGCCCATGTGTAATTTACTCATTCCTAAGGATCATCCTCACCCTTTTCAACTTCCCTTCATATGAGTTAGGCACTTTATGTAACCCTAAAAAAAACCCATGCCACTGAAAGTTTAGCTACATGTAACCTAGGGCATGGTACATGTATCTAGGTAAGTCTGGCCTACAATTCACATTATTCTTAGTTTAGTTGCCGTTGAGATTATACAATCAGAAAACATGTGGAAGCAGATGACATTTGATGACCAGCCACTTTAAGAAGAACGGTTAACATGCAAAGCCAAAATCATACCCTAGTTTAGCCATGATTCACAATACCCTTCATGTGTGGATCTGACTTATAAACTTCGTAGCTTCATTACAAAGGACCCCCTTGATCTCCTTCAGGGACGTCACAGCATAGAAAAAATTGATGGTATCCACACATGCGAAGGACTTTGAATGCCGTAACAGTCTGGAGTATGATGATGATGTCCTAAGGCCCTGCATTTCCCACAACATTGATTGCTCCCTCTTTCATAAACCTCGATCGCCACATTTATTCATAGAAATGAACACGGAACAGCAGTGGCTGACATTCACTGCCAGAAAATTACATTCTGTCTGCGCCATCACAATAAGAGTTCAGACCACCCGGTGATGATGGAAACTCTTATCCTGATAGACAGGACAGCATTTTAAATGATAGATTGACCAGCAAACACTTGTGTAAATTGCAAACTGACAGGCGCCGAGTGCTGTTCAAGGGGGTTACGGAACCTCAGTCAAGACCTTGGGACGAATCCAGCAGTGAAGAACACAGTTACAATTCATTGGTCGTTAATCATGGACTTGATCAGTTCATGCTTGTTTTGGACAGGTGATCTAATGGATGGTTAAATGTTCCGATTAACAAATCTATATCCAGATCTCGCTGCACCAACAATGGAGGTGGGTTAATTGACCCACATTGCAGCGATTCTGTTTTAGCATCCTCGCTGGCACTTAGGGCATGCTGGGAATCATAGATAAATTTCGGGGCAGTAAAAACCTGCCAGTCACGGAAGCAAAGCGGCAATCTGTTATCTCCTGTGGACAAATGTTCCATTTTACTTGCCTGTCACCAATAAATCTGTGGGAATCAGTCTTTATCTTGAGTTAATTGCTCGGAGGGATCTCTCCTGGACAGACTACCTGAAGTACTACACAGAAGCTTCGTTCAGTATAGATTTGTGCCCCGCAGACCTTGTCAACACAAAATGCTTCATATGAAATTCTGAGCACTTTGCACAGGACCACACAAACCTGTACTCTTTAAACTTCCTATACACATGTACAGTGTATGTAATGTAATCTATGGCCAGGTTTTTGACGTAACTTTTGCACAACTTTTATGGCCTCACTTACAATCTTTGTGTCTGGACATGATTCTACCCTGGTGGGCCTTATCAAAGGCAAGCTGTGCATGCTGAGAGTTGCATAACCTTACGAATATTCCTGACATAGAAGAACATAATACCATGACAATCCCATCAACATCCCATATGCAACCAGTCTGATATATGAACATTTAATTACGGGCAAACCTAAAGCTGCAGTCTGCCAGCAACAGAGATGCAATCATAGATTGCTAGAAGTAGCCCCCCCCTCCCCCCTTCTTCAAGCCAGTGTGACCCAGGTACTTGACCTAGTGACCTACATGTAGTTTACTACATGACCCATCCCTGGGACCCAACATACACCTGTGTGTGAAGTCTAATAATGAAAGTCAGAGCATGAAACACAGGCCGGCATTTTAGCACATTGCGTATTTATACATGTACTTTCATCAACACTTGCCTGGTTTTTCTATTAAACAAACAAAAAAATGTTATAATGCAAATACAAATGTCTAACTGATGAACAGACAGACATACAGACATACAGAAAACAAAAGCATTCACCATATGGCCTACCTCTGGTTGCCAAGAAGAGGAGTATAATAAATGAGATTGGTTTTCTGGTTCACAACCTGTCCGGAGCCTGGCTCCCTTGACCACCTGACAGCCAGCAGCTCTGTACATTTACAAATAACTATGCTACAGTTTGCCCACCAATGTTTTCACAGGATTCCACTACAGTGGCAATCACTGACTTTGGCAACTGTCAAAAACTGAAAGCATGCACAATATGAAGATATCCAGTGTCAAATGGTATACGAGCAACTTTGCAGGAAAAAAAAATACCACCACCTCTGTGAAAGTACACAGGGCTGCACACTCCAAGTGTACAGATACGTAAGGCATGTCTGCAATTATAATCAATTCTGAGAGACATCACATAAAGCTACAGCCAGAGGGACAAGCAAAGACGAAAAAAACATCGACATTATCACCTGCACTTTCTATGTAGACTTTTCCATAGTGGAGAAGATAACTATTTGCTCTGTCAGCACATGTAGTGCTTATTTATTCCACGAAAACAACACAAAGAACCTGTGTGAAATTTCCACTCCCACGTGCTGTCAATATTTCCCTAACAAACACCATTCTCCCAGCATGAAAAAAAAAATACCCTACAAGTGGCTGCACATGACAAGATGACCAATTACACATGGCTTTAGGTTTCAGAATAACAGGATGTGCAAAGATGTCAATATTGAGCATGTCATTTCAAGGACACCTAATGAAGACAATGAGGGACACAAAATAATTAAAAAAGAACATCGATGGAAAAAAATCCATTTTGACAAGGGGCGTCCAACTTTTTTTTTTTTTTTTTTAAATTTTTTTTATTGAGTTCCTCGAGCATATACATATCCGTCAAAGCTGTACAGATAAATATAAAACAAAAACCATTAGCGACTACTTATTACAAACCTTTGTCACTATTCGGAATTACTTCCTGTGCAAAACAAAAAAAACAAAAAACAAATAGGTGACAAAGTACGGCTTATACCAAGGTGAAATACCAATACAAAATTATAAATGGAAATAGTACAAAACAAGTTAGTGCAAAGCATACCTCCATCTACGAGCAATAGATGGAGGGGATATACTCACACTTCTGATAATCTGAGAGAAATGGCATTGAGCAGTGGCTGCCATCTTAATTCAAACTGAGATAATTTATCATTAATTATACTTATATGTTTAACTACAGATATTTTCCTGTCCAACGAGAACAAGAAACTGATGAGATTGACATTACCTGAATTGAATCTTTGAGAATATAAGTAATGTTTTCCATGTAATATACAGTAATTCAGGGAAACTTGATCAGGATCATCATAAGAACCAAACAGAACATCTTTTTCCTGAACTATGATAATTTCATGCATGTAGTTTTCCCAAAAGGAAGTAAATTCATACCAAAAATGATTTGAAGTGGGACAATCCCAAAATTTGTGCATTATTGTGTCAGATGCTCCTCCACAAAAATTACATGTTTCATCTTCTGCAATCCCCATTTTATGAAGCCAATGTTTATTCACAATAATTCGATGTAAAATTTTAAATTGAAAGGACTGTAGCTTGGTTTCAATTGTAGTGTTAAAAGCCAAAGAAAACACTTTTGTCCAGAATTGGCTTGTACCACATAATTCAGGAAACATTACTGCCCACGTTTTGGTACAAGTTGGTTCAGTTTTAGAAACCTGCTCAACTAGCACCCAGTAAACATCTTTACATTTCATATTCTCCAAGGGAACAAATTTACCATTAATAAAAAATTTTAAATCCGTATTTCTCATACGTGCAGTTGGGTGACTTTTTAACAACTGTTTCCAGTTATAAGGTATTGCAGAACGTATTTGAAAATATTCTAAAAAGCTAGGTTCAAAATCAAATTTCACAATCACCTGTTGTGGGGTGAGAAATTCCCCTGCATCATTTACAATGTCATGTATAAATTTAATACCTTTGTCATACCACTTTTTAAAAAATATAGGCTTATTCTGCACTGTTATGTTCTCATTGAACCACAACATTTCTTTTTGGACCGAGACAGCACTTTTTGGAAGAAATAGAGACCTAAACTCATTCCACGCCTTCATGACTTGAGAATAAAATAATGGTACACGTATTTTGTTCCACTCAAAATCAATAGCACATCGACTTTTAAAAAGATCATAAATCTTGATACAAGGAAAAAATTCTTGAACCACTTGTTTCCATTTAGCTTTTTCCTCATTCAAAAGACGTTTAACCCAAGTAATCAATAATGCTTTCACTTTTTTAACAAAATCGGGTGCTTTTAATCCACCATGAACTGGCTTTTGGCACATAATATCTCTTTTAACCTTAGGGATGCTATTTCCCCATATAAATTTATCAATTTCTTTTTGGACTTTATTCACCATGTCAGAGAAGGGGCGTCCAACTTGCACATTTCACATCCACACAGGTTAAAAATGATGACCCCTGGTGACCTTGAAAAAGGTCAATTAAAATGCAATCAAAAATTCCTGGATCCATGCCCCTCTCGCCTCATTTATAACCTTGCTAATCACAGGTCTTATTTTGGAATGACTACAGTCAATAAAAATAGGCTATCACCAGGACCCAGACACTTGACCTAGTGACCTACTTTTATGCAAGACACACTCTTGTGTCCAGATACACAGGTGTGTAAAGTTTCATGACTCTACATGTAAGTTTAAGGACAACAGAATTACAGCCTGGACATGAAGCGAAATGTAGTTTTACATGACTGAATCACCATGACCCAGATACTTGCCCTGGTGACCTACTTTTGGTATATGACATACCCTTATGTCCAGATGCACCTGTGTGTAAAGTTTCATTCAACTACGTTGAAGGACAAGTGAATTATAGCCCACACACTAATAGCGGATGGATGCACGCACACAAAGTTGCACGGACGGAAAAAGCGACTACTATATGCTCCTCCTCCAGTAGGAGGGAGGCATAATGAACATCAAGATTCCAATCAGATTTTCCATGAAAACAGTTCCATTTCTTCAAAAGTTATTATGTCCACACAAGTAAAAGTATGATAATCCTGAAAATTGGTCAAGGTCTCTGAATGTAAAACTTGGCCAAGCTTCCAACAAATTTTAAAATGCCCTCTACAATACAAATTTCAAAAACCTAGCTCAATTTGTTTCAAAGCTATTGTGTCTGCAATGGTGACTGACACATACATGACAACAATACCCCGTCAGCCAACAAGGCCATGGGGGTATACTTACACCAGCAGTAATACCCTCATGAAAGAATGTACTGACCACTGGCAAAGGCTACAGGCCTCCATGAACATCATCAAACTCCAAAATTTCTTCTCTCGATGCTAAAATCAAACCACAATCATAGTTCTGTTACAGTCCTTATTCCTTTAATGTTATGCCTGGCCATTTATAGCTTGCTTCCATGTGTAAACATTTCTCTCATTGTTTGGTAGTAAGAGGCAAGATTTCCAACAAAAAAAAAAAAAACAAAAAAAAAAACAAAAAAACAAGAAAACAAAAAAAAACAAAAACAAAAACAAAACAAAACAAAAACAAAAAAAAACAAGAAAAAAAAAAAACAAAAACAAAACAAAAAAACAAAAAAAACAAAAAAGCAACACAAAGAAAGGCTTTCCACTGGAGTGCTGCAACTGATGTCGCTATTATATAAGTGTTCCCGTAGGGCACAGGGATGCTGGATTTTGTCTGCTTGGATTAACAATGTGTCGCTTTTGGTTTTGCAATCATCCACCATACACTAGTCTTCACATTAATCAATTTTAGGAAAGGGTATTGTGATAGGATAGAGTTTGAGTAGGTTTCCTTACACTAGCCAGCTTATCAAGCAAAGCAGCAGTAAACAAATACGATAAAAATTCCTAACCTCATTGTTCACAAAAGACTGAGTTGGTAACTTGGAAATGACCAAAAAAAAATACATGCTCCCTTCAGTGAGAACAAGATTTTTGATAGCCTTGACCTAAATTGCCCGGTTCATTCATCACTCCTGCAAGGAATGTCTGCCAGCCTGGAGTCCTCACACTTTCCTTTCATTTGTTGTTGATGTATCATGGGAGGTCCATCTACAGGTCACGTGTCGGCAGCAACGTTTTTTTTACGTCAATTGCTAAACCTGCCTACTGCTCACATAGTCACGTCACAGTCAATGCTGATGAATTAATGCTACTATAGTGTGTCCAACAATTCCGAGAGACACCTATAAATGCTGAATCTGATGCCAGGTCTTTATTTATCCGATTACCCCAGCTGGGTGTACTGGGGTAATGGGAAAATATATAAGACCTGGCGTCAGATTTAGTGAGTTATGGTTTTGGTGGAGATTACAGGTATTTATAGGTGTCTCTGGGAATTAATTGTTGGACACACTATAGCTGCTACTTGAGGCCAGTGATTCTAAGAGAAACTTTTCTCCTATAGTATCCCATGTGGACACCTTGGTTCCCAACATACATGTACGTGTAAAACGATTTTACGACCGAAATGAAATAAAAGAGAGAATCCTATTGGTTGTTGTTTTATTTGTAAGCCAATCAGATAATGTAAGCTACAGGTAGAGAGCAGTAACTGAAAGTTCTTTCTCGAGTGCCATACCTTAGCAACGCAATGTTGAAAGTGAACAAAATGGAGTCAAAACAGCTGTGAAGGCACGTCACACCAAGTAGGTTTTAGACAAAAACATCGGATTTAATGCTCTATGGGAGGAAAAAAGCTCCACATGTCCGTGTCATGGGGAATTGATTTAGACAGCACTCGTTTTAAACTGTTCACTACTCACCAAAGGCTCACAGTGAACAATTTTATAACTCGTGCTGTCTCAATCCATTCCCTGTGATACGACCGTGCCGATTTCTATATGACCATCACAACACTTGCTGCATGTCATGCTCACACCTTAAATGCTCAATCTGACCAAATCAAAACAAGAAGCCATTGCTTTAAGGTTGAGTTTTTTCCTTTTTTGTGTGTGTTTTGTCTTCCATGAATCAACTTCTCAGGGTTTACACCGCACTGAATGTCTCTACAAACACCATCACAACTGCTGGCTCTGGAATTTCCTGGGATAATTTTTGGGCGTGGTCCACTTTATGACTCCGATGTATAAATGTTCAACTTCTGACTATGATGAGTACCATCTGATACCCTGAAAAGTATGTACTTTCTGAAACAAGACAAAACATCAAGTATGATCCTGGCACTGAATAAAACACTTAAATGTTGCTATTGATGTACACTGTAATTAAATTTTGCATAAAATTAAAAATAGTATTTTAGAAAATAAAAAATCAGATTTAGTTTAGAGTGTCAAATGAAAGAACACATAATGCACTCCTAAACTGTATTTTAATTTTTTGAAACGGGTTTAGTTCTTATTTTATGGGTGTTTAAATTTGTAAAAAAAAAAAAAAAGAAATAATAATAATTAATTCAAATATTCTGTAAACTTTGATCTAAACCCCTTACCCAAAATTTAAAATGCAGTTTTACTGCTAGAAAGGTACTGTTTCATTTCCCGTAAGAAAATAATGTTGCCCATTTCTGGTGTTTGAGCTATTTTTTTCTGCAAACACTGGTAAAATTAATGTTTTTTTAATTTAGCAATTGAAATTCAATTTCTTAACACTTACAGACATTTAATTATTTTAACTATTTTAATCCAAATGTATACTTATGAAAAATATATAGTTTATGTGATCTCAACTGGGAAGTCTAGTGTATATGAGGACATGTTTGGAGCAAAGTCATGTTTTCTGTGAAAAGTGCTGTAAAAGTGAACCACGCCCTTAAACCAGCAAAAGCTTACTTTGGTCTTCTTTTATTTCTGGCTGCATGCAAACCTGTTTTCACTCCAAAAGATGGGACATATCTCCATTTGTAACATGCAACGCTGAGCTGATATGAAAAAAACAAGAAGACCATGACAGTCCTGTACTCAGCAGACCTTGTGTGCTGATCAAAAACCTGTACCTTATATAATAGAGCAGTCAAATCTGGTTTCATATGCAAAAAAAAATTTTCTATTTTATTTTTTTATATATTCTCAATGGTAGTCAATATGGTGGAGTGCCAAGCTGAGGGTGACTTACAACTTAGGGATGAGCATCAGGTAGAGTGCCAAGCTGAAGGTGAATTACAAAGATTCTGTCATAAAACAATCAATACACAAAAAACTGGCAAACCATAACACTGTCAATGACAAGCGATTGTCTCTGATTTTTAACATTCAGTGTAGTTTTGTCAGAAAAATTACTCAAAGTCGGGTCCCTTTGCTGTATTGAGCAAGTGTCGTCAATGCAGCTCAAAACATGTGTAGCTCCGTAATAAAAGAAACATCACACAAATTGAGATACATTTTAGTTTACATTGTTACAAACAGTTTTCCACAAATCCGATGTTTTTATACCAGAAAATCAAAAAGCTGATTTTTTTTTCTTTGTAATAGAGGATGATGACTTGGTATGATTGCTGTATAAACACAGGACAAGTAAAACACAAGAGTATGAGACAAAACAAATCAGTAGTTTGTTAGCTTTCAAAAAATGTATGGATTGAGTTTTGATACACAGTCATTGTGTCATGATAGAATCTTTGTAACATAACCCTGACACAACATCAAAATATTTAATATGGAAGTGATGTTTCAAAAGCAACTGGCAAAGTGATTTTGGACAAGATTTCTAAAGATTTCACCCCCCCCCCAAAAAAAATGAATCAAATAAATAAATTAATCAAAAAAAAAAATGACAGACCACGACCTGTTGAAGAAACTTTGTAGAGAACCACCAGAGTAAATCCCCACATGGTTAAAGAGAATACAATTAGCATGTTCTGCAGAAACAGAAGAAAATACTAAATTGTTGATGGAGAAATGATGGAAGACCACAGATGATAAAAAAAATCAGCTCCAATGAAAGACGTTCAGCTGCGTCAAAAATAATCCAGCTATGAAATTACAGTCAAAACACTTCTTGGCTGCTTTGGTGTAGAGTAATAGCAAAACATGGCCAAAAATGATTTGGTTTAGACCTATGCATGAAAAATGTCAAGCACATCTGATGGAATGAAGGTGAATTATAAATTTGATAAATTTCATAAAGCGATATGTGTGAAAGATTGAGTGGGGTGGAGAAACATTGCAGCTTGAGCTGTTTAGTGGGCAATTAAATTTTGATCTTGCTGCCGGTGCTTGTCCTTGTGGCATAAAACTGTCAGCACCTGAACTACAGCCTCCTTCTGAGAATCATCGCTTGAACACAGCCCCCAAAGAACCACTGCTGGAAAAACAGTTCTCCATAAATTTCTAAGAGTGAGGTCCTTTAATTTCTTTAAAGTAAGCAGCGCTTTATGGTGTGAACCATGTACCCTTCAGTAGAACCTAAAGTAAAACAGCCAGCATTTTAATTACCAAGTAGTAGCCATTGAAATCGCTGCCGACTGGCACTTCCTGAAAAACAGCCTGGCTCCTTCCAAGAACCACAATTTAACTGCAATCCGCTTGTAAAATCCTCTGCTTGGATACAATGGTGTAGCTATAGACTGCATTATCATCAAATTTGTCTTACCAACCAAGATATCCTACATTCCAAGGTCTTGATTAATCCCAAACTGCACTTTTGCTTTGCTCTGACAATGAAATCCTAATGATCTTCTGTTACTTTAATGCCTCTTGCTGTACATATGCCAAGCTGTTTATGGCTTCACAATGAGCAGTTTAACATACACCCTCAGTGCAGATTGCTGATTTTTTGTGATCAGTCACACCACAAACATGTACGAGCATCAAGTTTAGCCCGCAAAATGTGACCTCTGCCTCATAAATCAGAGACACTGCTCGCTGTCTGGCTGTAATTATACAAATAAAATGCTCATTTCCGGCTTTTATTATGGACCTTCCAAGCCAGATATTCTGGTGTATAAGCCATTCCAGTGTGTACCAAGGCGAAGGCTTCCAACTGGGGACTCATTACCTGATAGCATGTGGTCAAGCTGGCATCTCCCTGTTGCTTCTGTGTTGACAGATAAGACATTCGGGATTACAGAACAGAGCAGTAGACATCAGATATCCAGTATCAGTGCTGGGTTTTGACTCCTGGACCTACCTATCCCCAGACAACCTAGCTTCTTTGGCACCTATATAAACAAACATGGTCCCCTGCTGGTACAGCCCACATTGGGCATGGGGAGGTTTCAGCATGAAATGAGATGAATCTGTTTGGTCTGGACATCGCAGGACCATGCAGGCTTTGCCATCCACAAATCAGATATGAGTCTGGAGGATTCTTATCACCAGAGAGCTATACTGGCAAGGAGAGATCACCTGACATTTCCTGACCCATCAGATAATGACAGACAGCATCAGCTGTGTCTTGACCATCAATGAGGGGCCCTCTGGTGATTCAATTTATTCTTATGGATGCACATGCATCCCATTTCATGAGTGATGAAGATATAGCTCTCACTAATCTGCCCCAGTTAAGCTCATTTTAGAAATTGTAATTATGTTTATTTTAAATCCTGCCCACCCCCAAAGCCGGCCGGTGATCAAATGTTGTCTACATGTACTTTAATGTTCTTGACAAAAAATTTCAGTAAACAGTAAAACAGTAATCAAAATCAATTTGGACAAAAATTGTAGATAAGACCAACATGCCCCAACGTCAACTTAAAAATTTAAACCCTCTACTTCGCGTGGGTTGGGTACTAAGCACCCAACCCACAGCAAGGAAAGCTGTTGACTCGGTCATAATTCAAGAGGGACAGGGATTTTTTTTTATTTTTTATTTTTTTATTTTTTTTAGGTGACTGCTCACTTGTATCAGATATGCAGCAATAAAGCAATGAAAACTAGGTGAGCTTGAACCACCTAACCTGTAATGAATGCTGTGTCCACGAAACTCACTGATCATGGTTGCATCGTCCAGACAGTGCAGCCTACTTCAGCTAAAAATGACACATCATCATGGTGTATATCATATGGATTAATCAAGCACAAAGCCATGTTATCTATTATGTTGAATATTTATCAAACAAATATATATTCTTTGATTTATCACTCAAAATAAGTGTGTTCTCTTTGGTGTATCCTTCTGGCATAAATAAACTGAACCAGTACCTATACTTTAAAATCTAAGAACCAAAGTGTTAACGACGCAATATTGCAGTGATGGTACTGTTAAACAACTTTGTATGTCAATCATTTCATGGTAAAGTCACATGCACACATATGCCCATATTTCTGGTGGCCCTGGGACCGCCGCAGTGACATGATATGTGTTTTGTCACATGAACACGGCAATCTCCACGTAATTGCGATACCCATCTAGACAATATGTCAGTGCATGCGATTTGTCATGGCTTCATGCACTGTAAATGTACTCCTTTTTATGTCCATAGATTTTGCGAGTGTTTTTATACATTCTAGGCATACAACTTGAGTTTTAATTTCACTATTATGCTTATGGTTCCCATTTAATCTGCATTAAAATTTGATTTCATTGTGTTTTTATTTTCACAATGTTGTGCTAATTTTGTCAAATAAGTGAACATAAAAATACAGCAAAATTATGTGAATTTACAGTAATCTGCAAAATGTAGCCTTAATCCGTGTCATGTGGGGACCGTGTTAACATGTTCACACAGAAACAACTAACTTTACATGTGACTCCCACCATTTTGTGTTGAGCCCACACACAGGTGGGTGGAAGCCTGTGTGTAAGGGGGGTAGGGGGTGGGGAGGGTGGAGAGTGCATGCGCCCAAGAATCACAGCTTTCTATTGGAGCTTTTCACATATGAAAATGAGGCACTTTTGCAATTTGAATAGTGTGTCATTTCCAGCCAATAGAAAACTGGATGATGCCCAGTTTTTGTCTATGAATATGACCTGTTTATGCATGTTTTGACCCAATCAAATTACATTTAACCAATGAGAGACTTCCTTCTTCTGTTGTGCCATTGGTATATGGTTGTCAACACATGGTACAAAAAAATGGCATATAGCTTTCATTAATTACAGTGCCTCAGTCACATTTGCCTCTTCCCTGATGGTACCACGTGTGACTTTATGATCGGTTCTAGACACCGATTCAAGAACAATCTTTATGTGCAACTTAAAGTCCATAAAAAAGCCTCTCGGTCCCTGTCAATGAAATGCAGTATTACAGGCCAGTCTTTCACAACTGAGTGTTTGAGGATCACACTAATAACAATCACTGATAGCATCACAGCGATGGTGCAGTTTACCCCTCTAGTATTAGCCAACAGTGCCCCTGTTGTTGGAAAGCTCGTGAGCCAGTTTACCCCTCTAGTATTAGCCAACAGTGCCCCAGTTGTTGGAAAGTTCGTGAGCCAGTTTACCCCTCTAGTATTAGTCAACAGTGCCCCTGTTGTTGGAAAGTTCGTGAGCCAGTTTACCCCTCTAATATTAGCCAACAGTGCCCCTGTTGTTGGAAAGCTCGTGAGCCAGTTTACCCCTCTAGTATTAGCCAACAGTGCCCCTGTTGTTGGAAAGCTCGTGAGCCAGTTTACCCCTCTAGTATTAGCCAACAGTGCCCCAGTTGTTGGAAAGTTCGTGAGCCAGTTTACCCCTCTAGTATTAGCCAACAGTGCCCCTGTTGTTGGAAAGTTCGTGAGCCAGTTTACCCCTCTAATATTAGCCAACAGTGCCCCTGTTGTTGGAAAGCTCGTGAGCCAGTTTACCCCTCTAGTATTAGCCAACAGTGCCCCTGTTGTTGGAAAGCTCGTGAGCCAGTTTACCCCTCTAGTATGAGCCAACAGTGCCCCTGTTGTTGGAAAGCTTGTGAGCCAGTTTACCCCTCTAGTATTAGCCAACAGTGCCCCTGTTGTTGGAAAGCTCGTGAGCCATGTTTACCATACTTTATACATTTATTTTGCATAGATGTGAACCATGCAGCCATGCCACTCACCATCTTAAAAATTAAAAGACAAGATTTCTTCATTCATATGTCCGACCCATATATGTTAATAAAGCACATGTTCATAGCTTTGACAGCAACGTTGAGTGCAAATTGCACCAGTTATTTGTTACGGACATTGAAAATGAACAAAGCACATTTTATTGATAAAGGGAACAAAATTTTACACCGTAGTTAAATGTTACTGCCATGCACATGACGACGATATCTAGCTTCTGCAGTGGAATTCCACCGGCAAGCATCACACATTGATATGCAAATCGGGAAATCGCTGTGCTGTGCACGTCATCAGTTTTGTTTACTTAAACTGATCAGATTCAAAAACAAAGCTCACCTTGCATCAGTGTCAAGAAGTTCCTTCATTCATCAACATGATAGTGGCTGGAATATGTTTTAATATGTTTACTGCAAATATTAAGGACATTTATATAAGTTTACAGGGCGAAAAAAAAAAAAAGAACTGTAACAGCAGAAACTGGCAAAGTGGGCAGCTTGCACTTTGTTTTTTGTTGTTGTTTTTGTTTGTTTTTTGTTTTTTCCTAAATAAAATGGCCCAGGCACACCTAAAAACTGATGTAGAAGTGCATGGGGAACTCACAACTAATATATCTTTGGCTCAAATTGTATACTTTTCACCCAGATGTAGATATTGGAAACAAATATATTTGGTTATTTGGCAAATGCAAAAAATCATTTCCCATTTTTTTAGTGAAATTTTCCTACACCTGTAGAGAACATTGCAATGTTTTGAATAAAATAGTTGATGGTTAAAATTTATTCAGCACTGCAGGGGATATTGTGAAAAAATAAATTATGCAGCACGAATAGGGTTAAACTAACATATTCTTTATTTTTGTGTGTACAATTTGTGCATGAATGCAGTTTTGAACAAGAGAGTTATTTGAAGTCATGATTGAAAGTTACATTGTACCAATGTCATTGGGTATATATAGTGCACCAAGGTATCCTCCCACTGCACAGTACTTATATCACCCTCTCTTCCCTGAAATACACATCTACACCCACTTCAAAATATATAGACACCATATTCTTCTCTATAAGTGTCCAAGGCACTTACAAAATTACAATGTGAAACCTTTTAATCTAGAACCCTGGTGTGAGCAGTACAGGTAAAAAATACCATAGAAAAGATCACAGAATATAAATCAAATTTTGGGGTCTGATTTTCAATCATGACGATTTAAGGGTCCAATAAAGCATGGTTGAATGAATGGGTCGTCTGATTTTTGATCATGTCGCTTTAAAGGTCAGATAGAGTAGGAATGAAAGAATGGGTCCATTTGCCAAGCTTTACCAATCAGCCCACCTCATAGGTAAAGTTTCGGCAGGAATGGGTTACAGATGTAAGGCTCTGCTGTTGGATATAGGTACATGCCTTCCACACACACACACACTACAGGCATCATGTACACGCTGATCCTTAGGGTTCGGGTGATCTAGTGTCTTTCAGAACATTACAAAGTGAAAAGCTGGGAGTTTCTGTGAGTTGATTTAGACAAACTCAGCCCATCCCTACCCATCCAAAACTATGACCTGGTGTTACTCACCTCCTACCATGGTGAGGAAGGTGCTAAATACATCGCTTTCTCAGTGTTCCTGACAGTCGCTTTCGGCCATGAATAAAGTAATGGGCAGTTCCTGACTCCTTGGACCCCTAGAATATGATGCTTCGAGTCTGTTCACTGTTTCATAAGATCTGGTAATCTGTTTATGCCCACGCACGTCTTGCATGCTCAAAATCAAAATTTTGCAGGCTGCCGATATGTTACATTTTGTTCACATCTGGCGGAATGTTACTTGCTAGTAAGCAAAATAATTTAAACAGCAAATGCTCCATATCTTTTGCTGTATGGTCAAACTGATAAAGAGATTAACACATGTACATATTATTAGGGAGAAATAAAAAGAGTTAACTGAAGTATGGAAAACAAGTTCAAGACAAGCATATTAATTTTTCAGAAAACAAAGTTAATTCTCTGTGGCTCTTAACTATTCCGACTTTTAACGTGCTTGAGGCTTGGATGCCTTACCAGCACCTGTTCTCTACATGTGTACTTCACGTGCAGAAGTACTTTCAGAGGTCCTCCTCATAACTACCTTATGTGAACATAAAACAAATCTGTGCCCTGAACGTAATCGGAGACGTTCCAAGTGTGAAATGTTAATCACACGGAATAACATTATGTAGAGAAAACAAATTACCTTGAAGTGCAAGCTGATGTGGTCAAAAGTTCTGTACAGACTGCCTAAGTACAAGTATCTGTATCATACTCGCCAGAGTATCCTGGTTTGTACAGTATCACAGCCCCCGTGTATCTGGCTTCCGGGAAGCCAGTGCTGGCTTCCCCTGGCTGTATGTGGCCCTATCAACAAAAACTGTATACGCGATCTCCTGCTTCCTGGAAAACATCACTCCTCACAATCACAAGTTTTCCACAAAATTCTTCACAAGTATCCACGGAATTCAAAGGTACACGTTTATATCCATACCACGTGGCACCTCACCTAGAGACCATTGGTCTGTCCTGTACTGGGTCCATGGCTGTAGACTTTATCTGCCTGCCTGCCAGGGAATGCCTCTGTTAAGTACCTCTGATGTAACTGTGTCTAAAGAGATGCGTGTGCTTGTACCCCAGTCATCCTGGCTGTTCCTTTTCCAATATTTTTCCAACATTCACAGTTGGTTACACAAATATCACATCCGATTAAATGCAATTCTGCACTGTGACTAAAATATATATGTATATAAAAAGAACCTGCTGAGAAAACAAAATACAGTATTTCTATGACCAGAGCTTCTGGTCAGAACAGCTGATGTTTCAAGAAGCTAGTGTGCTCGGGATGAGATATCTCTCTGCAGAGCAATGCTGCATGTGAATACAGTGTACAAGCACTCGGGACACACAGGCCACAGTCCTCAGCTGTCTACAGGGCACTCAAAAAGTTCTGCAACAGGAACATGTCTATGCAGTGTCAAATTGGGTCTAATTACGTTGGGATTTACCTTTGTGAGAATACTGCTGTCAACAAAGCATACATGTAAGATCTCCCATACTTAAGCAATATAAAGCAACAGATACTGCATGCTGATAACAAATGTACAGGCTACAAGGTGATGGCATCCATTAGGTGTCATTCAAACACATTATGCACATGGCACCACAAGAATGTTTTCAACATTAACCATGATGCAAATAGACAACAACAACAAAAAGAAAAAAAAGAAAAACAGCCCGGAGCATAAAGGAAATTCTGGTGTGGTTTACAAGTGAAAATATATTTCATTACTAAATGTGGTGCATTCCAGATTCCATTTAAGAGAGGCTTTCATCAAGAATGTTTCTTTATGTGAAATAGGGAAAACCACTTAACCCTCTAGCCTTTTCAAGTGTCACTGTACAATATCATCATGATAAAACTGCCCTTTGCACTCTATATCCAACTGCTCAGCACTTGAGCTGTTTTTAAAGGTATTCTCTTTCAAGGGGACAAAATCTGTCTAAGTGCATGATCAATTAAAAGATTCATGCACGACTTTCATTAAGGAGAAATGGTCCCCATGTGAATAGGTCTATTGCAATATATTGGGGTTACTTAACTCACAGTACACCTCACTGATAATGCCTCCACCAGCGGTTTTTCTATGCACTGCTTGGCAAGTCATGCTCTCGCTGCCCTTACAGCAGCTGCAGAATGACTGGCCATGCAGGCAATGCAAAAACCACTAACTCTGGGCGATGCATGTTTGTACTCGTGTGAAATCTGCTTTTTGTGAGAAATCTCATTGTAACCCTTGACTTTCCAGCTTGAAATATAAAGGAAATCCTTGTGTCCTTGGTATGAAAGGAGTTAATTCCAAGAAATTTTCTGTGCATTACTTGCAAACACTTCCCATGAATACATGTCAACAAAAGTGATTTGTAGACCCAATATAAACAGTTCTAATTACACGGTAGTCTAGGCTGTGTACACACTGGTGGGTGGTGGGTGGTGGGGATGGTGGGGGTGGGGGGAAGGAAGCCAGCCCCTTTGCCAGCAATGATTATTCTAATGTGTTTGTACTGGTGGTGTACTCCCTGTTGAGTGAGTGCTACTGACACAGTTAGCCAGCAGAGTCAAACTGATCCCATGTCTCTTGGGATTTAAGTCAATTTATCCCGTTTGTTTTTCTGCAACAGTATAAAGTGTGAAAGAGAGCACAGGGCTCGATCATTTCAGACGTGCCACAGATTTTCTGATCGAAGTGGAAAAATTCTCAAGCTGCTTCAACTAAATGCAGTTTTGGCCAATTTCATTCCATCTGACGATTCCCGATTCCTGTAGGAAAAAACTGCCTCCGCTAATGGGTGTCGACCTGGGAACATGCACCACAATGGCCCTCATATGTTGACTACATGTCAAGCATCACCTCACATGACCAAAATTTTCACTGATGCATTCCACTGTATTACATGCACGATGCTCCCCGGTGTATATGATCATCACACCGGTTTGTTCCGGCTGCATGCAGTATGAAAAAAATTCTGAGACGGCAAAATACTTACAAGTTGAGAATTGAAGATGAGAGAGCACCTTCAACCACTCACCCCGATTAATTAACTTTTGTTACTCACTCCTGTTGATAACATTTCTCATAATTCAACATGCCAAACTGTCTCTTTCAGCATCCCTGTTCTTTAAGCACCCCTCCCTTCTTATGACTCACAATATGCTGAGATAATGTTAACATTTTAATTTTGTATCATTAACTGTGCAAAAACAAAGACTTACAATTTGAAACATCAGTCTGTTCTTAAAGCTCGCATTCCAATATATATATATATATATATATATATATATATATATATATATATATATATATATTTATACACACACACACACATACATGTGTATGTATGTACATGTATGTATGTATGTCAGTACATACCCCCGGAGGCTTACTGGTGATTACAGAGTTCAGTTTTTTTATAATTTCTGTTTAGTTTTTTTCTGCCTTTTCAAAATTTTGTCATTCGTGCCCAAAATTTTAAATTATCTATTTACTCCAATAATATCACCTCATTGGACATAATGCATTCAATAATATCACTTTCTTCCTTTCCCCATTGAGAAAATGTTAAAAAAGAACCTACCATTTCCTTTGAGATGGGATGACTACAAATTGATTATTTGCACATTCTAGGATAATTTGATTTATTTTTTTCTTTTTCACACACAAAACCAATGTTCCATACCCTCATGCAAGAAAATTGTTATCTCATATTCACCATTTCTGCCAAGCCCTTGATTCAGAATTAGACTGACTCTTTTCTGGTCAAAACACTCAAAGGCACCTACATGTGCCAATGCCATATGCTTATCCACTTTTATTATACTTAAGATTCATTCTATTGAATTTTGCATCAGATTTGTAAGAAAAATTCCACAGACTCTCATGTCCCAGATCCACAGCTTTTCCTGTTGCACTCTGGAGCAAGCCAGGGCTGACTGTTGACTCAGTCTTTATTGGAACAGGAAAGGGTTAAGCTGTCCACTGGCTAATCAGACACATCCTCGATTCACTCCGTCTCTGTTGCACAATCATTTTACACATATCCATGTGAACCAGTGAGCAAAAGGTCAATATTTTGGGCCTTTCTGTCAATTATCGGAAACGTTTCTATCACCCTATTGGACTCTGACCTTTCATACAACATTCACACTTTGCAACCTTTGTTATAAATTGAATGCTCTATTGTCAACAGACATAAAAATCAAATTTTTGTTTATATATTTTCTGTGATAGTTCTATTTCATGTAAACATGCTTTTTCATATCTATTTTTCATGTAAACATATGTTTTTTTCTTGTAATTCTATTTTAACTACATAAGCCTTTTCCTTATACATATACTTTTATTTCTTAAACAAGCATATTTCTTGTATTTTTTCCATGTATTAATATGTATTTTTCTCATAATTGTATTTCTATTTCTTGTTACCACATGATTGTATACATTTTTCTGACTTTTGGTCACTAATCTAACATGTTAACTCTTTCAGTGCCAATCACTTCTTAAGTCAATCTACTAAAGTCAAACTAGTCTAAATTATCATGAGGATCTCAGACGCGTATTCCTCGTAAAAGACCTTTCATTCAAGTACCAGCATGCCTATATATATCCAGAGACAATATCCCAGGTCAACAGCTTTTCTCAATGTGCACTGGCTGCTGGCGCCTAATGTGTGTTGAGAAAAGTTGTTGACTCAGTCCAAAATTTGGCACTTAAATAGATAAAGGTGAATAAATACAGCATATGACCTACATTTCTATTCTAGGTTAAGATATATTCTCTTAAGTGTCATCATGAGTTGAAACACATCATAGATGAACATGAAAATGAACCTGAAGCAAGTCTTTCATAGGCATGCTCAGTAGTGCATTGGGTTGGGACCCAGGCATGGTGACCTTATCTTAACCACCCTAATACCAAATACTGTATTATCTCTTTTAAGCACCCCTGCCCTCACAGGCACTGCCCGCCCCCCCCCTTCCCATTTTTCTGGCACCAAAGTTCTAAAATATTGGACAGTTATGTATATTTTACGATGATTTAACCTTTGATACAAGTAAAATGTTCCAACATTAGGTCTAAAATTTGAGTTAATTTCAGTTAAATTTCCTAGGCCCCAGTTGATTAAAAGGGATAATACTGTATAAGGAAATCGGTAAAGACTAGAATATTGCCCAATACAGTAACACATGTATTTGTAAAAGTACAGTCCCAACTGTCCATTCTGTATATGCAAACGCTAATAATGAAGTCAAATTTCTGCAATGAACCCACATAATTCACTGGCTTAGGGATCTTGGGAAAAACAATCACTTTTCTTCCGAGATCCATTTCGGGGAAATATATGACAGTTCATCTGTACGGTGTACTTGAGGGATACACATGTTGGGCCTCTTTCTGAGGCCCCTCGATTATTACAAGGTGGATTCTGATAACATGGTGGATCCCTTGGTTCCTGCTAAAACACTTTTCCTATTACTGCTGTATTAAACCCACCCTCATTAGTCAGCAGTTTTGCCGTAATCCAATCTTGCATGAACTCTAGCTGTCATCGACATTATAATGAGCGACCGCTTTACTTATAAGCCACTGTACTAACACTGAAGCTAAGTGTCATTTTACCGCCATTATATATATATATATATATATATATATATATATATATATATATATATATATATATATATATATATATACATGTATATATTAACATGGCTACTGTCTTTTTGAAATGGACTGTTTCATTGGTATTGTGTAATATATTATGCAATGGATTATATAAGCCAATCTGGGTTTCCCTCCCTTATGTGGCTATTGTATACTTTCTGATGTAGTTTTACATAATAAACTTAACAAACTTTAATCCTAACCTGTCTCAAGTGTGATCACTGACGGCAGCTTCCTCTGCAGATACATGTACATTTACAGCAGAGTACACCCTGGTGGCAAAACTCAGAAACACTGACTACTGATCAACACATACACTAAGGGTGCGGCTGACTCAGCATGAACAGGTTTCAAGGCAACCAATCCAATATGGGTGTTTCTAATGTTAGTCGTACATGTGCCTGGACTTTAAGGCAATGTTGGTAGTCTGGCCAGAATGATGGTAACAATCCCCCTCACATACTTATAGTCTTGGTCAGCATATCCTGTTCAGCAGTGTTTCTTCGTTGGCTGGGTCTGTAGAAGTAGATATCTTATCCATCTAGAATGTTGGGAAGGGTATCCCTGTGAATTTTATTATTAACCAGTGATTCATGTGTATATATGTACGCTGTGCATGCTTAGTCAATGTAAATATCATATTAAAAAATTGGTCAATGTAAATATCATAATGTACATGTATCTACTGGTACACGTAATTTCTCTTTTGTGTCTACATACATACACGTATTGGTTAGTAGTGATACCTTACTGACCACTGATGTCTGTTTGCTGGTCAGTATTTATATGTATTGGCCAGTGACGTCTATACTATGTCCAGTCATTATGAAGGTCTCATGGACCAAAGCTGTGTGTATATGTATGTTGGTCAGAATCTTATCCACCAATACCCTCCATTCTCTGGTCAGTAAAACTATATACATGTACTAACCACAGGTATTATTGGTTGCTCAATGAAAGAGCCCAGGGTACAGAAATATCCACCACTGTATATTTCTGTAAACTGGGCTCCCTGACGGAGTGACAATTTTATATCATATTGTTACGTAACTGGCAAAATTATTTTGAATGCAGTTTCAAAGTATAGAGTGGCAGTCATCCATCTGATGTCCTGAGTTCCAGAGTGAGGTTATCCGAAGATACAGAATCAAGCCGTGGGTACAGACTGGTGCACCTGGCGCGTGCAGCACATTTTAACCAATGTCGCTGCTTATTAGTTGCCAAAACGAGATAAATTGGGATCTTGGTTAGTATAAATATCTTCTTGACTTATGGTGTTGGTTTTAATTTCACTATTTTGGACATAATTTCCATTTAAATAGTGTTCAAATACTATTTTGCTGTGTTTTTATTTTCACAGTTCTATGCCATCAGCAAAAATAAGAATACAACGAAATTAAAGCAACTGACAGTATACTATACGGCATTCTAAACTGACTGTGATGTCTGCCAGTCATTAACCCATTCCTGGTCAGAGTCAAATTGAGTCAATAGCTTTCCTTCAATTGGGTTGGATGTAATGCACCAAGGAAAGATGTTGACCTATGGCATGTAGTCACGAATGAATCTCACCAAAATGTATCCCAGTTACGAGAAATATTCAAGTAGAAACTTCCAGGCAGAAGACAATTTACATCCGGACAGTTTTGGGCAATGTGAGCAGGAAAGGGTCAAGAATCAGACTGACCAGGAAAGTCTGCCTGCTTGACCACTGTAATCCCCAATACCAATGGCAAGCTGACCAATTTTGTTTCATCAGTAACGTCACATATAGAAAAACAAACCACGAGAAATGCTCCAAACACAGGAAGCTAAACATTTTAATAAACCACTACACGTGTGCTGGTGACACTCCTTCACAACTCAGAACAAGAAGTGGGTGCAGTGACACCTTTTTTCACAAACATCTCCATATATCAAACACCTCCTTACACTGAACTTTTTCTTGGTTCCAATTGTGTATTTTCATCACAAGCAAACCTCCCAATACTGAACACCTCTCTATACAGAGCACTATTATCTGGTCCTAAGGGCATTTGGTATAGGGAGGTTTCACTGTATTTTATAAGTAATCTTTTTACAGTGCAATTTCTCACCCCAGGTGGCAGCACTTGCCGGTGTTCATTTGCATAAATCTGGCTATTTGCTTAAAAAGGGTACCGCCCCACCTAGTATGCCATGTGGAATTATGACCCTGGCCTAGCTGCGGGGACAGCTTGGGGGGCAGTGACAAAAAAGGGAGTAAAATGTAAAACAAACTGAACCAGCACAAACTGTATATTTATGTAAAAGGGATTACATATGCATGGGCCACCTTGTGTGTACACGTATATCATTAGTGAACACTTTTTCCCTTCCTTTTTTTTCAGTGTCTCCAAGCTGTCCTAGAATCTAGGCCAGGGTCATTATGACATGTGGCATAATAGGTTATGCAGCCCTTTAACAAAAGCACCAAAGGGATTTATTACGCAAGCAAGTAAACCTGTGCAAATAATCACCCTAAAGTGCTGCCCTCTGGGGGTCCAAAAAGGGTCTTTTACATCAAACTGTGTATTCTATAAGCAATCTTTAATTCCCTGTGGACCCCGGTACCACTGATATACATGAAAAGTTACATTAATGAGGCATATAATGACCAGATATAACTGAGCAATGCACCAGAAATGTCGCATAAGCCACCAGGAATCCCACAGCTAGGAAAATGACTATTATTATTATCAGATTAATTGGCATATTATACAACAAGGGCCAACAATGCCACATTTTCTGTATAGTTATGGATTACAAAAGTGGCACAAACTAATCTCCATATGCTCCATATCGAGTCCAGTCACTGTCTGTGTCCAAGGCTATACCTTAATTAATCAGTATTATCACATTTGATGCAAAAAGTTTTGAAAAATCATGGCGTCAACAGCCGAATGATTTATAAACGGGTCATCGGTAGGAAACCATTAAGAATGTTTCACAGCCTTAAATATGTAGGCACAAGAGACTGCAACAAAGATGGTATTCATGCCCTGGTTGGCATTCAAGTTACTTGCAATTGGGCTAAGACTAGTTGTGAAACCACGATAGAAATTCTTTGAATGAAATCTGATGAAACTGAATAAATTCTGTAAGCCTATGCCACCTCTCTCAGAGAAAGAGGAGAGAGAGCGGAGAGATAGAGAGAGAGAGACACAGAGAGAGAGAGACAGCCAAACAGACACAGAGAGAGCGAGACAGACAGAGACAGAGAGAGAGGGAGGGAGGGAGGGAGAGTGAGAGAGAAGGAGAGAGGGAGGGAGAGGGAGAGAGAGAGAGAGCGAGAGGACCTTTTAGCAAAATCTAGATGCACTACTGCAAGAGGCTGTCACAGACAGAGATGGATATCAACTATGGTTACAGGAAATGGAGTTTTTCCCTCAACAATGTTATATTAAACCCATGTCATCTTATCCCCTTCAGTGGCACCATGTTAGGGCCACTGATCACCATTCAATGTGCAAGGTAAAAGGGCACTCCAAACTAGGTTCTAAATAAACACTCTCTCGGTAATACTCAAGCTTGAGAGAAGCCCTTTAAGTGAGCCTCCTCAGAGTGTGTATTACATCGGAACTGCAGAGCTTTGACCCGGCCTGCCTCAGAAAGTGGTCTTTGTGAAACAACATGTATAGGAGTCAGGCCAGATATGATATTTCTAGGTTCAAGTTGTTTCCTTGCAGACTGATAAACTCATATGATAAGGCAGCATGTCATAAATGTCCATGCGAATCCGTTCATTTCTGGAGCAGGATACGACATAAATTGAAAAATAACTTGACCAATGGAGGCACACAGAGACTAATTCTATTGCTTTTAACACACAAGTGTTAATATGTGCCTTTGCAACGTCACATGATGAACTCTTGAGGAAAATTTAATCCCAGCTCTTGGCCCTGACAGTGGCAAAAAGTGGCTGAATGACAATGCCATCTGCTTGATGTCCTTTGTAATGGACAACATTTTGCATGATACCTTTGAGAATAACTTGCTCTGAGTCAACATTTTCCTTGCCACGGGTCAAGTCCTAGGTTTGCTGCCTATGCCAAAGCTACCTGTTGACCATCTCGATGCACACAGAAAGGTTTAATTACGGTGCGGCCATGGAGCATGAGCTTATGGGCACAAAAACACCTTATATAGAGTTGCATTTCTCTGCGAGACCACACCCAATATTGTCTTCCTTTACACCAATGTACTGTACTTTGTTCATTGGGGTCACAGGCCAGTCAACTAAACAAGACAGAGACTGACAGACTGCCTCAGTTGAATTTATCTGGCTTCAGTTGTTACTTTGAAGTCAATCGCTGACGTTTTCCATCGGTGCACACCCAGTGCACTGCACACACAAATCATTAGCGGATTCTGCCATAGAATTTGACAGGAAGGTGACTTTGGCAGGAGACCAGAGACTGATGTCATAACTGAGAAGGTGAGTTAAGTCACAAGACTGACGATGGGCTCCACGTTGTCGAGTGTCACATCCTCCAGAGAATGCTATGATTGAGGAATAGAAAAATGGAGGCAAGTGCCACAACAGAACACACACACACCACCTGCCAAATTGCCCGGTTGTTACAATTAATTTTACCGCGCAGTATGCTGGTCACTTGCGTTTTTCCTCAATACCATACACAACAGAAAATGTTAGAACTTTCTATACATGTTCTTTAAAACAAAAGGATGAACTGCTTGTGAAGAAGTCCTCCCCTACCGCAATTCAGGCAGAACTGTCTAATTAGGACTGTGTAAAACTAATTAAAGAAGGTTCTACAGGTACATGTATGTGGTATTTAGAACTATGTAGTTTTTCAGTAAATGGTATGGAACAGGATTTTTGCTCTTAGAATATCGGACTTGATAGTGTGCAAACGGTACATGGGCTTACAGAATTAGGTCTGTTCAGTTTCTCTTTCTATTAAATAGAAAACTGACAAAAAGGAAATAGGTAGGGTTCTGCATCTTCAGAACACTGGTCCCTTAGCCTTTTCTCCCTTAAACTGGCCAAAACCGGCTGGTGATCAAATGTCGTCTGCTTCAGTGTTTTCAACTAATTCCAACAGTCTTGAAATACAATTCAATGAAAACTAGAACAGACTGATTTTCCAACAGAAAATCAAATGTCTCCCGGTGGAACACTTACGTCTCTGAATAAGCTACAGGTGATAACAAATTACAAATGACAAAGTTTGCTTGAAAATTACAATCCTATTTTAGCTCTCACCTAGATACATTACTCTAGCAATTTTCATCAAGTTCTTCAAGACTTATTGCAGAGAAACCAATTTCACATAAATGACCCTGTGACCTTGAAAATTAGGTCAAGGTCACTCAAATACAATCCCAACCTTGGTCTTACCTTGATACATAATCCTACCAAGTTTCATCAAATTCCATCCTGTTCTTCATGACTTATCGAACGGAAACCAATTTCACATAAGTGACCCTGTGACCTTGAGAATTTGCTCAAGGTCATCCAAATACAATCCCAACCTAGGTCTTGCCTAGATACATAATCCTACCAAGTTTCATCAAATTCCGTCATGTCCTTCAAGACTTATTGCATGGAAACCAAGCATTGAAGAACCTGAACAACAACAACAACAAGAAGCGGAAGAAACGGGCACTTAAACAATATGTCCCCCGGCTTCCACCGGGAGACATAATTGTTGATGAGAGTTAACAATGTCAAATGCCCCGGGTCAACAGCTTTCCTTGGCATGGGTTGGGCACTAAGAGCCTAACAGATGCCAAGGAAAGCTGTTGACTCAGTCTTAAGTCAATGAGGAAAGAGTTAAACCATGTAGTCTCCACAACAAGTGCAATGTGTTGCTGAGGTTGTCAACATTAACTTTGAATCTGCTTCTAAGACTGATTCTTTCAAGCTCTGCTACTTTTGTCAAAAGTCAGCAAAGCTGACAGAAAAGCACATTTATGGACACGATATTTCAAAGTTGTACTCAGGTGTAAGAATTTATGACTCGTCACAAAAATTCTCACATACATGTAAATTAAATTATAGTTTTATGGTGTCATATTACCACATATTTTTGAAACTGTCACACCTTTTTAATTCTGATGTAAAGCATTCCTATTATTAGCCTAGTCGGAGGTGGCCCAGGGCGCTGGATGCCCACTTGTACAAGAAATGTCTATGTATATATTTACATTTATTTTAACTTAACTGTTGACTCTTTATCTTATGTGCACCCATATGTCAACAGATTTTAATATGAAAATGGACTGCAATAAAAATTTGTCAAACTTGTATTGAAAGACAAATATATTTTATCACGTTTGGTTAAATTCTTGCCTCCTGATTGGTTGAGAGCTACGTACGTCATGCACATATGTGTATTCCATGACTACCATTGAGTACATCCTGATTATTCAATGGATTTCGCTTAAGTGAAGCCTGTCCTAAAAGACAGATCCATTTGACAAATAATATGCTGTAAATGCATTTATTTTCAAGGGCATTAATTTTCACTGTTTTTGCAATTTTGGATCTTTCACTGAAACTTTAACTTCACTATTTTTGTTATAATTCCTATCAATGCCATGTTAAAAATATATTTCACTGGGTTATTTTCAAGGTTTTGAGGCATCAGCGAAATAAGCGAAAATAAGAACACAGCGAAATTAAAGGAATCCACAGTATGTCCTGAGAAACCACAGCTCACTTATTTTGACAAAGATCAACCCATATACTTTTTTGTTTTTGTTTTGTTTTGTTTTTGTTGCCTGAGACTTTTAGATATAATAAACTACTGTTAAAAATGTCAAATTTGATTTCTGTTGAACATGCAATTTGTTGGTTTCTTGATCAACTAATTTCCTAGCTGCTGACTCACAAGTGATGTACATGTAGCACCATGTCCAATGACAGCATGATGCATGATGGGTAATGACTGATGATGCACGATGGGTACACACAGCTGATCACTCCGTGTTAACTTGCCGTTAGACCGCTTCAACCTTAAACCATACTCGAAGTGACACTAACATGTGCCCATGTAATGTGTAGTACAACATCAGTGAAACAACATTACAACCTTGCACATTTCAGGCCATAACATGCATGTGAACCTAATTTCTCAGAATGCACATCAATATACTGCTGACAAGCCTCTGGCCAAGCCCCCCACACTCAAACATAACGTCATGCTGTACGTCGCTGTTCCTGACAGTGCTTACAACTAAGAATTCAGACACACGTATGGTATTCACTAGAGCTGTATTTTCTGTCCCAGTCAGCACAGAGATGGGCCAACAAAATCCATGTCATATTCTAAATTTTATCTCTCATCCATTACGTATGTATGTAAAAAAATTTTACTGCTCCCTCACCCCCCCTCCAATGTTTTGAAACTACATGTGGTTGGTGACATAGAGTCCGGTACTTGAGCCAAGTATAAGTTGCCAAAACTTAATTATTTGGATTTTCAGCCAGAACTCTGTCACTTTTGGGGACATTAACACAATTCATGTTCCAGTATCTCTTGAACGTGCTGTCATGTGACACGAAATGAATGTGACTCTCTCGGCCTACTCCTTATCTTACGACAAGATATATTTCTGTTCATTCCTGCCATTTTCTGTCTCTGTCTGGTGTTGGGAACCTGGAAAACAGCGTTGAAAGCACCTGACAATTGTTATACAGTTGTCCCTCCTTTGAAAGACCACTCCTTTGGGAGACCACCTCCTTTGAGAGACCACAGTTGTCAGGTCTTTCTGTAGTATTTTGCATATTATTTATACCTCCTTTGAGGGACCACCTGCTTTATGTGACCACCTTTTGGGTGGCATTAGGGGCGGTCTCTCAAAGGAGGGACTACTGTACAGTGAAACCTGGCTTAACTCTCTCAGTGCCACATTTTGGACTGAGTCAACAGCTTTTGTTGCTGTGCTTTGGGCGTGCACCCAAAGCGCACCGAGGAAAGCATCTGACCTGGTCCATTATATTCTATGTAACTACAGGCAACCTGGGACTTGAATGAAAGGTCTGTTTTTAAGGAACATGAATCTAGCACCCTTATTATAATTCACAGCTGTTCGTTCTAAGTAGTTCAACTTAAGTCGCAGTTGTCACTGGAAGAATTGAAAAGCCATATTCCAAGTTGGATGACCACATTGTGGATTCTCCAGACTGATGGTAAAAATTAAGTGAAAAGTACAAAATAAAGTTGGTAGAATACAATTATGGTCTTTCCAAGCAGGTGGTCTATGAGATAGGAGGCACTCTACGAACATTACAATGGTCATCAAAATAATAGCCCTTTTGCAGCCCATGGCTTAACCCTCCCCCCCCTGAATTAAGACTCCAAGTCAACAGCTTTCCATGGGTTGGGACTAAGTGCCTAACCCCTGCCAAGGAAAGTCTTGACCTGGGGCATGTGATCTTGATAGGTCTCATCTACAGTTCTCAGCCAAGTTGTTCTTCATTACTATTGAAATCAGTTGAAAAGACTGAAGCAGACAACATTTGACCCCCAGCCGGTTTTGGCTGGTTCACGGGAAAAGGGTCAACAGTCCCTGCTGATTGGCTTCGTGTCCTATCCAGCTGTGTGTTCAACCCGTTCTACACTATTCCCGATTAGAAAATGGCTGAAACAACAGCTTTCCTTTGCAAAGATATGACCCAAAAACCTGTAACAAGGAAAAGTATTGATCTACTAAAAACACAGGTCTTATCTGTGGCTTTAATCCAAGACATTGTCTATTAACTAGACATATCAAGTAAAATCATTGAAGGAGACATTTGACATAATGACACTTTTGGCTGCTCTGAGCTGCACCTGGTTAATATTGATGCTAGATTGGTGCGGATCATGATGAAAGTTATAGCAGGTGTGGTCTTCAAGGTTGACACCTGGTGACAGACACATAGCGATTTCATGGGCTGGGCCATACACACGCCCATTTGCTCACACAGGCATGGCTTTCAACACGACGCGAGTCTCGATCATGCAGCAACAATTCACTCTCAAATTAGTATCTTACAAGGGAGACCCTGTACATGTCTTGGCAACCATCTCCCCATTTCAACATTAAGCAGCTGGCTGTCTACCTGTGTACAAAACTCCTCTGCACAGCTTGCCTCCACTTAACCCTTTCCCCCTTGAATTGAGACTGACTCAACAGTTTTCCTTGGCATGGGTTGGGCACTAAATGCCAAACACATGCCAAGGAAAGCTGTTGACCTGAGACAAGTGATCTTGATAGGTCTCATCTGCAATTCTCAGTCAAACTGTTTTTCATTACTGTTGAAATTAGTTGAAAATGTTGAAGCAGACGACATTTGATCACCAGCCGGTTTTGGCCAGTTTAAGGGGGAATGGGTTAAAGAATTGTACACACACTAGGACCACAGGTCTAAATTATCATTTCCTAGCAGACTCAAAAGCCACTATACTTTCCGTATACATTTCACCACCTTTCTCCCAAGTTTGGATGCACCTGCATTCTTATTTGTCATTATGGTGCTGAGTTAATAGAAATAAGAGGCATACCGTGGTGAGAGGCTTAATGTGCTTGGCAGATGGTCCAAGTATTCCTTCATTACTGTACTATAGGTACATATGGACATCCCTTGAGGTTATAAAGGCTATATAACTATTGGAGAGAAGCCATGTTTAAATCTGAATACCTAAAGTTTATAAGAAATATGAGAACTGAGAGTACGAAATAGCTGATTGTACTTGTAAGTATTCTACTGTGTTTATAAAACCATTACTGCATTGTACTGATGTTGTTGAGGGCCTTGGGGAAGATTAGGAATTAACTTGTTAATTCCTAACCAAGTTACCCTCATTAAATAAAGCTTATATATATATATATATATATATGTTTTTGAGACACTGGCTTAACGTAAACTTCTGTATTTTGACCAAAATCTCAATGGGAGCAGTTGTAACGGCGACACATAGTCTGACAATTTGGCATCATTTTAGCCACATAATGTGTTTCTAACTGAAACACAGAATAAATATGTAAGCTTAACTCACATGAAGGAAGCCACTGAACCACTGGTCTGCTTTTCATCCTCTCAAACCAATATCATAATAATGACTTTTAATGATGCACAGGAACCCTGCATATACACTGAATCTATGAGCATGGATGCCAGTAATTAAATTTATTAATTTGGGTGTAGACACCTATGCACTTTACAATTAAGTTAACTCTTTCAGTGCCAAGCTTTGCACTGAGTCAACAGTATTTCTTGGCACGATCAGGGTGCATGTGCCCAAGGTGTGTTGAGGAAAGCTGTTGACCTGGACCATTATATTCTCTTGGACTATAAGCATACTGGTACTTGAATGAAAGGTCTTTTCGCAAGGAATATGGATCTACCATTCTCATTCTAATTGAGAATGGTCCATCGAAAGTAATAAGACTTAACTTGCAGTTGGAACTGAAAGAGTTAGATCAGTATGAAGTTTCAGTATTGTATGTACATGTCATTTTTAAAAAAAAATTTTTTGATCAAAGAACTGGTTGTAATTAAAAAGCCAACAATAATATCTCAAGGTTTCTAATTTATTAATATTTATGGATCATGTCTTTTTTCAAAAGTGTATACCTTGTGGGACCTTTTGAAGAAGATTTTTTCAATTTATCAGGCTGAAAAAGTAATCGATGACCGATTCTTCTGAGGCGCAGGTCGACTACCTGTATATGGTCTTGCCTCTGCCTTCCCCAAGGGTAGGAAATTTGAGGTGATGTCTGTTGGTTTGACAATGCAAGCTATCCATATAAATATAACACTGGTTTACTTAGGCAATGCCATCTCTCTACCTCTGTGTATTCTCTCCCCATGATTTGTAAACCAACACCCACCTGCAGACATTTCTTCCTGACTAAGTACACAGATTACATTAGTTCCAGGAACCTGTCTCCCGACTGCATATTGGTGTGCTTACAATTCTCTGGTCTAAGTCATGTAAACTGCAATCCCTGAAAGCCCCACTCACACGTGTGTGTATTCAGACAATGTGAGCCCTTGTAGTTCAGAGGAAAAGTTCAACATTACATGTGAATTAAGTGACGAAGTGGAGAGGACAACGAACACTCAATGAAGAGTTTCGAGTCCAGCCAGTTTTTATGTGTGTTGAACCTACGATCCAGCATCTTTCACTCTTCTGTGCAAAGACAGTGGAAGATGCTACGCCTTTGTCTGTATGTTCGACTTCCAGAACGTGCAGGAGAATGTCTTCTCCCGATTGGTAAGGGAGTTCCCCTGTTTGCAGATTGGTGTTGGGGTTTTTGATATCAGGTACTCTATTTATTCAAGGAGGGTAGAAACACTCTCTCTACCCTCCTTGAACACACAGAGCACCTTTCAGTTTTGCCAATGTCCTGTATTGCGCAAGCAAAAAGGCAGATGACACTGAGAGTTAGATAATCTGTTTATGATGCATGCCTGAAGTTGATTTTTTTTCTTCTGTTTTGTGGAAGTTGCAATCACAAAATCACATTATTTTGATTATCATTCTACAGATATGGCAGCTTGATCTGTCGCATGAATTGTGTATGATTTTTTGCTTGTCCCTGTAGACCCACAAAGACTATGGGCCTAGCACAGAGCAAATTCTCTAAACAGCAGGACCAGTTGTTACATTCGAAAGTATTTGGGAATGTCGTTTATGACGTGTTTCTAGTATCAGTCTGGCATGTCACTATAGGATATGACAGTACTCTGTGTAATCATCTATCAACTCTCCCGCTCAATCGCCCAAAAGCACCTGGAAGGAAATTGTTACATGCCTTATCACTTCTACTTAAATTTCTCGTTAGCAGAAAACATTTTTGCTGAGATTTCTACATATACGTACGTAAGACCATTCATGACGGCACGCCCTCGGTCAATAGCTTTCCTTGGTATGGTTTCGTGCATAATGCACCCATCCCGCACCAAGGAAAGCTGCAGCTTTAGTTACACTTTGATCGGGAATGGGTTAATCCAGGATGGAGCATGGTCCGTGTGTCATGACAGGCATTCATGATGTAAATAAACAAAACGTTTGACCCAGTAAGAATGCCTGCCGCAATTACATTAAATGAGCTGCCATATTGCTGGATGTGGCGTGCTGCCAACCAGATTCATTAACCCCAATGGGCATGTATCGGCATGCAACTTCCGCCTATAAATCTAACAAAAATTGATTCACAGACATAAGTATCATCTCTTTCTTTTTTCACCAGGAATGATGTAGGTAGATTATCGACAGCTCTCCTTGACCCATTCTGGCCACATTGTAGCTGACAGCCAAGCCAATCAAGCAACGCTCTTGATACTGTCCTTAGAGGGTTAAATTTTAATGCAATTTACTCAATTGATAAGATTTTCGAAAAAAACCCAAAAAACTTCACAATATACATTTATGACAGTCCAATTATGACATTTTCCAATGTTTTGTCCAAATTAAATTTTTTTCTATTAATTTGCTTAGAGCAGAACACAAGTTAATCGGTAGTCAACATGCATGCACACTGCCCATGCCCAGCCAGTCAGGGTTATGCAAATGTTATGGTGCATCAAACACATAGGTTTTGTATTGTCTAGCTAGGTGGTGTACACAGGTGTCAGGATCAATGCAGCAAGATAAAACATATTTTGTGTCTCTCTTTCCCTTTATGGGAACAGGCCATATGGCAGTTGCAAACAATGTATGCTTTATTCTCTCCTATCTCATGATGTTTTGGTTCATACGGGTTTTTGAGACTAGATCATTTTTTTTTTTCAGTTCCCTTCTTCCCTGAATATTTTCATTTTTAAACTATGGGAAAGTTCATTTAGTTTTGCTGTATTTTTGATTTTGCTTACCTCATTGATAGTACAACATTTTGAAAACAAGAGGCCCAAGGGCCTAATGCTCTGCTGACCACCATCACCAAAAAAATCATTTCCTGAAATATATTCTCTCCACAACCTTGAAAAATTAATCAAGGTCATCCTATTATGCAATATCAAACTTCCATGAGATACACATTTGTGGTATATTTGGCATCATTCGCCTTATTTTTTTTCAAGATATTGAATTAAATGTCCTTTTCTTCAGTGCTTAATGATCTTTAAAATAGAGGCCACAGAATCAATCAAGGTGACCCCAAAAATATGACATCAAGTTGTTGTTTTATGCACAAAGCTCCCAAGTGCTACTTTTATCTGGAGGCTCAATTCTCTTTGCCATTGATGTCCAAATTACACCTTGCCAGTACAAAATCCCCTCTTCGTAATTAACAGGTCTAGTAACCTAACAAAAATAGGTCAAGGTCACTGATATTACACAACATACTATAACTGGGCATGATGTAAATATTCTATACATTTCGCATCTCTAATTTGATTACTTTTTGAAATTTTATATCTTCAAACGCATTTTGGCTCATAATTTCCGTCAAATTATAGGTTGTGCCACTAGTATCATAAACAACTGAAATTTTGACCTCCTCCACAATCCCACTAATTTTCATGAAGATCTATCAAACATGAAGGATGCTACAGCAGTCAAAAGATTTTCACATTTTGACCCACATAATACTGTAGTTGGTGCCACCAATATCAAACTCCAACCTAGATTTTTGTACACTTTATAACTCCTGAAAGTTATATGGGGCTTTCTCGAACACTTTGGAGTGTAATGTGCACACAAGCAAAATGTTTATGGACCAACGGACAGATGGACAGACATGAGTGACACAATGAGCTCTGCGGCCTTTGGTCAGCAGAGCTAATACTAATGAAAAAGCATTTCAGTACAGGTTTAATAGGAACTCTTATCCAAAACAATCAAAATTAAAACTGCATGTAAACTCCTGAAGTGCAAAAAGTGTGAAAATTTATACATGTAAAAGTAACTTCATTTCTAGTAGTTTTCATGCAGGAATAGACTTTGTTAAAACTAAGATGTTGACCTGAAATCCAAGAGTGCAAAGTTGATTTCTTTGAAGCTTCAAGCTCTAAGTCACAAAAATGATCCCTCCTTTGCGAAACTATACCCTCTGGGCATGTCTAAAAGTGGTTACATACAGACGGCGGTCTTTCAGTGGAGGTAAATGAAAAAATAGCACCAGAAAAAAAATATTCTTAACCCTGGGCTGGCAGTCTCTCATGGGATGAGTGTTGGCAACCTTCCAAACATAAAATCCAGGGGATTGGAAGTAAAATTCTGACAGGGAGATAGATAAATAACTATGAAATATTGAAGGAAAATATTGATAAAATTCAGGAAGGTGGCTAAAATTGTCAAAAATCTACACTTTCTCAAGAATTTTCAACATTAAATTCCGGAAGTGATATATCATACATGTATATGCATCAGAAGCTGTCTCTGCTGAGAGCCCAGCATATCAGAAATACCTATAGTCTCTAGCAGCATCACCATGGCAACCAGACATTAAGGCACAATACTTTACCTGTACACACAACACCATGTTTCCTTCAAAGTTTACAGTCTGGAGTTATCATCATACTAAATGACAAGCTGTAAGCTTTGGGGAGTACAGCCTCTGAGCAGCGGTGCTAGAGTCCTGACCTTGAAGCCAGTGTGGCTGCACGAACCAAGGTCCCTGAGGCCTTAAGCAGGCCAAGTTAGCACTGTCTAAGTTTATTTAAGGAGGGATTATCCAACATACGCCCAGAAACAGTGGGTATATTGATGCAGATAATTGAAGGTCTTACAGTCAGTCAATAAGACCCTCTACTTGATGGGGGGGGGGGGGGGGGAGGGCAACAGGTGGCTGTGGCATAAGCCTTGTGAGACTGGTTTATGCAGCCACTGCCAGTTTCCTAATCTCTTCAGGAAACAAGCGCTCTTTGATCCAACCTTAATATGCTGCAGCTTGGTTGCCTGCTCAATTTTTCCTATATTTGGTACCAGTCATTTTTTTTGTGACTTGGTCATAAAGAGAAAACTTCACTTTCAAGCTCAAAGGTAGCTTTGAGAGCTGAAATATTCAGTGCAATTAAACACCTCTAATATGGTTATTGGACATCAAATACAAATTGATGACAACCAAGCTGGCTGCTTGTCATGGCCTCAACCTCTTTCCCCTTCAACAACCCCAAACTGGCTATAAATGGTCAAATATGCCATCTGCTTCAATATTTTTTCAACAATTTCAACAGTTATAATAAACAACCACAATGGAATTGCAGAGCACTACCAGATGAAACATGCCAAAATAACATGTCTCAGGTCAGCAGATGGCCTTGAGTGGGCTGGGTGTATGGAAAGCTATTCACTCAGTTGGAAGTCAAGGCTGGAAGGTTTAATCCTTTTCTCCTTGAATTGAGACTGAGTCAACAGCTTTCCATGGCATCTGTTGACCTGGGACATGTTATCTTGATAGGTCTTGTCTGCAATTCTCTTTCAAATTGATTTTCATGACTGTTGAAATTCAAATGAAAGCACTGAAGCAGACGTCGACCAGCACCAGCCAGTTTGAGCCAGTTTAAGGGGAGGATGGGTTATACGCACTGTGATCATGACAGCAGTAATTTTAAACAAAATTCCTGTGGCACATCTACTGAGAATGAAGTGTCCATTGAGTATTAATGGTGGGCAACGATAACCTTTACAAGGTAAAGGAGAACTCCGAATATATGAGACCAAGTCCAAATATTTACTGCCCTATCTTGCTCAAAACCACAAATGTACATGTTGAACACTTTCCAACTCAAAGCTGCCAAAAGTGCCCAGATAAAAGTTGTCATTTGCTGTAATGTTTTTATCCAACTTCTATTGTAATAAAAACCACTTTTGCCGAGACTCATGGGTAAGGCTTATCGTGATTACATGCCATGGGTCTCCAGCTTCCCATGGCGTGGGTTGGACGCATTGCGCTCAACGTGTGCAAAGGAAATTTACCAACTCACTCGTACTCTAACCAGGCAAGACCTGTTAAATTTTTCATTTTAGGCCACCCAGCATCAGTATGACATTCTAGCCTCAAGTCTACAGCTTTTGAATATTAACTCTTTCAGTGTCAATCACGACTAACATCGATCTACTTTTGTCAAACTAGTCTGAATTATCATTAGGACCCCAAATTCATATTCCTCGTAAAAAAGACCTTTCATTCAAGTACCAGTGTGCCTATAGTTCCGCAGAGAATATCCCAGGTCAACAGCCTTTTTCCAGGCACATGGGACGCACGCTGAAAAAAGCTGTTAACTCAGTTGAAAATTTGGCACTTAAAGAGTTAACCCACACATCAGGCCAGGCTTTCAACTGGGCCCCTGATTGCCAGATGATGCAATTTTGAAAGCAGTGACCAAGGTTTTAATCCATGTACTAAAGATAACAAGAGCATGTCAGCCTCAGTTTGACTGGCATGGTATTTTTACCCACAGATCTAGCCATGCCTTCAGGCAATGGCAATATTCAGAGGCATTTTACCCACGCTGTGTTTATTATCGTCATTAGACTTACATAGTTTTTACTCATTATTGAACAGGAAGCCGTGTGGGTGATTCTGGATCTAATTGGTGTCTGTATGGCTTGATGGCCCCGTCTTAACCTGTGATACTCGACGGTATCACTTCATGACAGCTGACATGGCATTTGTGATGAAATCAACATCATTGGTGTGGAAGAAATTTTTTATTTCCAAGGAAAACTCGGCACGCATATTCATTTTTGACAATAGCACTTGAATCATTTGCTACACTGTAGGATTAGTCATGATTACTATCCTTCAGGTATATGACAAAGCATTTAATTATCACCTGATCTTGGACAGTTTCGCCTTCCTTCAAATTGTTCCTGATGGTCTGTGACCACAGGCCTGCCACTGACGCTGTCCAGGAGTGGATGATACATTACTCGTATAGCATATTCTCAGTTATACCAAGAAGGCTTAATATTCAGCCCTCTTGGATATACGTTATACACTATAGCTGCATAGTCTACAACTGTTTCACAAACAGAAGGCTGAAAGAGATAGCGAGCCAGTGGAAATAATTCAGAAGTTGCCAGTTTGATAATTTAATTCTTTCAGTGCCAATCACATCTGCAGTCAAACTACTAAAATGAAACTAGTCTGAATTATCATTAGGATGTCAGATTCATATTACTCGTAAAAAAAAACAACTTTTATTCAAGTACCAGCATGACTCTAGTTCCAGAGAAAATATCCCAGGTCAACAGCTTCTCTCGGCACATTAATGCATGCCAAGAAAAGCTCTTGACTCATTCCAAAATATGGCACTTAGGGAGTTAAAGGTCTGCAACTAACACCAGTGTGAATCTTGAAAAAAAAGAAAAAACAAACACCATAAATAATTTTAAAGGCAAAATTGCCTTTGCCCATCATGCTCAGGAATACATATAATTTTTTTGTCAGATTTAGGGGGTGCTTGACCATCAAGAAGCAAATTTACACACTACTGTATTTCTCATAAAAAGTGCCCATGCTCTGATAAGTACCCCACCTCTTCAGGATCTTAACTGCCTATACTATGGCTAACTATTTAACATTAAAACTGTCTTTTCTATGCTGTAATACTGAACATATAGGTGTAAAATGGTTGCCTGCATAGAACAACTCCGTGGTGATAGTGATTAGTAGGGTGTATCGTCTCAATTAACCCTCAACACTGAGTCCACTGCAGTTGAGAAAATTCATTTTCTGTTTCTTGGGTTCCTGAAATAATCAACTACTCTGAACATATATCTCACTGGCTTCACTTAATCTTTGGTCTCCTACATGTAGTCTGGAAACTGACTTTTACCAACACGCAGAATGTGACAGCATTGTGCTGAAATAAATAATTAAAATGGTACCTGCAAAAAAGACAAACCTCTCTTGAGGGACTGTACATCTTTCTTTGACAGCCCTTTCAATACACCTGCCTCTATATTTTCATTTTATTTACCTGCCATGAAAGACTACCTGATACATGTGACCACTTTGAGCTGAAAATGGGGTGGGTTTTTTTACTGGCAGGTACTTCTGGGTTACAAAACACTCAGGCATGACAGGCTATGTATCTCTTGAAAAGTTACCAGACAGTGCTTACTCACTGCAAGAAAGTTGCCGGCCTTGTGGCCATTACTTTGTCCCCCATGTGCCAAGTTTCGTTCATTTTTTTTCACACTTTCAAATCACCATATTCTTTGGACGAGCCTATATTGTAATTAAATCTTCTCATTGGTACTTAATGTTGATTCAAAAGATTTGCTTTTGACCCAAAAGCAATCCACAATCTATGTGTTGTGTCAGTTGATCACTTTCTTGGCAAGGAACTAAGAACAAGTCGACTAGAATCTTGTATACATTTCTTGGTGAAAGTTAGGATGAAAGGTGCACAATACCAAAGCAGTTCCAAGATCGTATTATATGCATCTGTAGTGACCACATTATATGATGTTACCATAGTATCTCATTGGTTTAACCTTTTGCGCACCATTTTCAAACCTGGTCTTGATCTCTTTTTCCACCCAGACTCCATTTACTGAAGACATTTCTTTCGAAGCTTCCAATTTTTTCTTCAACAGTTTTTCAAAATTGTCCCTCCTTCCACCACTTCATGGGCTGTTCTCTAAAATATTTTCCTGACATTTTTTGCTTTCTACCGGCCAAGTTTCAATCATTTGGCTTACGCTTTGTACGCATTTTGTGATTAAATCTGGCTGTTGGCACTTAACATGGTTTCAAAAGATTTGCCTTTGGCTCAAAATCAAGCCAAAGTTTTGTATTCGCCTATCATGGCATTGAGCTGAACTCAGGTGACTCAGTCCCTTGAATGGTGTGATGATTGATGACGGGACATTTAGGATGAGATATCAAGCATCTGTGACACTGGTTTGCGACCTTTTAACTGATATGTGATACATATGTACACGATGTTTGTGACTTCAATCTTTCTAGTATCACATGAACTTGGAAACATCAATACCTTGGGAGAAAAAGTTTACAAAAAAAAAGAGTCAATCTTTACATTTTATACCATGCCTCCTTTGTTTTCTCAAGGGATATATATGTCACCTGCTTACAGATATATCCCTGCTTTAATTTCCGTGGCTAAATTTCAACACAGGACTGATTTGGTTTGGTGAATACATTTTAAAATGCATTTATATTCATGAAAACAAAGAAGGCATGGTACAAAAAGGATACATCCCTTGTTCTCGTGATTTATCTGGAATCCTGCATTTTTAAATCCCTATGCTCTAATCCCTTAAACTTGGGATGTATCCTCTTCTTACATCTTTCAGTGCCACATTCTGGACTGAGTCAACAGCTTTCCGCGGCATGCTTTGAGGGCCCAAAGTGCGCTGACGGGAAGCTGTTAATGTGGACTAACACATTTTATGTAACTGCAGGCATGCTGGTACTTGAATCAAAGGTCTTTGTAACCAGGAACACGAATCTAGTACCCTTAGTGTAATTCAGAGCAGTTTCTTTCCAGTGTTTTGACTTCGGTCGCAGTTGATACTGAAAGAGTTGCAGTGCTATGATATGGACTGAGTCAACAGGTTTCCTCAGTGCTGCATCCAAAGTTCAAGCATACCATGGCAAGCTGTTGACCTGGACAGATGCTTTTTGCTGCATGTGGAACTACAGATACATAAACGAAATGTCTTTTCATGTGAAAATTGAGCCTGAAATCACTGTTATTCTGATAGGCATAATTTTGTTGCAATTTTATACTGAGAGAGTTAATGTCTGTGAATTCATAGGCAAACAAACAATTCCTGTATATCAGATTGTTTTGGCATGTACAAATTGCACTTATTGTTTTTGGAAGCTGACTGAACAAAAAAAAGTACCGTGTTTACATAAAAGGGCGATTCTTTGCCCTTCCATTCATACACACACAGGCAAGCTGAAAACTGCCAACCTTCAACAAATGTAACTTGAGAAACTCTGGATGAAGTCTTAATCAATCTAGTGTTAGGTGCATCTGCCTTGATGCTAACTTCAAAGTCGGGCATCCTGATTGAGAAAGAGGAGCTGTACTGGCACGCTGCCACTGGGTAACACTACAGGCCCATAGTATAATTGGTATCAAAACCATGCAGCCTTTGGGCACACGTCATCTAGCTTTCATCTGAAGCCTCACTCTTAAGCATTGAAAGACTGAGACATGAAGACAATGGGTGCAATGGAAGCAAGGAAATAAAATAGACATCGCACTAGGAACCGAAGGACTGAAGAGTGATGAGAGTAGTGGGGATATGGACCACAGTGCCTGGAATGTACATGGTCCTTACAACACTAAACTGTTGGCACCACATTAGACATGATTTAACAATGCCAAGTGATCATGAAGTGCCTTATACAAAAGAAGTAAATGAGACAGACAGACAAACAAAGATACAAATTCGGACATAGACAAAGACACAGAGGGAAAGAGTGTGAGAGACAGAGATATAGACAGAGACACACACAAACAGATCTTGACAGAGGCATACACACAGATCTTGAAACAGATAGAGATATACAGACAAAGGCACAGACACACAGATCTCTAAAGAGACAGAGATATAGACAGAGGCACAGACACACAGATCTCCAAAGAGATGGAGAATGATATAGAGTGCAGCACTATGACACACACACAGATCTCCAATGAGACAGAAATAGAGATGAAGAAAGAAACAGACGCAGAGCAACATACACATTGTAAAGCACCAGCCATTACATGCAGTGGACTTGTGGCAAGGCTAACGCTCCTGACATGCGTCAGAAGGTTACTGTTCTTGTCAAGCAGGCAAGCATTCACACACTCACTTCATGAAAGGAAAAACATGGACACCAGACTGAGCTGTATAGCTACCAAGTCACCTACTCAGTAAGCAACTGACAACTGGTTCCTTTATTCAAGACACAACTTGCTTATATTTGCTCCATACACCCATCCTTGTAGGAAGTCGTGGGCAGACCTACAATGTTTACTAATACCAGAATTTATTTCACTCATGTCCTGAGATGCGTAACATACAGGGGTGGTTGACAGCATACACAAACCCCACACACACCCTAGCTTGATTTATGGCCCTGAGATCCACTCAACTATATAGTTTTCATGAATGACCATTGTAGCCACTCAACGGTGAAGCGACCCACATACCCTTCATTGCATTCAGCCAGGTGGGGCCAGCCACCACAGATGAGTAACCCTGAGCGGTGCACACAAAGACGCACCTGACTTTTAATAGGCTGTACCTTATTTCCCTCGCGGATGCAATGACCATCCAATTAAAGAATTACAATCAAGGCACCACTCCTGCTTGATGACAAAGTCTCTAGATGATGTCTGACTTCCTCTCTGATGACGGTAAGCTTTGCACTTACTATGCTGGTGTACTAAGTATCCTTGTACTGGCTGACCCTCATCTAGGACAGGCAGGTACTATGCCATGAGCCACATTAGCCATATCTCAGAGAAATAAACTATAACATTCACTTAAAAACTCGTCAGGGTTTTGCACTCGTACCCCCATTTTTAGTTTTGAACCTTCAAAACTCAGCAATATGCTCATACATATAGTTGCGTACACATGAGTGAAATATGATAAAACATTAACTGTCACAACTCCCACATTATTCCTGGTATTTTACTTATACAAAAATTTAAAAAGTATAAAAAGTAATAGTACTCCCTTTTATTTAACACTTTTATGCATATACCTGGGTGTTACAGACACGAGAGGTTACTAGCACATCAGTGTCCAATGTCAGTTCTCAGTACTGACATCCCATGTCTATGAGGTAACACCAAAAATTACCGGGTACTTATTGAACACCTAAAATTAAATATTTATCAATACCTATAAGGACAGTCAATGTCCTACACTCGTACCCACCATGATAACAGAAGATTACCACAAGCTCGCCAGTATATTTTCAGATAAATATACAAACTAATAAGGGTAGTACATACCATGGCAATGCAAGGAGCCAATTGGGTATATAAATAGTTTAGTATATATGACCATTTACTGGTGTATACAAACATGGCAAAATGACCCAGAACCTAAGGTATATCAGTTAACCTTTACAGGGGAGGTATGTTACCGGTCATTTTACAGTAAAATATCACCTACAAGAAATAAAGAGTATACACTAGTGAATAATAAGGATAATGAAAATAAAGTGGTACTCAAACAATGCAACAAATTATAATGAGTGGTCATAGTTTCCTTCATTCAGAATTCAAGTAAAAGAAAGTGGAAACCAGCAAACATTTCATGCTTGATGAATTATAGCCCCAATTAGTCAGTCACTGCATCATCTTTCAACAAGCATTCATGTGGGTTTCATGAATGACATTGAAGAAGTGACACAGTTTGGAGTGACTAGCGGCCTATTCCAACAGTCACCCTTCAGGGTGAGATCCGCAAGTTACCGATGTAATAGAAGAGATTACAATATTGATTAAATGCGAGTATATAAGTTCTGATCAAATATTGAGTAAAATATGGATAAAATACAAATAACTAAGTACTATTTTACTACAAATGCCAAATGGCATTGTGACCCCATGTTCACAAGCCAGCATTTTCACTAAACACGTTTCACCTATATTCCATTAACAGGCATTTTGTCAGGCATAATGAAACTTCAATGCAGATGTGTACACAGACACACTATCTGGAGACAGAAACCTTACCAGTGGTCTACTGGTAATACAACTCAATTGCTTCAAAGTGCATTCAGCACTGGCACCATGTTAACAGGGAGTTACTCATTTTATTCTGACCCAGCTATCAAAACTTGAAAACAACAGATACAGTATGTATATAACCTGCAAGACTATAGTTATGGGTCATATCATGGAAAACACAAGTGTGACCTCCATATCAGTGACCGGCCGATCATAAACAACAGCAAGATACCCTCAACACCATGTGACGGTAGGTCCTGCCGTTGGACTGGAAATCCACACAAGGGTAACTCCATGAATAGAACCATATAACTTTACTATGTAATGATCCGTTGGACACCTTATTTAGCAGTAAAATGAAATACAGAGGGGGATGGTTTCCTGTATGACTTAACAGTACCTTTAGGGTCAGGTTCATCACTCTCAGCATCCAAAATAGTCAAATATTCCACCTCCATTGGAATTTCAGAATCTGATCGATGGGAACCCAACTTCTTGCAAGGAACATTTTTGTGACCACCCCGGACATAATTAAGGATTTTTGATCGTTTTGTCCACAAGATACTACCTCCTGATAATAATAAAGCACCTAACACAATAATCAAGATCAATAAACCAAACGACATCCTACTGCCATGGTAAGTCCAATCGATGGTGGTGGGTGGCTCCTCAATAGGAGCCAAATTTACTTGTGCTACTGTACTTAGTTTAGCAAAAGGAATTTTGTTTAATAATTTGATAGCTTGGGTTGGAGGGATAATGTCAGTTATATTGAGACTAATGGGAACTTTAATCTTCAAAGATGCTACTGACAAGTGCCCCACACTCTTAATGAGTCCTGTTATGGTCCATGAATTCCCCATTACTACACATCTTGGGGGTACTCGAATTAAATATGTACCGGCCACTAACTGCTCCCTAACTCCAGCCTTACCGGTACATCTTGTCTCCACATATTCTCCAAAAGTAACTATGACAAATTCGCCATAGCTTAACTCTGTGATTTGGGTATCATTATTCCTTCTCATAATGGCTACTTGACAATTATGACTTCCCTTACCCCCAGCAATTAGTGTCCTGGGACAATTCCAATATCTTGCATTATACAGGGGTCCAGGTCTACATACCATGGGTAGCCAACCCATGCACCCAACAGGGTGAAAAATGTCACCATTAGCAGTATCTACACCGACATCTGAGTGATCCACCAATATTTGTATAGTATAACCTTTTTTAGCATAAGGAACAGGCCAAGTTGCTATATTATAGCGATGATATGTTCTGTCATTCACCAATGGTAATCTTACGCGATACACTAAAGTATCTTTGCCCCAAACTGGGAAGACACGTGCATGTTCATAGTACCACTGCAATGGTTGCACTGGAAAAGTAGTACCAGTAGTGGCCTTTTGCAACACCTCTGCCAAATGTTCCATACCTAAGATGTCTTCAGTAAGTCTGCCAATTTCTAATGATGCCTTTTGTCGAGAATACTTTTGCACTGCCTGCCTGTATGAGGACGTTACTTGCTCCAGCAGTGATACCGTTTTGTCAAAGTAGAAAGCCTTTTCTAGCCGAAACAAACGTGTCTGAGTCAAATTTAGCTGAGACAATGCATGGTTGATGGTAGGGATTAGAGCTCCTGAGATAAAAGCAGTCACCTTCTTAATTTGGTACCGATTCCATGCTACAGCACCTTGAGTCCTATTAAGCACAGTGGTGAGTTGGTTAACATGATGAACAATTATTTTCTGGTACCTCCGTGTATCTTCAATTACCCGGTGACATTCTTCAATGCTGTCATCAGTGGCTAGTCCAAATAATGTGTGACCAAATTGGCCAACAAAGTTAAATAGTCCTCGCTTTGGTCTGATATGCTCACTGGTGGCAGATGAAATAATTCTGTGATTCAAAATATATGACTTTATGGATTGAAGTCTCGAAAGCCACGAACGGTACTGTAAATGGGGTACTATACCTTTGAGTAAGGCTTGCTCTGCCTGGAACATGACAGCATCTATATTCTGTAAAAGTTTGGGATCCAATTCCGGGGCATCAATGACAACAAGTAATGTCCACTCTGCTGTCTGAACACGTAACTGATTTACCTTGGTTATAAAAAGTCCATCAGGCAATGGTTCAATGGAGGCAAGGTTGTATCGGATAAGCAGAAATATCACCAACACATGCAAGCCGCTAGCTCGATGGCTCCTAAACGTTGGCGCTTTAGCTCTTCCGTACTTAAGGGACATTCTGTAGCCGAACGTTTAACTGCCACTGACTGTGATCTGGTAAAGTACCTGTGTCCTGACTGAGATGGGCCGGAAGCTGATTCACTAGTCATTTCCTGATCACGTGGCAAAGAATCGGAAGCGAGGCTATGACAGGGGATGACTGACTCACTCCCTGTTCCATGTTCTGGGACTTGCCTGACAATCCTCCCAGACCATCTACTTGCTATATCATAAGGGCCACTCTTTACATGCTCATGGCGTGTATGACCCTGAGCATTATCTGGAACTACAGGTCGAGTATCTGGCAGTGTGAAGCACCCTGTATTGGCCCTAGTCCCATATCTATGACGAAAGGTTGGTGCTCTCCGCCTCACATTACTTACGTTTGAATTCTGACCACTAAAATCCATTCTAGGTGGTAAGGTTATTGCGGGTGCTGTCCTAGTGAAATTATTAATGCTTGTTTCTACCTGCTCTGGAGGAAACTCTGGTGAGTTTGTGTTACCTTCATTTTCAGCAGTAGTAGTGCCAGGCTGGCTAACTTCCTGGTCTACATGAGTAAAGACCTCTGTGGCAGTGGAAGGTCCTGCTATTGGTTCGGATTCATCTCTTACTTGATCAAAAGTTTCCCTGTGTCCATTATTGTAGCTAGTCCCTGGGAGTGCTGTAGGAAGGCGTGTACCCTTCCTAGGATTCCTTACTGGTCGCTTTCTTAATTCATCCCAGGCTATATTTGGATCAATCAATAATAACTTTGTACGATTTACTGATCTAACTTTACCAGTTTGCTGATGACGAATCCAACAAACTGGGCCCCGTGTCCTAATGATTTCAAATTGAGGGTCCCATCCAGAAGTGAAGGTCATTTTCTCATTTGCTTTTAAGATAACGGTGTCTCCTGGTTTTAAGTCACCCGCTTTAGCACGAGAATTTATTCTCTCACGATTGTATTTTCGTGAATCTGCTAAATTTTGTCGTGCCATTGTAAGTGCATCAGATAGGTCACTTAGCCTCCCACCTAGTGAGTTGCTCCCCGTCGAGTTCCCAAGGCATTTTGTTAAAGGCAACCTACTTCTCCTACCATACAAAAGATAGAAGGGAGTGTAGCCAGTGGATTCATTGACACTATTTCTATAGGCCAACAGAGCATTCCCTATTTGGTTTTGCCAATCCCTGGCATTGTTGTTTACCAACTTAGTGATCATTTCTTTGAGTGTCCTATTAAAACGTTCACACTTACCATTAGTCTGAGGATTGTAAGCTGTAGACTGGCGATGGTCCACTCCCATTCCCTCTAAGTATGTTTTGAAATGCCCAGAAGAGAACTCTAAGCCCCTATCTGTGATAATTATTTCAGGTACTCCATGGCGTGGGAACAATTCTTGTGCTACCGCATCCTCTACTGATTTGGAAGATTTATTCTTGATAGGAATTGCTTCAGCCCAACCACTTAGATGGTCAATAATGGTTAAAGCATATTTGTTTCCTTCAGGGGTTTCAATAAAAGGTCCAATTAAGTCCATACCAATTATCTGCATAGGATACACTGGGAGGGGCATTTCGCTCATTTGTGTTCTATCTGTGCATTTCTGATTGACCACACAGGTGGAACAAAGTTTTAGTTTCTGCACTACATCCTGTCTCATACCTGGCCACACATAAGCCTCCCTTATTCTATTCAAGGTTTTCATTACCGCCATGTGTCCTACATCCTTATGGCACCTTTCAATGATTCTAGGGCGGTATTCTTTTGGCAATACTAGACGTGGATACCATGGGGCAGTATTTGTGGGCCTCTTTATAGAATAAAGCAGGCCTTCATGTACCTCATAGTCTGAATCTGAAGCTTCTGCTTCTGAAAATAGTGTAGGGAATTCCTTGTGTTGGGCCTCACGTACAAGGTCGGCTTGTAGCATATCTGCCTCCAGTGGTATTCTTTCTGCTACCTTACTGCCTAGAATAGCATCAGGATCGATCCATTCTGCAGTGTCAAACACTGCAACCTCAACAGGTGGTGGTAAACGTGACATGAGGTCAGCCTTTACATTTTTACAGCCCTGTATGTATTGTATTTTTGCACCAAATTCTGCCAAAAATACCCCCCACCGCTGAATTTTAGTGTTACGCATTTCTTTAGTAAATAAACAGCGCAAGGGCTTATGATCAGTGAGCACAACAAACTCTGCCCCATAGAGATATGCCCTAAGTTTGTCTATGCAAAACACTACAGCATAAGCTTCTTTTTCTATCGTTGACCACTTCCTTTGTGTGGTTGAAAGTTGATGTGACACATATTGTATGACCCTCTCAACACCTGCATTGTCATCCTGCACTAATATCCCACCGATACAAGTATCACTTGCATCTGTATATAATTTGTAAGGGCAGTCAGTACGAGGAAAGGCCATGACCTCAGCTGAAATTAGTAACTGTTTCAAACTCTCAAATGCCCCTTGCTGTTCTGGTCCCCATAGGAAAGGTTCATTTTTGCGTGTTAGCTTAGTCAAAGGCTGTGTAATTTGAGCATAGCCTGGAATGGTCTTTGAATAGTAATTGACCATGCCAACAAAAGACCTTACTTGTTTGATGTTAGTAGGGGCAGGCATTTCAACAATGGCCTTGACCTTTTCAGGGTCACTTTGAATGCCTTGAGGGGTTATGATGTAGCCTAATAGTTGAATGCGTTTTTTACCAAAATGACACTTTGAGGCCTTAAGCTGTAATCTGGCTTTCCTTAGTCGAGCAAAAACTGCTTCTAAGTCCCTCTCATGTTCCTCTGGTGACCTAGATGCAATAACTAGGTCATCAATAAAAACCCACACACATTTTCCAAGTAGGTCAGAGAGGGCAAATTCCATTGTCCTTTGGAAAATGCTGGGCATATTGGCTAGACCGAAACTCCCAACCTTGTAATTGAAAAGCCCTCGATGACACACAAATGCTGTCTTGTCCTGATCCCTTTTGGCTACCCTTAATTGATTATAGGCGGATTTTAGGTCACAGACACTATAGACTTTTTTCCCCCCTAACTGATCAAAGATGTCCTGAATTAATGGGAGTGGGTACCTATCTTTTACGGTGATTTCATTCACCTTCCGATAGTCCACACAAAATCTTGTTGTTCCATCTTTCTTAGGTACCAGGCATATGGGTGAAGCCCAGGGAGAATTACTTGGCTCTATAATTCCATCCCGCAACATTTCGTCAATACAATCATCAACAATCTGTCTTTTTGCTAATGGGGTCCTATATGGTCTTTGCCTAATTGGTGGATGGTCACCTGTGTCAATGGTGACCTCAGTTAGCAAACACTGACCAAAAGGCTTACCTTCTTTATAGAAAACATCTTGGTTCCTACTAATAACATTGGAGTAATCATGTCCAAATTTGTCACTAAAGGAAGTATTCCCATGGCCAGGGTATGGTTGGGGACCAACTCCCCTTGTACTAGAAATTTCATTGATTATGGGGGCTCTACCATAAGGCCTAAGTTTCAGACTTTTACCCTTCCATTCCAAAGTCTGTTGCTCATAATTCAAAATGGCCTTCCCTGCCCTCAATGCATTATCACCTAAAATACATTGGTGGATAATACCATCTACAATTAATACAGATAAAATACCCAATGTTTCAAAGTTGACCTCAGTTTCCCCATATACCTTAATTGGCCCCCCAGATACATTATACAGTGGGGCTGCTGGTTTCAGTAACCTACTTCGACCACTCTTTCTACATATACTTTGAAAAGTTACAATGTGCAGGAGAGACACACTAGCTCCAGTATCAATAAGGCACTTCATACTTACATCATGAGCCCTTAAAGATAAACCCAACCTGGAACTGTTGGCTGTCACCCCTGCCATGTCTAGTTTCCCGGGCGGCTCCGCTCTGGGCATGCGGCCTGGAAATGCGGACCCCCACAAGTGTAGCAGGCTAATGGACGGCGACGCTGACCCTCGTTTTGGCCTCGGCGCTGTCCCTGCTGTTGACCCTGGCGCTGTTGGCCCCCATGTTGAACCTGTTGCTGCCCCCGGTGTTGACCCTGGTGCTGACCTTGGTGCTGACCTTGGTGCTGACCCCTGTTTTCTAACTTGGCCAGACGAGTGGCCATTTTTTCTTGCCCTTTCTTCAGTGCTTGCAGTGCAAGCAGAAGTTGGTTGCTGGTATCAGCCTGGACTGCTGAGGTGTCCATGGGCTCATGGACAGGTTCCTCCCGCTGAAGGCCCACAAACCTTTCCATTCCAGCTTCTACCTTCTCTACAAATGAAAGGGCAGCTTCCAGAGTCTGGTCTTTAAGCTCAAGGCTGAGCTTCTTGGCCAACTCGACAGAGCGCAGCCCTTTCATGTACTGTCGTAGCACCATTCTCTCTGCGTCACTGGAGCGCGGTGAAGGGTACCCACGCTGTGCAACCTCCCGAAAACGGCGATTATAAGATGCAAGCGTCTCTCCTTCCTTCTGCTTAAATTGCTCTACTTCCAGCCGTAGCTTCTCCTGTTCATCACTGGACAGGAAAGTGCGTTGGATGTGCCCTTTTAAACGTGACCAGGGGACGGCCTCTCGATCTTCCTCCTGTTCTTCCAGATACCGGAGCACTTCCCTCTTCAGAGAGCCACTTGTTGTTTGTATGACGATTTTGATGATGCCCCCCTCATCATGTTGGAGCTGGGGCACCAGCAAGTCCACATCATACAGATAGTTCCTTGTCTGGGAACTGATTTCTCCATCACAGGGGGTCAGATTTTGGCGGAGAGCCTGCAATTTCTCTCTTCTTTTCTGTCTCTCCCATTGTTCTCTCTGATCCCGATGGAACTGGACCTGGGCCTCTTTAAATTCAGCAAATAGCCAAGTCAATCCACTCATTGGATCGGAGACTTCTATATTTTCTGGCATTTTTTTTTTTTTTTTTTTCAATGTATTACGCTTTACCACAAATAAAAGTCTGACCACTTTCTTGGAGGTGAGGTTTTTCTTGGCGTTCTAGTTTTCCCGGCTACCTCTTCCTTCTCGGTGAGCGAGTACTCACTGTACCCACACTCTAAGCCTACACACATTGGTGAGTTCTCATAATGTTCATTCATACGCTCCTCAGCCCAGTCCCAGTCCCAAATATAGTGGGCAAAGCCAATATTATATTTGCAGTGGCAACATTCAACTTTGACAATATAATGCCAGCCAAAATGTCTCCTTTCAATGTGACTTTTCAGTCCGTGTTGAGTCTCATCAATATATTGGCACAGCAAGCATACCCAAACAGACTCACCCATTTATGTCCTATGGGTCTCCCAGTCATCAATATAATCTTCAGCTGTGGGAATGATGTCGTCCCGGCATGGTTTCAGGTTTCTTGATATTTGCCCTCACTGCTGCCCAGTCAATCCTCGGTTTTTCACTTGCCTGCATGGCAGATTATCCTGGCAAGCTCGCCATTAATGTAAAGCACCAGCCATTACATGCAGTGGACTTGTGGCAAGGCTAACGCTCCTGACATGCGTCAGAAGGTTACTGTTCTTGTCAAGCAGGCAAGCATTCACACACTCACTTCATGAAAGGAAAAACATGGACACCAGACTGAGCTGTATAGCTACCAAGTCACCTACTCAGTAAGCAACTGACAACTGGTTCCTTTATTCAAGACACAACTTGCTTATATTTGCTCCATACACCCATCCTTGTAGGAAGTCGTGGGCAGACCTACAATGTTTACTAATACCAGAATTTATTTCACTCATGTCCTGAGATGCGTAACATACAGGGGTGGTTGACAGCATACACAAACCCCACACACACCCTAGCTTGATTTATGGCCCTGAGATCCACTCAACTATATAGTTTTCATGAATGACCATTGTAGCCACTCAACGGTGAAGCGACCCACATACCCTTCATTGCATTCAGCCAGGTGGGGCCAGCCACCACAGATGAGTAACCCTGAGCGGTGCACACAAAGACGCACCTGACTTTTAATAGGCTGTACCTTATTTCCCTCGCGGATGCAATGACCATCCAATTAAAGAATTACAATCAAGGCACCACTCCTGCTTGATGACAAAGTCTCTAGATGATGTCTGACTTCCTCTCTGATGACGGTAAGCTTTGCACTTACTATGCTGGTGTACTAAGTATCCTTGTACTGGCTGACCCTCATCTAGGACAGGCAGGTACTATGCCATGAGCCACATTAGCCATATCTCAGAGAAATAAACTATAACATTCACTTAAAAACTCGTCAGGGTTTTGCAACATGATACAGATATAGCCTTTCGAAGGAGGGAAGGGAGGAAGGAAGCACGGAAGGAAGGAGGGAAAGACAGAAAAAAAGCAGAAAAAAAGACAGAAAGACACAGACATAATATCTGAAGCTGTCAGCATTAAATACATAACATTACTTTCAAGTCTAATTCCTTGAACTATTGACTTTGTGATTTATACACTTTCTGGCTCAAGATGTTTTAACTTCACAATTGGGTACGACATGTCTTGAATGTTTTCAGTGGCAAGTTTTGACTGTGACATGTCTTGAACATTTTCATGTGGCAAGTTTTGAGTGAGTCAACAACTTTCCTTAGAGTGTCCTCAGTGCAATGTACAGAAAACATGCCACTCACAAAGTGGACAAACTATTTCAGGTTGTATTTCATAATTTGTATTTTTATTTTTTTTGGGGGGGGGGGATCAATATGTGAATAAGTCATGCTGGTACATGCAAGTCTCGAGTTTTCCTGTCTTGCACTTGAAAATACATTGTACACGTCTCTTTTGAATATGTAGAATACAGAGTATAGATTTTAATCCTTTCCTGCTCAAATCACCCAAAAGTGCCCGGATGAATATTGTTGTCTGTCCTAACGTTTTTGCTCAAATTTCTCATTACTAGAGAACATATTTGCTGATATCTGTAAACAAGACCATTCATGATAGCATGCCCCAGGTCAATAGCTTTCCTTAGTGTGGATTGGGGGCATTGCACCTAACCTTTGCCAGGGAAAGGTATTGACTCAGTCATACTCTGTCCAGGAATGGGTTAAATACCCGTTACCCCACTGTAAGCTCTCCCAATTCTAGATCTATTCTACACCCTGTGATTGGTTTGTTACAAATGAAAAGGAACCCTCCATGTAACAAGCTTGTGTTGATTGCCCAGGTTATTTATGAGGGTGTGCATACTTTGCAGCATCATTGCACCAGATGAAACACTGACACATTTTGAAGAGGTGCCACCAAATAACTCTAAAAACACTCAGTCAGCTGGGGTCAGTCACTTTCTCTTTGGTTGCCATGGGATCACCAGCTTCTATGACAACTATGTATGCACAAACATTACTGAACACATTGATGTGCATTTCCCAGGCAGTGAGCAAACACACACACACACGTACACACACACTTGGAAATTAAATGCATGTCAATGTATTCATTTATATTTCTACACAAGTAATTTAGTGTCAAATTGAGGAAGTTGAATTGCAGATATGGCAGATTTCCTTTTACCTGCAGTTGATGGTCTCTTCTATTCTATTATATAACATTATATTATATTACAGTACCTTATATGCATCAATCAAGAGGAATAAATCATCCAATTTTGTTTTATCAGATTTATTTGTAAGTCTGAAGCCCTTTGTGGTGGCTGGGACCCAGCCTCTCTCCCAACCCATAGTTAGTGTACACTACTCCATACCAAGGAAAGAAGGTATGTGATTAAGGCACTAAATTTGCAATATAAATACTACATATTAACTCTTTCAGTGCCAATCACATTTTAAGTCCACCTACTTCCATCAAACTAGTCTGAATTATCATTAGGATCCCAAATTTGTATTCCTCGTAGAAAGACCTTTCATTGAGGTACCAGTACGCCTATAGTTCCTGAGAGAAAAGCTGTGCTGACAAAGTCCAACATTTGGCACTGAAAGGGTTAATATACACTACCATGAAAGCACAAAATGTTATAACTGTATAAATAGTTTGGTGGTACAAATATATTATTTAATTTGCTGAAAAAAAAAGGCTAACCTTAAATCTTGGAAATTTAAGACACTTCATGACCATACCTGAAAATTTACACCTGTTGATAACCTCACAATTTAAGGTAATTGATATGAAATTTGATTCTAAAATTGTGACTGGTAAATTTGGAACAACTCGACCAAAACGCAAAACATTTTGTGGCTGGCTAGCTATGTATAACCACATGAAGGTAAATGATGCAAAATTTGTTTCTGAAAATACAACTGGTAAATTTGGAGCAACTCGACCAAAACACAAAACATTTTGTGGCTGGCTAGCTGTGTATGACCACCTGAGCTGCCCCTAACATATTGCCAGAGCTGGTATCTGAGTACAAGGCATTGCACTAATAACTGCCATCTGACACACATGGATTACGCGTTACCTTACACAGTCAAATTAAGTTTAACCAAAGCAAAAGATGAATCTTTTACCCTTAATTCTCCCCTAAAACTTGCTGGTGGTCAAATGTTGCTGGTTTCAGTGTCTTCAACTGATTGCAACAGCAATGAGACACATGTTGATGGAGAATTGTAGATCAGATGTTATGCCCTGGGTCAACAGCTTTCCCTGGCAAGGGGTGGGCCCTTAGTGCCCAACCCATGCCAGGGAAAGCTGTCCACTTAGTGTTAATTCAAGGGAGGGAAACAATTAATGATGTGTACAAATGAAGGTCCTCTAGGAGATACATCAAGTACCTGGTTATGTGAACATGAACAGGATGCTGGCCAGGAACCTGATGTCACGTGCTGCCCATCATTAACATGCCCGCCAGTTGAACCATCCCTTACTTCTGCCGGCTATATGTCGAGTATGCTGTTTCCCACCTTGTACTTTTTGCTTAGTTTGGGAAAACTTTTCAAAAGTAAAACTTGACACAAAGCCATAATTTTGAACAAATATCCTAGGCATTAGTCTTTTTTTGCCAGTTCCCGATGAAAGGCAGACAATATGGAAACTTGTCAAATCTACAAACAGCCAGAAATAACTGCATTCATATTGTAATTTGCTGTACAAAATTACACATATTCTAGTAAGCCTTTTTTGTCTTATAACTTATTAACTTACAAAATCTCATTTGAGCAGTGCTATGGTCACTAGCTATTGTTATTTTAGTTCATTGTACCATTATATGGTAACTAAATCAGTAAAATGCTTTGATGAAGATTTTGCGTAATGTGAAAAGTCCTTCTACAGCTGCCTCTGAAGCAGCTGGCCCATGGCTTGACTGCTGAACAATGCTAAAACCACTCACTTAATAGATGTACAAGTTTAACCTGGGCATTTGAAAGTTCTGTTTATGAGACATTTGAATTTATATTCTCTTGCAAAGGATTCATATCGTGGGCAAACATGAGAAGAGTTGAAAATTTTCCTATGCTCATAAGGTCCACTTTGACCCATCTGACACCTAACAGATATAGCAATAATGTCATCAAGGTGGTCAGACAGAGACAGAATGGGCAATGTACTGAGGGTAAAAATAAGTCGTCAGGTGACCCGATTACTGGGAGCTTATTGGCCACTCGCTTTATGTACCAAGAAAAACTCAGTCAGGTGACCTAATTACCTGGGCATCATTGGCCACTGATGGCCACCATTCATCAATCATGTTAAAATAGTGTTTTAAATCTTCATACAACTAATCTTGCATGTGTATGTACAATGTATGTGCTCCTCTTTGCGAATTAAAAAACCCACTTTCAAATTGTAATTTTCTGCTGTTCGAAAACAAATTCTTCCTTTGAAAATTCATATTTACTGTTGGTTATCCTTACTTGACACTTTTTTCTTTGGAACTACCTGTAGATAGCGAAACTGTTCAATCTGCTTATCAATATGTAAAACAATATGTCAAGATGTTTCCTACTAATGTAACCATAGACTGAAGTTTTGATATTTTGTAACAGAGCAGCATTCTTGCCCGCTAAAAAGGCACATAATGAGTTATTTGTAACACGATCCCAGATCCCAGCATGGATTGCAGTGATTATATGCATACATACATGTACTCCCATCACGACAACAATCATTATACATGGCTGTTTTGATGGCAGGAAATAGCCGCCGCATTATCTGAGCCCACTTTGCTTGTTTTCTAATCAAGCAGACAAAATAGCTGGTTTACATGACTGCTAATGTACAGCCATATATCGACGTACTATTCATTCAACAAATTTTGCCGAGAACAATTACTGTCTCTGATTACTGCTACATGTACGTGGCATGTAAATGTCTGGTTTTACGAGATAATGCCAGAGTCATGCCAGAGAGAGTCCAGTGTACTGTTGAACAAAGTACTTGGGACAAAGCCTCAGTGACATCACAGACAGACAGTGATGTACTGTGTATGTCGATCCTCACGTTCCACACACTGATCAGAAAAATATCCACGGGGCACTTCCTTTAAGAGACAAAAAGAATAAAAGACTCATCACGGCACTCTTAAAGCAGCAACTCATTATATCTACATCACATTTTAGTGGACATGTACCTCACACCAACGGTAAGGTCATTTTTGAAAGGAGTGGTAAAATAGTCTCTCAGGTTCCAACCCTTTATGGTCAGAACATTTTTTTATATCAACAACTTTCCTGCCTGCAAGTGTAAGTATCTTCACCGGAATAGACAAATGACTTTCAAATGAGCTCGAGTGTAAGCGCCTATATGTAGTACAGGTCATGGAGGCTTGACACCTTTCCTACCGGTGCAAGAACTTACATTTTGAGCAGGCTGTGGAAAACCACAAACCTTCCACGAGTGTTCACACCTACATGTAAAGCAGATCATGGGAAAGTAACAACGGGTTTTTTTTTTTGACAACTTTGCCATGAACATAAGTATTAACAAGTTAAAAAAAAAATCAGTAATGTCGAAGGCTGGCTTAAGACTAAGCATGTACATGAATCCCAGACTTGACTCTGGATTCAGGACTTGGGCCTCGTTCTCGTAAGACCAAGACTTCCACCTGTTTCAGTTCTCTCTTAAAGACGCTTGAACCCTCTGGAGGCTGCTAAATACTAAACAACATAAAAGACACAGAACACCTTCACAACTTCAGACACCTGTCACAAATTTTGATGGAGAAATATGCAGTGTGATGAATCAGCGTTAGGTCCCTGGAGAAGCTGCATTGATTCGCAATAGGGGAGGTCATGCACAATCAGCAGTTTCATGTGTATTCAGATGAATACACAACCCAGCATACAAAAAATTCTTGCAGGCTAGCTAGACTTGTGTATCTTCCTACTGGATTGTATGTGAAAGTAATCTTGATTAAACTAGTCAGTTTTGACGCTAATGACACAAAATTTTTAGAGACATTTAAGTTGTACACCTTGATTTGCCATGACATATTTGATGTTTCTACATGCGGTGGTTTGTAAGTTATTAACTTGTAAATGTCAATAGTAAGTAACGGTAATTCTAGCCTTCTTGACTGAAGAGACCTCTGCAGGAGGTAGCAGAAACTTTCCATAATACCTTGCTCTTTCCTATTTTCATGATTTCTACCTAAAGGCATAGGACAGTTCACACCCATGTAATGACTGACTCTGACTTTCAATGTTCACCACCGTCATAATTTCTTAAAACCCGTCTGCCTCCACTCACGTCAGCTAAAATAATTATGGGACAGCTGCTTACTAATTAGTCAATGACGAACATCAGGCAAAGTTCATAAATCTTTGTAAATAGCTTTTGTTGCTCCTTGATTTCCATAATGGTGGGAACCGCCAGTAGATGGCAAAGCAGTAAATCCCAGGATTTCAGAACAAAATGCAGGCACTCGGTACCAGGATTAAAGAGGATGTGGTCAATCTGAGCACTACCACCGTTGAGGACTATTTGTTCCCCCCAGAACAGATATTCAGTGGATATTTGTACACCGCTGGAACAAATATTGAACGAACATAGTTTCCCCATGCTTTAATCATGTGTTATTTGCTATAAATTTCCTCTACCTGAAAACATGTAATTTGCCAGTACATTTCCAGTCAGACTTAACCAGAAAAAAAAAAAAGGCACATGTGTACAGTCAGTCTTAGAACTTGAACTAAGCCGAACTATCAATCAGCATCACATGCAGACAAGGCTTCGATTATGAAGCTTTTAACTCATTCTCTGAGATGCAATGTTCCATCCCTACATTCTGTATGCAGATTCCCACTTCAACCCAGGGCAGTCATGTAATCTACCTGTCGTCCTACCTCACAACTCCCCCCCCCCCCCCAACATAGCAGGTCTGGATCCATAGCTGTATACCACATTTGCTGACCACTTCGCTCTGCACATTTAAACTGAAGAATTGATCCGTGATATTATGCACAACTGCGACTCTTCACACCTGTAAACACAGGCCAAGTTGTTTTGTGTGAAAGCTTATGCCAGCAAGTATTGAGCAACAAATGTACAAAGGGGGGAGTAGCACTTGCCAACTCCCAATTGATGCCTGTCCAGCCAATCCCATGGTTGAGTTGGCTTCCGAAAGAGGTCAATGGTTATGGATATCAGATGGAATGAGGTGGAAATCAGGCACACCAGCATGTCCACTAGCATCTTCATTTTTTATTTTTGGACACACACACGAGTTCATATGACTGAGAAATAAATACGCTCTCAGTGTCGCTTGCCTGCTTGACTGCCCTTTCAGGCAGTCATCATTTAACCTTTTGACTTCAGGCATTTAGTGTAGAAAACAAGAAACGCGTAACATTGTGGTCAGATGTAGAAACTTTGCCACATGACCATGCGGCTGAGAGAGAGAGAGAGAAAAGACAGAATAAATAAAAAGCAATCTCTTCACTAAAGCTTGTTGTGAGGCAATCAAGGTCTGCCTATAGTGTTGACAGAAATGCCTTCCACGTCAGCTCTGATAAAATTTGATGGCTTTGAAAATGGCAGGCCTTGCAACAATGGGATTGTACATGTACCTATGGAGGTCCACATTAACTCTTTAAGTGCCGAATTTTGGACTGAGTCAATAGCCTTTCTTGGTGCACATTGGGTACAATGCACCCAATGTGCATGGATAAAAGCTGTTGACCTGGGATATTTTCTCTGGAACTAGAGGCATGCTGGTACTTGAATGAAAGGTCTTTTTACAAGGAATACGGATCTGAGATCCTAATGACAATTCAGACTAGTTTTATTTTAGCAGATCGACTTTAGAGGTGACAGACACTGAACAAGTTAAAATGGGAAAATTGCCTCATTGGCAGCCAAAGGTCCCATGCCACTGAACTAGAGTCTGCCTGACAATTAGACTGTCATAACAGCCAGCAATATTAGCTAACAGGTACACTGAAACCTGTCTTGAAAGACCACCTATAAGAATAACCAACTTGTGGTCCGTCAAGACACGTGGTCTCTGATAGGCGGTACAAATACTCAGGAAAGTATCCTGAGGAGGTGGTCTTTCAAGACGGGGGGGGTCTCTGAAGACAGGGACCTCTATACTGTGACCACCACAGACCAATACACCCATGGCAGGGCCCAGGGCTGACTGTCTTTCTGCTGGAACATTGCCATTTTCAGGTTGCTCTGCCTGGGATCACCCACAACTGAAGTCTTGCAGCGCAGACCTGTCGATCAGTGACACTCTGCGGATCTCGCATGGAAGCAACTGCTTGGACATCATTGATCCCTCTGCTACAGGACCAACACTCAAATCAAGCCCCCACCTCCACCCCCCACCTCCTGAATGGTGCTTGTATTGGTAATCTGCCCTGCTAGACTCTCACATTTCTTACATACGCTCAATTTTTGGCCACACAAAAAGACCAGACAGGTTCAGGGTTGTACAGGTCATTTGTTTGCATTTTCCATACATGATATGGATGATCAGTCAATAGCTTTCCTTGCCTCTCTCAGAGTGCTATTCAAATTTGCCTACTGTTCAATGTCATGGTGCCTCCGGTTTTTACTTCAGTTGCTCAACGATTCCTTTGATTCTAGACTTAGAATGAAAAAGGTGATTTTTGCTATATTGTTACATTGTAAGAGATAAAATAGAAAATGTTCTGAAAAGGAATATTGATCACACAACTGCATGCCCTAATCAATGGCTTGGCTGAGCATATATAAAAGCTGGGCCTACAGTATTCAGCCCACACTGCGGAAAATGATGATTCTATCTGAATTTAAGTGGCATTAGTTAAAAGGCACCGATTATTATGGTTTGCCATTCTGACGCCAATCATCAAACAATATGGACAAAGTTGCATAAAAATTACCACTCCAGGAAGAGTGCTTACTCTTCAGTACCAAGCAGCCTTTTGTTAAGTGGCACTAAATTTTCTTGATGGAAATTTTTGGATTTTTTTTAATGTGTTATATATTAAGAAGATAACAAGAAAATAGTTTCACGTTAAAAGCTGTCTCAGCAGTCCATATGACTGCTGAGACAGCTGTGGTCCAAGTAATCAATTTAGTTGGTAGTTTTAAATGCACATCATCAGGTTTGCCAACAAATTTTGAATTGTCATGAACATTCTGCAATTCAGAAAAAAATTTTTCCTTGAATCAGGACAACATTGTGTTTTATAGTGGCTGTAGCTAACACCATCATTGCACTTGTGAGGTGCAAAATGATCTATTTAAATTCTGCCGCATTTGCCTGATCACCGTGGCCAGTTTGATGTGCTGTAAAATAGTCCATTTGTCAGAGCAAATAAGCTTTCACGTGAAGCCACATTCCACGAATGACATTTTCAAGGTATGTGTCATGGCACAATACAAAACCACCTGTGGTCACTCCATCTCAGGTATGACGACTCGTTAGTGACAGGAAGGTGAGCAATGTCAGTGTCCACATCATGTGTCAAAAACAAAACAGAAACTCAAAAAAAAAAAAAAAAAATTGTCCGGCAAGGCCACACCAATTTACTTCACTGTTTTACACACCAATACTTTTTTTTCAGCAAATTGCAACTGGAAACAATTTTTAAATCTCTTCCTTGTCATGGTTTATGTTACCATACAATGTGAAGGCCTAAAGAAGACTCCAGCATAGATCTATTCACAGTCCTTTTCATGGTCCAGTTGGCAGAGTATATACAAATGATCAACAAAACTTTATACACATCCAAAACATCAAATATTTTAATTTTTTTTTCATCATTTATTTTTCTCAGCTGGTGCAAATACTTTCTTTACAAAAAATGCGTACCTGGCACGACCCACAGGTAACAATGGTCAGCACCTGGGGGCCAGGTTGCATTGGCTACCGGATTGCATATCCAGGCAATGATGATAAATGAGGGAAGACATCAGGAGCTAAATTTACAGGGTTGGTGATAATTATACTTCTTTATGTTGAAAAAACCAAAAAACTTGGATCCATGGTTGGTATATGTGCCATGAACACCCAAGAGATCAGTCAGAATATTGTATTAAATCTGCTGTTGACCAAACTCCGGACAGGAAGACTTAACAGACAATGGATTGCATTACTATTGCTATGCAAGGTCAGAGTGGACCCCCCCCCCCCCAATGCTTTTGCCGTACATCAAACCGATTTCCAACTGACGCAAGGTCCTGCATGAAGAGCTACCACCAGACTGTGTGTGACATCTATTGTTATGCACTAATCATCGCATTTCCCAGTAATTCACACGAAGAATCGTATCTATATTGCATCAGACATATGCCCACCTTATAGTTCATACCATTAAGAACGGTGAACAGGTGTTTCCCACGATAGTTTTTTTTTTTTTTTTTTCCACAGGAGTTCGTCCTGGTACAAATGACTTATTTGTATTTGGTTTTTTTTTATAAGTTTCAAAGTACACAGAGTTCAACTGCGTGTTTTGCATTTACAATGTATGTGCCTTTATCTGACATCCCTGAGAGTCATCCACAATATTTAACACTTTGAGTACCTTTGTGCCAAATTTGAACAAATTCAGACATGCCAGCACCAGCTGCAAACACACTGGTATTTACCTTGGCAGTCATCGAGCGAAGTGTGCGATCCTGAGGACTAAATCACATTGCAATTATCTATCTCACGGTCCCCGGGGGCCTCCGAAACCAGGCAGAGAGAATGGATGGAATTACTTAAGAGGCACAGGATCCAGCCTTTAAATTTGTACAGACAGCAAATGGAAATGAGTGAACTCTGAGTGACTTTTATGACCAATAAAAACAGATCTAACAACCAAGATCAAGAGAATAACAGCTGTGGCAATCTTTCATGGCAAGATTTGCCCACTTGGCATTTTAATTTCCCCCTGCCCCCCCCCCCCCCCCCCCCAAATAAAGAAAAAAAGGACTGGAATATCTCATTCTTCAAAATTTGCTGCCTAACATTAATGCTATGGCATGCCTTCACCCTGTTTCTTGTATTCAGGTGTATATGAAAACCTTCAAAAGGAGCTTGTATATATCTATATTTATCTGCAATCCAGTGTATGTTAAAATAATGCCACTGAATATACAGGTAAATGTACAGTAAAAAGAAATTGGCAATGCAAAAAGAGCCATAATTGCTGATGAAGTCTGTCTCATTTAATAGCATACTTCAGATTTCCCTTGGATTGGCCTCACACCAAATCTAGCTGTAAGGACGAAAATCACTGACCCAAGGATTATTTTAACCGAGCAGGGATAGAAGTTGCCATTTTGAGCCTAAATATCAACTTCTATGTGATGTGCTCCTGCTTAAAAAAGACAAGAATATCCTTCATGGTTTTGGAGAAGTCAAAAATGTGAATTTCTATTGCAATCCCCATTCACTTAAATAAATCGAATACATGTTTGACCCTTGCAGAAGGAACATATCCACGAAGTTTCAGCTTAATCTCAGTGAGCGTTCTGGAGAAGATGTCAAAAATAGCAAAAACACACAAAAAAATCACTAAAAAAAAAAGAGAAAAAAATGCACCACTACCTGGTGAACAAAGTAAGAACTAGGAGTCCCTAAGACTGTTCCTGTGTGATATCAAAGCAATTGGGTGAGTGGTTTTGGAGGAGATATCATTAAGATTTGCCCCCAAAAACAAAAAAAATCATAAAAAATCCCCAAATCACTGGAGCATGACCATTTGAACAAATTTGGTAGAGACCCACCCAAAGTGTATTGCCACAGAGTCTGAAGTGAATCTGTCCAGCAGTTTTGGAGAAGAAGTCAAAAATGTTAATTGTGGACGCCAACAGAAAACAGATAGACGGATGGACAGATGCCTAACAACCACCACATAAGCTAAAAGAGAGGGAGTGCTGCTACTGGTATATAGCCTTTGGATATAATGTAAAGGGTAAGTGTATGGATTGCACATCCACCTAGCTTCATGCTATGAAAGGCTGGCTTCTACCATTCCAATAAACAGGGCACACTGGCTTCAAAGTTCATCAGCCTGCTGCCAGTGAACTCATTTTGAAGCCCCTGTGACTCTCAATGCCAGACACAATGATGACCGAATTCTGATCTTTACCCCCATTTCCAGGACAATCTCTTGTACTGCTTTCCAGTCAGCATGACCTATTGTTCTACAACCACCTTGCAGAAAATGAGAGTGGTGAATCCAAATCCATATAAACAAGTATACATGTAGGTTAAAAGGCAAGATGGGATATTAAAACAACTGCCTCTCAACATTTTTTCAAGTCCCGTCTTCCCTTTTAACCAACTCAGAATGCAACACTAATTGGGCAAGTAACGTGTTGACAACTTTGCCCAACCCCCAAAACACAACAAACTTGGACCATGCATTAAACACATGCTTCTTGAGCTGTAGCAAATGTGAGGATCGCATGCAAGCCCCAAAACTTTTTTATGTTTTTGCGAGAGATAATGTGAACGTTTTTCTGTTCATGAAATCGTTTCTAACAGTCCTGTGAGTGTGAGCATTACTCAAAATCTTTTCTTGTTTGGGGTGAGGGTCTTCTCTTGAAGTCTGGTCAGTCTGATCAACCCAAGTTGAGGTGAAAGGACATGGAGGGTGTGCAGGTCGGCAAATCAACGCAGGTTTGTGCACAGTTTTTCAACTTTTCTTATCTTGATATATTCATCAATTGTCACAGTTTGCCGGTGCAAAACTTCCAAAATTTTCCCAACACTACAATTTTAATTGGAAATTAAAATCCTGAACCTTTTTAACCATTAAAAATTGAAAACAAATAAATATATATAAAATATAAATAAAAAGTGAAATGTTGACTATAAGGAACATTTTTTTGCGATGCTGCAAATGCCTCAAGTTTCTGTCTGCTATATCATGTGAATGTGTAAATCGGGTTCAAAGCAAACAGTTTACTGTGGTGACTGGATACTATCCATCCCTCTTAATACTACTAAATGCTCATATGTTCTTTCCTTTTTGGCCTATACAATTATTATGCACCCTTCCATTTTGCAGTGATAACCTGACCTGCGGCGTATCCATGGCCAGTAACTCTGTGCGGATTTCAGGCCCATGTGGGAGGCTTGGCCTGGCTCCAGCCAATGAGCATGCAATTACAACAGGCTGCACCTCTAACATTAACTCATTCCATACCAGTCTCTGATTTTTTCTGTACATTTACCTAGATTTAAGACAACAATTGCACATTTAAGTTCTTCATGAAAAGAGCTTTTGTTCAAGTACCAACATGCCTATTGTCTTAAGTCAGTGGTTCTGGCACTGCTTGGCAAGTCATGCTGCAGCATGACTTGCCAGGCAGTGCCAGAACCACTGACCAAGACCTGTGACCATAGTATGGAATGAGTACTTCCATGAGCAACAGAAAAGAGGGTACTAGTCTGTTTTCTCTAGTTATCATGCTCCATGTTAAAACCAAAGTATTTTTTAGCCTGAGTGTACATGCATGTAGGATATTTTTCTGCCTTCAAGATATGACATACTAGGTAAACAAGAGCATGTGAATTACTTCTACATAAACCTTTAATTTAGGAAGTGCCACTCTTCATTTTCCCAGGAGACAGCTGTCTGACAACAGATATTTCCTCAGAAGAGACATTAAAGCCAACTGCTAATTATATAAGTTGACTGCCATGACCTCAGTCAATGAGGGACATTTTCAATACAGTGGTCCCCCTCTTGTGGGGCCCCTCTGACGACTGGAATCCCCTCTGCAGAGACCACTCCTCCATGCACTGAGTGAGGTATTTTAATTTTATCCTTCCATCCCCACCCCCACCTGCAGGGCACGCCATCCTTCTTGTGAGGCCACATTTCTGGAGCACTTGGGGTCGCCTTATAGAATGGGATCCGCTATATGTCCATCATGGGACAAGAGGAAACATGCAACATGCCACAGTATAATGGAGTTTGTGATAATGCACTGTTTATGCATAATCCACCTTTTTCACAAATTATTGGCATATTTACTCAACCTGTGTCCAGTCAATAGGATGTTTTAATAACATATTGATCTGCACAACATACTGTTTTCAGACATGAAACAACGGACGTTTTAAAATATATAATACGTAAATGTGCAAAGTTTCAGACCCATACAAAATGCAAGAACATCATGTACAGGAAATTAATTACGCTACACATACATGTATATAACCTACACTTCATGAAACATTTGACGGAGCTGACTCACAGCAATATTTTACCAACATTACAAATACGTCATCACCAAATCATTATATGTGTGTTTTACCAAAGGGGAAATTTGTAACTTTCTTCCTAAACACCTTTTATCAGTTTATACTTTCAATTACCACACTGATGGTTCATCGTTTATTTTCATCTGCATGACACTGTATCGTAAAACAGTGATACACTGTCCATGTTGTGGTCAACAGCAACATCAGGTCGGCATGAGATGTGAATATTACCCCTATTTCTTAAAGACATGTTACGAAGCTGATTTAGCCTTGAACCAGACACAGAGTAATAACATGATTTACTTTAATGCTGCTTTATCTGAACGACTGACCACCCAGATTTGACACACCCACTGATCTATAATGCATACCTGTTCAAACTTCAGCATGGCTCTGCTGAGTTATTCTACCACATATTAAATACGGATGAAACAGACATCGGTGCTCTGCAGCAAATGTAGCACAACAGTCTGTCATGACAAGTTTACGTACCTTTGCTCGAAAAGATTTGAATACATTTAAATGCACACTTTAATGTTACAAATATTATTTTCAGATGTGTCATATATTTGATGCCACCTCCATCTCAAGCTGAACTATTTCCTCTGAATTCAATTTTTTTTCTTACAGTCACTGATGACCTGAGGCAAATACCATGTTCTTCAAGCCTTACATGCCGAGCATGGCCACCAAAATGCAACTTGATCTACAGCAGAGATAACCTGTACAGATGGCATGTGCATGATTTTTTTTTTTTTTTTTTAAATGGCCAAAAATGTGGTCATAATCTATAATTAGGAGATAGGTGTCACACTTTCCCTTACTTTGAATCTATTTTCACATGGTGCAGCAGATGATGATTGACACAAAATTCTGAACAAAACACCAACCTGCAAAGTAACACATGGGACTCTGGGAGATAACAGCATAAAATTATTCACAAACCTTTCCAGAAATAATCTGTGTTATGTAGGAAAATGTGCTTCTGAGAATGTCATTCTTGCCAAGCTCAGATAGGAATGTGCCATCTGGTTCATCAGAAAGAAAGATAAAAAAAACACACAAAAAAAAATGCAGATGTATCAGATTACACATCACAGAACACCGGCCTCTGACAAGGAGAGCAAGATGGCATCACTGGGCTTGGGGCAAGGAAAATATTGAGATCACACTCCCACTGCCCAGGGCTTAGCCAGGCAATGGCAGTGACAGGTGTCTATATATCTGTCTTAATTCTCTTTGGCTCAGGATCTGAAACTAAACTACAGTTATGTTTTATCTTTTGTAATACGCTAAATCTGGGGAGAGCATATTATGTACAAAAAAGTCCCTAGAGCACATTATTTTCCTTATATATTTCATAATAATGTGACAAGTTAATGATGGGTGAATTGAGTTAGTTATTCATATAATTTCTGACTGATGCAGGCCTCTGATCCAAAGGAAAAATTAAGACTGCAAAAAATGAACTGAAACAAAATGAAATGAAACAAAAGGAAAGGAAATGAATTAAAGTGATATAAAATTAAAAGAAATAAAAATGAAGACCAGGGCATGAATTTTTACAAAATCAATTATTTTGAAAGTATGCCATATCTATGAACAAACATATAACTTTTTATAACTTAGTTTTGTGTGTATGTGTGCTCAGCCTACTGTTTTGCTGAATGTGACAAGATAATGATGGGTGGATTACATTAATTATTCACATAATTTCTGACTGATGCAGGCCTCTGCTCCAAAGGCCAAAAAAAAAAATAAACACTGAAAAAAAATGCAATGAAATGAAAGGAATGGAAATGAAATTTGTCTCTGAACAAATATGACTGTTTCAATTTTATATTTTATGTGTGCGCTCAGCCTACCGTCTTACTGAATTTATATTGCGATATGTATATGAGCCAAATAATGGTCTTTTGTACTGTAATCTTGATCTATATGAAGCAGCTTGTATAATATACAATTGGCTATCACCTGCATGGTCAAGGCCATCATAGACACAAGATAGAAAGCTTTGCCATAATTGTACTTATTTTCACGTGTATTAATTTTCACGTTTTTCACATTTCAGGCATTTAACTAAAGCTCAAATTTCCCTATTTGAGGCATGCATGTAAACCCTATTAGACACATGAAAACAGTTTCACTGTGTTGATATTTCCATGCTTTTGTGCCATCAGCAAGATTGCCAGAAAGATAATCAGAGCAAAATTATGACAATTTCACAGGCTTTATTGTTAACATTAGACAATGTATATAACATTAGTAATGGGCTGTGATTACCAACAGTAGGGAAAGATAAAAAGAGATAAACAGCTATGAAATTTAGACAAGGCTAATTAAATAAAATGATATATATTACAAAAAGATTGCCAGAAAGATAAACAGAGCAAAATTATGACAATTTCACAGGCTTTATTGTTAACATTAGACAATGTATATAACATTAGTAATGGGCTGTGATTACCAACAGTAGGGAAAGATAAAAAGAGATAAACAGCTACGAAATTTAGACAAGGCTAATTAAATGAAATGATATACATTACAAAAAATATGAAATATGATTAAATATCAAAGAGCATAAAACACTAGCAGCCACTTGAAGGTAATGAGACACAAATAAATCATATATACTTCATGGCCACATGTTGAAATGTACATGTACTGAACGTGGGGGAACCACTTCACCGTACTACATGTACTATATGGCGTGTAAACAACATCCACGCAAGGAGTAGCGTGTGGTTGTTTATCCATATATTGGATCCATTTGGACAGACCAGGAGATCTTATTACAAAAAAAAAAAAAAATACATGTAGTTATGCAACTCTTCTACTTTTCAGACTGCCACATGTACTGATGGTGCTTGCTTGAATTGAGACTGTGACAGTATAATCGCATATTATAGAAAACCTAGCCGCAAAATACATATCACACTTATATGAACTCTTCCTTACTGTTTTTCATTTCCCCAATGTATATATTTGACTTGTCTGATGGATTGTAATGTATTATGAGGGCCTCAGCGGAGATTAGCAGAAATGCTAACTGAGCTGTCCTCTTGAAATAAAGTTTATATTTTATGTTTGGAACGAGCGGGGCTTGAACCTGCAACCTTTGGCACCAGTCGCCGAGCTGAAATGGGAAACGCACATATCCACTTGACCAAATCCCCATTCTTAAAAAGAATGGTTCAAGGGAGGTAGTTATGTGCGAGTGCCACATCAACACAGTTATGCAGTATATTCACTGAGTTGGCATTTATTTCCAGAATAGGGGACTTAAATCCACCAGCATTAAGGAAATGCCGAAAATATATATTTTATGTTCGGAACGAGCGGGGCTTGAACCTGCAACCTTTGGCACCAGTCGCCTAGCTGAATTGGGAAATATATATATATATATATATATATATATATATATATATATATATATATATGTTGTGGGGAATCTGATTCCACACACACATACAGTTGTACACATACTCTGCTGAATGTGTGCTAAATGTACCATCTTTAGAGAGCAGGTAAGTCTTATTCCCTTGACGAGCATTGATATATACTTCAAACTTTCTTCTTTGTATCCCAGTGGCTAGGTATGATAATAACACAGGTACAAGTTACTTACAAAATCCTAGAATTTGTGGATCTCAGCAGCACAGATTCCAGGTATCAGTCTGGACTGACAATGACCAGAGGCTGTCAAGACACATGTCGCCTGCTTCTGTCCTGGTCCACTAAATTGAAGCTTGTACCTTTATCTGGTCAAAAATCCCGGTACAACTGTAGCTCTTACAATTTTTTTAGATTTTGCAGGCGCTGAGAGTTCCAAATGCATGCATTTGTAAACCAGTGTGACCAATTCAAAAGATCTTGGCAACTAAATTACAAACAAAGCCAGAAACCTCCAACATTATGCACTGAAAGATTCTTGCATACATATGTACATTCAAATAAATCTCATAAGATATGGATAGATGTGAACTCTTTGCTTTTACCATTACCCTACTGGAAACTTTTATCGAATATTAGTACACAATTGCAGGCAGCATAGCTTAACTATATCCCATCACTCCAGAACTTATGAGATGTCAAGTTTAATATGTTGACTTTAATCAGTTTTCAATTTCTTTGGATATGCTTGTTTCTTTGCTTTTTTTGGGGGGGGGGAGGGGGGCATTGAAGATGGAAGTGTCCAGTAAATAAATCACCTTTGTCAAACTTCACAACCCACAGAACCAGAAAATTATAATTTAAATCATTTACATATAAAATGCATCAAACACAGTATGTACATACAGGTTCACATTTTTGCCAGGCAGTACAAGTGTAGTTTAATTGGGGCACCTACAAGCATAAGGCGACGAATGACTCTCAAAAGCAAGAATCTGCACTTGCGGTGAGCCTGAATTCTGCCACCTGACCATGAGTGTGTACTTGTCCTTTCATTTGCACCATGTGACTGGACAAAAAAGAAAAAAAAGAAGAAGGGGAAAAAAAACCACTATAATCACTTTGCCAGCAATGAAAATTCTTAATTTCAAGGCCTATAATGCATCTATTAATAATATATCCAGGGATCATCTTGCAATCAAACTGCCACTGAATCATGTGGGTGACCACAATGGAGGCAACACAGCACCAGGAACTATCCACATTTGCTCCTTGCTGTGTGTATATGAATGGTCCTGCGATTGGGTCTGCATGACTATGTGGCCATGCTGAAAAGCAATATGCTAACAGACACAGCCATTAGTTGTGTTTTCACATGAATAATTCTTGCCTGGTTTTGCGTGTTGATTTACCAAATGAGACTCTGAGACCGGAGTCAATACGAGGATCGAATTGAGTAAATAGCCGCGTCATCAATACCTGCCACACAGGCCCTCGTTCTGTTTTGAAAATGGCAATAGCTGAATCAGCTTACATCAGAAAACCAGGAAACGGAGATGAAGAATTGCTCTTTGGGGAAAAGTGTTTTTGACAAAATCAATTATCATATTTTCACAGTGAACAAGATTGATACAAACTTTGACCAGGAATACGCAATGCATAAGACGCCATCCATAAAACTCTATGTACCCTTGCCATCTGTTTGGTGATTGCGCCCTCCTCAGAAGTATGATTAACCGACATACTATACCAAAATAAATGACAGCTCCTGAATGAAAACTACATTTGGCAGTGTGTATGAACTCAGAGAACGAGTCCATGTAGGCACCCAGCCCCAACAGTACGTTCACAGACAGAGGGACCAGCAATTGCACCTGTAACAACTACATTTTTATCCGTGCCATATGATTGGGGGGAGGGGGAGGGGTGAACTCGGTGCCTGATCACTTCACACATGTAAAGCTTGTGGGATAGATTAACAAATAGACGTGTGTTACAAAGATCCCCTTCTAGGCACCGACAGTGTTCCCCAGGTATGTTGAGCTGCCAACTGCTGAATCTGAACAGGAGGTGGCTTCTAAGCTGTGACCTAGTGTAGGCAGATAGGCAACTCTACTTATCCCATTGATTCTATGGGTTACCCCCATCAAACTAGATTTGCGGTCAAAATGTCTTGGAGAACGCAGACCAAACACGGTTAAGTTTGGGGAAAAGACATTTAAGCAACATCAATATCTTTTATTTAATCACTTTATTGTAATTTTTTTTCTGCAAATATCTGGTAAAGCTATGTGCACACGAAAGTATCATCATACTGCTGGCTAAAACCTATACCACCACGCATGTCTGGACAAGGTTTATTTTTGTTTTTTTAAGAAAATAGCCTGAGTGGCTACATGCATGCAAAAACAAGGTACATTTATGAGTTTTACTATACTTTTGGGGATGGTTTGATTGTTCACCTATAATAGCTGCTTTTCCGCATTCTGTTCCACTGCTTGATTTTGGAAAATGGTATATGCAACAAATGAGTGACAAAATTGCATCTACTTATCTGAAGAAAGCCACACGCGACTAACCTATCCCCTTTTGAGCAAGAAATACTGCTCCCCAGTCACCAGGTGGCATTGTTACATGTTTAGGTGGAGCATGCGCTATTCCAAACAAGATAAAAACAGGCCTGTACATAATGACATTAATCTAATCATTCTCACTGCATATACAAAGCATGAATGTTGTATGTAACATACCTGCTACTGAAAAGACAAACAAAGAGTGAAATATAATCTGGGGTGTACTGATTTAAGACTGGCAGGGAAGACAAATTGACCCTTGCATGTCCAACTGACTGGGATAGAATTTGCTGCTACAAGTCAGACGGTGTGTCTTACATGTAGCTCTGTATAATCAAACATGGAAGAAAAAGTCCCATACATGTGTGTTTGAAAGCCCCCGGTGTCTCCTTTCCCCCTTGATTTCAGACCAAGTCAACAGCTTTCCTTGACCACTAAGCTCCTAACCTACTCCAAGCAATGTTGGTGGCTTGAGATGTGTCACCAGCACTGGTGTCATTAGGAATGGGGACTTGGTCGAGTGGGTATGTGCATTTCCCATTTCAGCTAGGTAAGTGGTGCCAAAGGTAGCACATTTGAGTCCCGCTTGTTCCAAACATAAAATATACACTCGATCATTTTTTTTTTAACTGTTTATGTTAGCAGAGTGGTTAGTCAGCTAGGCACTTTTAAAGCAAGCTACATTTATTGACTGATGGGTCCACCTTTGCACATACAGGGGTCCTGCGGCCTTGAAAATGAGGTTAAGGTCACCAAAATGTAGTCAAGTCAGGAAATAGTGTTGTGGTACAAAGGAGGTAAATTTAAATTTCAGGTGGCCTGTAAGCTTTGAAACTTCATGTTCACAAACAGATGGTGGAGATCCTTTACAAATCTTCCCAGCCATTGCCACAGATAAGTACACCCAAGAAGCTAAAAGAGGGCGATACTTTTGATGGGGTATGAGATTAAAGTGGGGCATGTTTTTTTTGGGGGGGGGGGTAAAAGGTTTGAATATATATTTTTTAAAATGAAGATCAAAAACAATTGTGGGATTTGAACCTACCATTCCCATGCTTCTTGTTATTTATATACACATAACTTATTTCCTCTTATCCTGCCTTCTACTTAATCTATCTTATCTTACAATCCAACTTATATGTAATTGACATATACAGTTCCACATTACAAACGGGTAAAAGGCTCCGAAACATGTTGAGTAGTTACCCGCTGAAGACCCTTTAATTTATTTGGGCTAATACAGCCTATGTCAAAATTTTACAGAGGAACGTGTGCAATATGGACAATAGTACTTCCATATGTATATAGGTTAGACAGGGACAGGTTAGCTTATGGAGAGTAAAGAGTTCGGACTGCGGAATAGGGTAATGACTACCAGGAAGTGGTTTTGGACAAAAAGACACAAATACAATACAACATTAAAACATATAAACATACCATATCAATACTTTACTAATATTTATGAATGCATTAGTTCCCTGTGCCATGAACACAAATGTGAAAGGTACAAATTTGGATTTTGGTGTAATGCAATTTGAAGCCAGCAAAAACCATCGGGAAGGTGATGTCACAGTTCGTAAATCAATCATACAAGTTGCATGTTTATTCCACCTGGTCAGACATGGCAGAAGCCTAGAAAAGCGTATACAAATTTATAATGGAACTATTCAATAATGAAATAGGACAATAGGGTGTAAGATTTGAATAAAGAATTGTGTGGAGGGACCTAAGATAAACAAAAGGTGTATAAGCATTGAAAATAAAAGTAAAGTACAAACATTATCAGAATAACTTGTCATTGCTCACCAAAGGGGGAAAGATTGACATGCATTTATAATCAATTGCTCAATTTTTTGTACACGAAAAGGAGAAACATGCATATGCCAGACAGCTCGGATGATGACTCTGACATTCCAACAGCATCTAAAATTAAAATGCAATCAGAAATTGCAGGATCTATGTCCCCTTCGCCTGATTTATAACTCACTTTGAAATGACTGTAGTCAATAAAAATAGGCTATCACCGTGACCCAGATACTTGACCTAGTGACCTACTTTTATGCATATGACACACCCTTGTGTTCAGATACATACAGTTAAGCCCGTTTAAAACTTACATGTAACAGCCAAATGCATTTTTGGTGTTTCAAAATGTTCCACTAGGGTTTCTAAAGGTTGTAAATGGTTTGCAAAAGATTTAAACAGTTGCAAACCATTTCAACACTTCAATCAATAAGGTTGAGAAAGTGTGTGAAATGGTTGTTAACCATTAGAGAAAGATTTAAAAGGGTTTAGAGGGGTTTTAATGAAATAAGAGGAAATGGGTTTCAAAAAGGTTTGCCGTTCACTCAAAAGGTTGGAAAAGGTGGATGGGTTTAGTGACTGTTAAGTGTAACGTGGGCTAAACTGTAGGTGAGTAAAGTTTCATGATTCTTAGTCAAAGGACAATAGATTTGCAGCCCAGACATGATGTGTAATGTTGTTTAACATGACTGTATCATCATGAGCCGGATACTTGACCTAGTGACCTACTTTTGTTTCATGACGCACCTTTAGGTCAAGACATGTGTGCGTATAGTTTCATGAAACTAAGTTAAATAGTAAAGGAATTATAGGCCTAGATACGATTTTACAAGGATATGTCACTGTGACCCAGATATTTGACCTTGTGACACACACACACACCTTAACTACAAACCAGCACATTCATGTTTTTTACATATATTTCTTTTGTGCAAGAACCCGAGGCCCTCCTGATGTATCTAAAATATAACGGAAATAAAGAGAAAAAATATACCAAATTAAATGTTTAAAAATGTATAAATCAAAGATGAAAAAAATGTAGATTGGTTGATGGACAATGGTTTTTTGATGAAAAGAAAAATGTGCCCAGAATGCGGTGATGATATGAAATTGATTAGGGTTTCTGAAAAACAAGTATCTGATAAATTATTGTGGAGATATAGAAGTGAGGGTCAAGGTAAAAAACATGACATTGCTAATTTGCTTTATCTATTAGACATGGTTCATGGTTTTCTGCATCCAATTTCACCATTAAAGAAATATTAGAACTTGTATATTTATGATCCACAGGTGTCCTGCAGACTAATATACAAAGCTAAGGGAAATGGGTTGGAGTATCCTTAGTGTTGTGGACTAGGGCAATTTATGTGGAGGGGCTGTGGAGTTGGTGTTATTAAACACAAGTTCAAGAGGAAAACAAATAGGTGGGCAGGATATTATAGCTGAGATAGATGAGAGCAAATTCACTAAGAGGAAATATCATACTGTAAGGTCAGGCTGGGTTTTCCGTGGGAGAGAACGCAACAATAAACATGCAATGTTCATGGAAGCTGTGCCTGATAGAAGTGCTGAAACGTTGGGAGGAATTATATTGAAAAACATAGCCCCTGGTAGTATAGTGTGTAGTTATCGCTGGAAAGCTTACAGTAGACTAGGAGAACTTTGCTATGAATATTTGATTGTAAACCATTCAATTGAACTCAAAAATGAGGCAACAGGCTGTCACACCAACAGCACAGAAGGAGAATGGCAAAAGATGAAATATAATACGATTTTGCCCCAAACAAGAAACATAAAAGATGAGCACTTAAAGCTTATATTATTCAAATTTTGATATTTACTGTATGTATACTCAAGTCTATGTACATGTATGAGTTGCTGCTCACATTATTAACATTTCAAATTGTGCCTGCCATCAAAGACTGCTCATTCTGTATTCTTAGTCCTCTATTTTCAGTTGGAAATGCTCCAATGATGATGTTCATGCACTTGTTATGTCCCCACTTTTGATTTTGTTGGCTGGAGATATAAATCTCAACCCTGGGTCAATCGACAGATTCTGTGATGTAACCCTTTGTCGTATTAATGTGCGTAGTCTATCTCAAGACAAAATGAGATGTGTCCGTGCTTATATTGCCAAACATATGATACTATAGCCCTCTCAGAGACTTTCTTGCCTCAGAATACAGAAGACCATGATCTTGCTTGATCTGGCTTTTATAATATAATACACAAGAACCACCTCAGCAGATTAGCTAGGGGAGCTGGCCTCTTTGCCATTATAAACTTTGGCTTCCAATTCAAACATCAACGATACAATATATATGCAAGGACTAATTCCAACCTGATTGTTCCTGTACATAATAATAATTACAAGCGTCGAAGTATAATAAGTGTTGGCCCTAAAGTATTTAATATGTTACCCTCCACACTAGTCAATTCTCCATCTTTCCACAACTTTAAAAAAAGAGCTAAAAACTGGTTAATAGACACAGACAAATATTAACAAGACAGTTTTCCTCACAGATATATGTAACCTTATGGTTCTCTTTTCATACTGTGTTGCATGGGTTTCATTGACTAACTGGTTTAGAAACATATTATGTGTCATGTTTACAAATTAATGCATGTTTTACCTGAGAAATAATATTAATATCTGATTTGAAGTCTATGTCTTTGGTTTTGTTGGGTACCCTTTCTTCTTATATTATGTAAGTTATTTTGTATTTATTTTGTGAAGAATAAAGATTGATTGATTGATTGGTCTCCCAACAACTTGTGGCCACTCCAGGCAAAGATTTGGAAACAACCAATCTTAAATTATTATGGGTCAAAACTAAATTACATAACGGAATTTTTTTATTACGTGTTGTATACATAGGCCATCTGACTTTATGGTATCTTTTTGGGACAAGCTTCAAGCTAGTCTTGACCAGGCTAAAACAGTATATGTATTGACAAAATTATAATAATGGGCGACCTCAATGCTGATTTCCCAACGCCACCAGGTCAAAAACTTGGCAACAAATTTCAGATAATATTTAACATTCCAAATTATATTTCTGAACCCTGCGTCTTACCACCAATCACTAATTGTGATCATAGTGTAGTGCTAGCTAATGCCTTCTATTTGTTTTCAGCATAAAACTGATCCTTCATACCAGAGATTAATTTGGGAGTACAAAAAGGCTAGTTTTAACCATTTTTGAGACTATGCGAGTCATTCTCATTGGCATAACTTCTTCAATTCCAATGATGCCAATGACTGCTGTTCTTCATGGACTATGGGCTTTCTGCAAGCGACTAAAGAGTGTATCCCCAAGAAAGAAGTAACTATGCATCCTGACGACTTGCCATGCTATACTTCATCCTTGTCCTGCAAAAAAGTGCAGTCATACGCGCCTATTCTAATGCTAAAGACAGTAATAGCGGGCCTCACAGTCATGAACTTTGGGCTACTTATAAGTTATAACAAGTTGAGTAACTTGCACCAGGAGCATCTTTGAGAAATTGAGGAACAACTTAATGATACACTAAATAATTCCATAAACATGATAAGGATTTGAAAAAGAAAAACAAAGCCTGGAGGAGGAATGTCAAACACTTTCTTAATAGAAATCATTGTCAGTCTATACATTCAATACTATACGATGGCAGCATGTCACTGACAATGCATTTAAAGCTGAAATTTTTAACTCCTTCTTCTTGAGTCTGAGCATCTCAACACATCCTTAGCTATATCCCTTTACCACCCCACCACCCTGTAAATACCCTAGGAAGCATCAACAGTTCTGAAAATGAAGTATTAGATATACTCAAAAGTCTTGACACCACTATATATACATGTGTGTATATATATATATATATATATATATACATGTGTGTGTGTGTGTATATATATATATATATATATATATATATATATATATATATATATATATATATATATATATATATATATATATATATATATATTTATATATATATATTGAAAGCAGAAGGTCCTAGCACTGGTCTGGATCGTGTGGGGACAAGACTTCCAAAAGAAGCTTCCCCTGTTATTTTTAAACCTGTCACTAAATTATTTAATCTGCTTTTAAATCAAAACCAATTTCTGTCCACCTGGAAAGAAGCTCATGTCACACCACTGTACTAAATGGGTGAAGAAAATCTATGCAACAACTATCATCCTATATCTCTTCTAAGCTGTACTGGAACGATTATGGAGAAAGTGATTTTTAACCATGTGTTCCAACTTTTTTTCGAGATAATACGGTTCTTTCTGCAAATCAGTCAGGGTTTATACCTGGTGACTCTACGGTTAATCAACTGCTGCCCCTTCATCATGAATGCCTGCCCATCAACCAGCAAAAAGAACTTAGAATTGTTTTCCTTTACATCAGCAAGGCTTTTGATAAAGTATGGCATAGAGACCTCCTGCATAAATTGGAAAAAAGTGGCATTATTGACAATCTTTTGACATGGTTTAAAGATGACCTCCATACCCAGAAACAATGTGTAGTTCTTAATGGTCAGTCCTCTAGTTGGAGAACCAATAGATCTGTCTGTCCACCAGTGTGCCTCAGGGATCTGTTCTATTGTACATGTAGGTCCACTACTTTCCTTAATTTTACATCAACAATATAGTAAATGTTGTTAATTCAGAAGTAAAGCTCTTTGCTGATGATACCTTTCTCTATCTTACTATCGACGACCCAGTTCACGCTGGCACTGTCTTGAATAATGATCTAGCCTCCCTGGACGAATGGTCTAAGAAATGGTCAGCCTCCATCAATGCACTTAAAACTGACACTATGCTTGTCTCTCTCAAGAGGAAATCTTGACATCACCCTCCACTTATTTTTCAGGGACATCAACTGGAGAACGTACATGTACGTGATCACAAACATTTACGCTTTCTACCTAAATGGATCTTAAATGGATGGAACATATCACACACATTGTGTACAAAAGACCCAAAACAGTTACATGTACATGTAAATACTGTGAAAATCATGCAGTACTGTTTTGATCGGGCAACACTAAAAGTGATATATACATGTATGTCTTTCATCCGTCCTATTTTGGAATAAGGGAATATTGTCTGGGATGGTTGCACGCACAATGATACAAAACTTTTGAAAGACACTCAGTTATCGGCGGTCCAAATCATGATAGGAGAAACGAAAACCACCCCTATTGAAAAGCTCTATGATGAAACCAGCCGGGAGACTTTATCCAAATGAAGACATAACTAAAAATGGACGCAGGTATTCTTTGCAGAGAGAAATACTATGATTTGAAAATGAACTTTATTTTCGAAAGAAGACACTGATAACATTATATTTAGTGCCAACGGATTGTTAACAAATGTTATCATTATGGCAAGTTATATCCACTTTCTCCATTTCAGAAAACACATGGGAAGAATTGCAAAGTTTAACCAGCAAGAAATGGTTTCACAGAACAAACAAGGTAAATTTGAGTTTCAGGTGGCCTGGAAGTTTTGACATATGTTTTCAAACAGATGGTGGATCAATGAACCACAGATGGCAGCACAGATGGATGGACGGACAACCAAAAACATAACGAGTTCTTACTTTGTGGTGAACCCATCATAAAAACACAGACATTTGACTGCCAGCTGGTCTTGGACAGTTTAAGAGGAACAGGATCAAAATGTCATCACCTGCGCTTGTTTGATGCCATGCTTGATGTCACTGTCAATTCAATTCATTCACTCAAATTTATACACCTATTTGTCATCAACAACTTCACACAGATCCATTTTTAAATTTTCCATTTATTTATATATATATATATATATATATATATATATATATATATATATAACCTGTTCGTTAAAAGCCGAGTGCCAAAGTGCTCACACATTTTGAGGCAGACAATGTGTTTTCTCTATAACTGCAGCCATAAAGATATGATTTCTGTCAAGGCATAAAAACAATCCTGTGCCACATGAATCACATACATAAACTAATCCATCCCTGCACTTTGACTGATAGGCCTGTTGCATGTGTCAATGAGCAACCCACAAATCTAATTAAGCAATTTTTATTTCCTAAAATAGCCTCTTGGTGAATTTGATCAAAGTCTGTTTGGAAATACCACAGTGATAACAATGACCAGACTAACTCCAGGCAGGCCAAGGTTGACATGTCTCCATGCCCAGAGGAACTGTACATTAGGAAGCAAATTCTGCGAGTTTGTGTGTGGATGCTGCCAATTATGTTTCTTTTTGTACTTATCTTCAGACAACGCAAATGGGTTTCAGCACATGGTTAGTCCATGCCTAGCGCAATATTAGGACTATTGATTTCCAGCATCTATATAACTGGTAACGAGCGTATCTGTCCCAACATATATCACTTGCAACATGTTTCAATGCCAACACGTGGATCCGGATGATAAGGAAACTGATCCTTTTGAAGCTGCATCAAGTCTGTGGAGACTGCCTTGAGCAATGAATTACACCTTACTTCATTCCACTTTATACAGATGTTCCATAGAGAATGGCAACAAGGTATACATTGTCTTTGTGTGACGGGGAGCTTTACTCTGTGCTCATCTGATGGGAGCCGAACACGAAACACAAACTTGCACAGTTTCCAACACTGCAAACTTAACTTCTGTGTTATGGTACCAGCTTATTGCAATGTGACTCTTCAGCATAAAACTATAACACGTCATGTCAACATACAATGCCGACACAAAACTGTTTCAGGAATCTTTGATAGTCTGGTTGCCATGGTAGTAGCAGTAGCTCGATGTTCTATCAAGCTTGTTTCTCTCATCAACCACTCCATGCTGGTGGCCGAATACACCAATACATTGTACTTGTTCTTTTTTCAGCAATTTACAGGTCAGCCAATCAATTTTAGTGATGAGTTACAATTCAGGCAAGCAATCAGAGCTGACAGCGAGTCAACCAATCAGAGCAGTGATGTAAAGGCAAGCAACCAATCACAGCAAAGCTGAATGTGCATTTGTTTCTATACCTAACATAGCTGACTTATTTTGTAATTACATTCTGCAAGTCAGTTAGTTGTATTTGTGTCTTTTTGTCCAAAACCACTTCCTGGTAGTCATTACCCTATTCCGCAGTCCGAACTCTTTACTCTCCATAAGCTAACCTGTCCCTGTCTAACCTATATACATATAGAAGTTCTATTGTCCATATTGCACACGTTCCTCTGTAAAATTTTGACATAGGCTGTATCAGCCCAAATAAATTAAAGGGTCTTCGGCGGGTAACTACTCAACATGTTTCGGATCCTTTTACCCGTACATGTCTCTCTCAGTAGCGGCTCCTTGTCTAAGCTAAATATTCAGCAAAGACAACCCATATAACAATGAATAAATATGATCGTGGCAATTAATGAATTAGCTAAATACGTGAAGTTTTGCTTATAAATGCAGAGCTTCATCTGAAAGAAGAATACCTGTCAAACAAACCATAATTACCAAATTTGCATAGTAATTTCTATTAGTATTTGGCACCTCAAAGATTAAGCCCAGCAACAAAGAAAAGCAAGTTTAGAAGTTCCCCTTCAGTTCCTCGTTATTTTCCAATTTGAATTCTTTGCTTTATGATACACAATGTACTTTTGGCTGAAAAATGTTACAAGGGCATGCTGTAGTAAAGCTCATATTGACCTGTGAAAGGTTTGATGTCTTTTTAAATCAGGACTATATCTAAAAGTCATTATGATGTCATAATGATGAGGTTTCACAGTGCAATGAGAAATGTGCCATTTGCTAAATATATGTAAGTAACAATCATGTTTTCATGATAAATAAAACTAGAGGGCTGTGTCAGCACCCCATGATCAGATGACCTAAGCTTGCCCACAAAATCAAACCTCTGTGACCTTGGGAATTAGGTCCAGGTAACCCATCTTCAAATGTTACCTTGCCCTTATACATGTATGCAATGAGCGCCCTTCTTTATCAAGCACAACTTAGGTACCTTGCACCATGAATAACTCTCCTGAAGAAATTACGACCACATGTCCTGACACAATAGGGGTAAGTAGCGTGCACAGATCGAAACGGATGACAAGTCAGCTGAGCTAAAAGTATTGACATCATGGAATGCATGTCTATCATGGTGAGCTTATTACAAAATTTTCCAAAGCAGCAGCTGCACACAAGTCAATTACCCAGACCCTGCATAAAAATATCTAGTATAAAAATGGACAAATTGACATGATAGCACATTGGTGTCACCGACCTGAGATAACTGGGTCAGCGTCTACCCATGTCCCCATACAATCACACGGATACCTATGCAAGAGTCGCCACTAAAAACCAGTCTCACTGAGGATGACGCTGCATCTTATAAATACTGATCTACATGTAGCTTCTACTGCCCAATGTTATCACTGAGCATGATCTGTTCATCATATTTTATACATCTCGACAGAGGACATAACATCCCGAGAGATGAATGTTGCATGGCGTTGCCCCGGGCAGCCAAGGCCCAGACTCTCCCACTTCGTGAAGGGTCTGCTGCCATTTTGTCCTTTTCAGGAAAGTCTCCCAATCTTCTCTTTCCAAAAGAAACCTTCACATTTTGTGCAAACAATTATTTTTTTAAAAAATGTGTGACTTCTATTTTCATAAGCTTAGTCTTATAAAAGGGCATTTAGTGGTACTTATTTGATTATTGAGTGACAAAGGACTATATTTGTCCATTGTACCTATATAGGAGTGTCATTTCAATGAAATAATCTCCCTAACTTGCTACATTAAAGTGGTTCAAATTTATATAATTATATATTATTTTTGCAATGTAATTGTTGTGTTCTTGGCAAAGGACTTTGCTACTTCATTTTCATGATTGTCTTGATGATCATGTTTGAGTGCATATTTTGGGGGGATTTCTTTGTCAATATTGCTTTACAGTATATACATGTACATGTATGCCTCTGAAGACACCTGAAATGGCCCGGATTGCAGTAAATGATGTGCAACTCAAAATTTTTCAGCTGGATAACCTCATTTCCCCTGCACCCCCGCCCCCCCACCCCCACCCCCCGGGATGGCATCTTGCCTCACCTGGTCCATCTCCCATTCTTACTATCTCCTATCGAGTGAGGTCCAGCACTTTATCCCCCGTTAACTCGATGCCCCTCGGCCAGTGTCTGTGTGTCCATTCAATTTATTTGTGTCCACATGAGGAAAACGTATCTGGTCGCAGGATACACAGATAATTTGTGGTGTACACGTTGCAGAAATGTGATATCCTGGTATTGACCAGACAATCGTCACTTTAGATATCTGTTGCCATAGTAACCAACAACCTGATATACATACGGATTGGATTTTTCTTTTCTAAAATTTAATACTGTGGAGTATTGGTAACATCAATCTATAATTTGTTACCCCCTGTGTCCTCTTGCCTGCAAAGCAGACCAAGCTCTATATTATCTCTGCTACGTATACACTTGATCCACTCCAGGATGAGATTTTATTTTTAGTCAGAGTTAAAGTGCACAGTCATCTTTCTCATACACTGACGAACCAATCAGGAAGTTGACCATTGTCACCTTGGCCATTAATACATGTATGTGTGCCCTCTTGCACTGTAGTCTATTACCACGGCAACTAAAGCAGGCCAATTATAATTCTGAGTCACTTTTTCCACACTAAAACAGTGATCATATAGCAACAGGGCAGACCGTGCAGACTGACAAAAACACAGACATTGGTTGGCTCAACACAGCAAGCTGTCCATTTGTTTGAGGAGGAACAAAATTACTACATGCAAGTATTGGAAATACCCACATGTACACCAAAAGGCGAGAATATGAATTATTTGGTGAAAGCTGCATCAAAATTTGAGGAATTCTTCAAATTCGAGGAAGATTCAATGGCTGTATATGTACTCCTATACAAATGTCAGGTTTCGCAGGGTGTTCTGTCTCCATCATGACCGGAGTCATTAAAACCCCTCCGCAGATCTAGCTGAGTGTCTGAAATATTTCTGCTCAATGATAAGTCACTCAGGCAATTATGTGCTCTCCCTAAATCAGCTCTGAATGGTTGACAAAAAAGAAAAAAAAATCATACTTTTCTTTGTGAGAATCAATCAAAAGAACCACAAAATGTATGTCTATATGTTTTGGGGACCCACTACAGGTAATTCCCAGTCTGGAAACCATCCGTGAAATGCAGCAAGAGAAGTTCTGTATTACACAGCAAGACAGACAGGACTCTATTTATTTGACTATATATATAGAAATAAAATATAAGCATGGGGGCACAATGTAAACATGAATACAATTTTTCATACTGAAGGCAAAAATATACCACACAATTTGTTTATACTATGGTCAGGAAACCTTGATCACATGTAACTCTTTCACTGTCCACTGGGACTCAAGTCAAGGTACTTCAGATCAACTGCTTTCACTTATACCATGGATTCTAGATTCAAGTTCCTTGTGCGAAGACTTCTCATTCACGTACCAGCGAGTCCATAGTTCCAGACAAAATGACAGTCCGGGTCAACAGCTTTCCTGGGCCTGCTAACTGTTGACTCAGTCACTAAATGTAGCACTGAGAGAGTTCAAGCAGCATAGCGCTGCTATTACATTATCGTCAGGAGATTTTCTTCTGTATGTTTACTCAGCAATATAATGAGAGATATTTGTTCCAATTCTTCCTAAACCGGCCTCTGGTTCACGTACACATGTAACAGTTGCATGTCCTTCTCTTGAGAGACCACTCTGGTGGGAGACCACCTGCCTTCAAAGACCACCTTTTCAGGATACTTTACACGGTACATGTGCCTTTTATGTTATCTTTACATGTACATTAAAATCTTATACTAATGACACTCAGACTGTATTATTCACTTATATTCACTTAATGACACAAGTGTTGAGGGACTTCGTCAATTTCTTTTCTTTTTGGACTAATTTATCTGACATATTCAGCTATCTGACACACTTTGCAGAGAACAGACAGTGTCATTATAATGAGATTTCATGGTACCTTCTACAAGAGATCTATACCATCCGTACCAAGAGACCACATTTTGGTCATCTTCCGGGGTGGTCTTTCAAGATATGCATCACTGTGTGATTTCTTTGAATGACTTCCCACGCAATGTAAATGCCAACTAGGAAAGATGATTTGCTGCATAGCAAATCAGTGTGTGTGTCTTCAAAGCATATTGGTATGGTAATGTACAACTATTCCATAACACAGGAGTAGAAGTTGGAATGGCATCTCTATCTATTATAGCTTTGAAGTTATTCAAGATTTAAAATTTCTAATGGTGCTATTTAGCATAATTTAAATTGCTACAACTTTTATTTTAAATTCATTAGATGTGCAATGGTCAACAACCCCTAGTAGAAGTTGGAATGACATCTCTATCTATTATACTGTTGAAGATATTCAAGTTTAAAAATTTCAAATGCTGCTAATTAGCATAATTTGAATTGCTACAACTTTTGCTTTAGATTCATTACATCCGCAATAGTCAATAACCCCCTAGTAGAAGTTAAAATGACGTCTCTATCTATAATAATTTTGAAGATATTTAAGTTTTAAAAAGTCAAATGCTGCTAATTAGCATAATTTTATTGCTACAATGTTTGTTTTAAATTCATAAGATGCGCAATGGTCAATAACCCCTTAGTAGAAGTTGGAATGACATCTCCATCTATTATACTTTTGAAGATATTCAAGATTTAAAATTTCAAATGCCCCTGATTTGCATAATTTTAAACATCTTTATTCCGTTGTATAAAATGGTCAAACTCCTTGTATGGAGGTACAATCATGCCAAGTTTGGAGTTTCTATGTATAATAGTGTTCGAGAAAAGTGTCGGACAAATTTGCTGGTAAAGAAGAAAGAAGAAAGACAGAAAGAACTAGGAAAGATGATTTGCTAGCAAATCAGTGTGTGTGTCTTCAAAGCATATTGGTATGGCAATGTACAACTATTGCATAAAACAGGAGTAGAAGTTGGAATGGCATCTCTGTCTATTATAGCTTTGAAGTTATTCAAGATTTAAAATTTCTAATGGTGCTTTTTTACATAATTTAAATTGCTACAACTTTTATTTTTAATTCATTAGGTGATTAGGTGCCAACGGTCAACAACCCCCTAGTAGAAGTTGGAATGACATCTCTATTATACTGTGGAAGATATTCAAGATTGAAAATTTCAAATTCAGAAATAAATAAATAAATAAATAAATAAAGAAAGAAAGAAAGAAAGAAAGAAAGAAAGAGAGAGAGAGAGAGAGAAAGAAAGAAAGAAAGAAAGAAAGAAAGAAAGAAAGAAAGAAAGAAAGAAAGAAAGAAAGAAAGAAAGAAAGAAAGAAAGAAAGAAAGAAAGAAAGAAAGAAAGAAAAGTGTGTGTTGACACACACACACTTTAATGATAGACTGCATGAGCAGGGATCTTGAGCATTTCCTGGACTGTGTAATTGTATATACATAATATAGCCCAAAATGTTTTCTTTAAGAGCCACTGAACTGACTGGGGTCCAGAAAGAAAGCATTAACTTATAATTAAATGACCAAACAGACATAGCCATTCAATCAATGCAGCCAATGTTTATATGACAAAATTAACTCATTCAGTGATCAACCCAAAGGATATGCTCTTTGTAATTCTTTCAAATTTGCATTGCTAATACAATGTGTGAAACAAATAAAAAACGTCAGAATATCACAAATCATGAGCAGATATTATATTCTATTACGATTGTCAGATATTTTAAATCAGAACCCCCTAATTTAAAAGATAAGAATACTCAGTATATCCCTTTGATACAAATTTTACTGACAGTAAATGAAGACTTCTGTCCTGAATGAGTCAAGGCATGCCGCATTTTCAAAGTGGCATTTTGATGTCACGTCTTGTAAAATATATACCAGGATTATGGCTTGTTTGCAGTTTAATTGAGATCTGACACCCCTGTAAAAATGTCCCACAGGTCTTACGGTGTTGATAAAGGCTGTGGATTATGAGTGAATTCTATTGGGGGTAATAAAACACACATAAACTTAAGGAGGAAAGGGTAGGGTTTATTTTGATGTGGTTACACTTGCCAGGACTTTGGAATAAGCTGGCCATTTGATACCAATCATTCACTGTCACTGGTCGTGTGTGTTTGGTGGGGTGGCAGACACATACTGTATAGTATATAACATATTGAAGATCTAAAAACTTTAATTAGCCCTCATTTGCATAATTTTGAAAAGCATGACCTCTCATTATAAAAAGGCCAGACTTTATCTATAGAAGTATCATTGTGCCAAGTTTGGAGTTTCTACGTGTTATACTTTTCAAATGAAATGTCGGACAAATTCGCCTGTAAAGAAAGAAAGAAAGAAAGAAAGAAAGAAAGAAGAAAGAAAGAAATAAAGAATTCCTAGAAAATCAGAAAAGTGTGTGCTGACACACACACTTTAAAGAAAGAAAGAAAGAAAGAAAGAAAGAAAGAAAGAAAGAAAGAAAGAAAGAAAGAAAGAAAAAAGAAAGAAAGAATTTCAGGAAAAACAAAAAAGTGTGTGTTGACACACACACTTTAATGATAAAGACACCTTACTGCCACAGTATGTGATGAGTCCTATGACTGGAACCTTTTATATTTGCCTTCAGGTCCAACGGGTCTTCTACTGCATCCCCATTAAACCGGCCTAAACTGGCTGGTGGTCATATGTCATCTGCTTCAATGTTTTTTCTTTATTTCAATGTCAATAAAAAGTAATTTGAATGAGAATTGTAGATGAGACCTCTTACAATGACATACCCCAGGTCAACAGATTTCCTTACCCTGGAAAACTATTGACTCAAGTCATAAACTCAGCCTGAATTCGTGGTGAAGACTGACAAACTGATTGAACTAATGCTGTCAACTAAACCAGCAGGAGTCACAAATGGCTTGAGCTAACAAACAGCCCACAAAAATAATTTGAAGCGTAAGCAGACTGCAGTCTAAGATGGTGGGTGAAGTTATAATTCTGACGCCAAGGGCAGGGTAATTTCTTCATTATTAGATACAGACACACTAGCATACAGCCAATAATCTGAACATAAACTAGACAATCAGATCTTGGCGGAGAAATAATGTTATCAGTGACATGAGATGCGTCTTGGTGTTGCTCGTCTGTGACTGGTTAGTATCTGAAAGGGTGGACTGTATGGGGAAAGCTGTAAAATGGGATGGATCAATCTGTCTATCCAGAGACAAAACATATCCACCCACTCCCATGGTGCTCTGGGCTCATTCACCAATTATGGCTTACAAGCTGTCTGACAAAATGTTAACCCCTGGCTTCTCTGCAGTTGGCATATCCAATATTGACAATGTCCAGCTGGTTCAGTATACTTTAATCCTTGGCCTGTTCTGGCAAATGTGTCCAAACTGGACCACTTGCTGTTCTCTTACATTTACATGAGGACGTGTCTCTCAGCAAAGTCATAAAATCTATTGTAAAATTGAAAGGGTCGAAAGTACTGCCAGATTATATATGCAGGTTACTGTAGTTAGATACAGGGATGGTATACTGGAAGGAACTCAATGGAAAACACATCCCAAGATAAAGTGACTCACTGGGAGAACACCAACACAAAAGACAAACTGACTGGGGACTCTGGATGAACATCAACAGACAGTACATCCTGACAGGGGACACTGCATGGAGACCAACAAAAAAGACAAACTGACAGGGACACTGGACTGACATGAACAGAGTACACACCCTGACTTGGGACACTGGATGAAGACCGACTGAGAACACACCCTGACAGGACACTGCATCAAGACCAACAGAGAACACATCCAGACAGGTACACTGGATGAAGACCAACATAGGATAAACCCAGACAGGGGACAGTGGCAGAGAATACACCCTGAGAAGGTATGATGGATGAACACCACCACAGAACACGTCCTAAGTTGGGACACCAGATGAACACCAAGAGAGAATACACCGGGAGAGAGGACAATGGATGAACAAGAAGAGAGAATTAACACACACCCAGAGAGCGGACACTGGATGAAAACCCACAGAGAATACAACCTGAGGAGGGACAATGGATCAACACGAACACAGGACTAACACACCTTGAGTGGGCACGCTGGATGAACATCAACCGAGACAACACCATACGAGGGAACAATGGATGAACACCAACAAAGAACACACCCTAAGAGAGGACAATGGATGAACATCCACAAAGAACACACCCTAAGAGGGGACAATGGATGAACACCAACAAAGAACACACCCTAAGAGCGGACAATGGATGAACACCAACAAAGAACACACCCTAAGAGGGGACAATGGATGAACATCAACAAAGAACACACCCTAAGAGAGGACAATGGATGAACATCAACAAAGAACACACCCTAAGAGGGGACAATGGATGAACACCAACAAAGAACACACCCTAAGAGCGGACAATGGATGAACACCAACAAAGAACACACCCTAAGAGGGGACAATGGATGAACATCAACAAAGAACACACCCTAAGAGGGGACAATGGATGAACACCAACAAAGAACACACCCTAAGAGGGGACAATGGATGAACACCAACAAAGAACACACCCTAAGAGGGGACAATGGATGAACACCAACAAAGAACACACCCTAAGAGGGGACAATGGATGAACACCAACAAAGAACACACCCTAAGAGGGGACAATGGATGAACACCAACAAAGAACACACCCTAAGAGGGGACAATGGATGAACATCAACAAAGAACACACCCTAAGAGGGGACAATGGATGAACAACAACAAAGAACACACCCTAAGAGGGGACAATGGATGAACACCAACAAAGAACACACCCTAAGAGGGGACAATGGATGAACACCAACAAAGAACACACCCTAAGAGAGGACGATGGATGAACACCAACAAAGAACACACCCTAAGAGAGGACAATGGATGAACACCAACAAAGAACACACCCTAAGAGAGGACAATGGATGAACACCGCCAGGCAAAACACCCAGAGACAGGAACACCACTAGAGGACACACCCTGAGAGGGGCCATTGGAGAGTCACTGACAGAGAACTTGTCTGGAGATCAGACTAAATGCAGGGTGTCACTGCCTTTGCTCCTCTGGGTCATCAATCAGGCAAACAGCCAACAAGCCATTGCTGAATCGCGAGTGACCACACCACGGTAATTATGAAAGTCAAGTTTCACCAAATACTGCAAGCAATAAGAACCTGGATTTCCAAGAATCCTAGACAAAGACAGTGTAATATTAATTGTATAACATTAATTAATGATTCAAGGAACATCATGTGCTCTTCCCGGTCATTTCTTTTCCATACTGTTAATTACATGTCCTAATTATGTGTCTGTAATAGTGGTTGGTCGCGTCCGATGTAGGCCGTCACTTTACTGAACACTAAAAGGCACGAAACTGGATTTCCAAGAGTCTTTGACATAGACAGTTTTATGTTACTTATTATAAAGGACTCAATGAGTATCATATATTGTTACCAGTCATCCTTTTTTTCCCCCATGAAGTTAATAACATGTCCCAATAATGTGTGTGTAATAGTGGTTGGACATGACTGATGCATGCCTTCACTCCACTGAAATTAAGCTGAAACAAGATAAACAGTTCTAGCTGTATAATTCTATTAAGAGTGGATTTTTTTCCCATTAAACTGCTGAATGATCAGATCACAAGTCTTGCTAGATGCTTTCATTCATGACAGACTTATCTACGGACTTAAGCCAAGTGTTTGATTATAAATACAAACAAGTGCCACACTCAAGAATGAGTATGTATCTAAACCCCACAAAAGCACTGCACTCACTTTTCAACTTTTATCTTGTGCACTGAATAAAAACTGCTACTTGTCCTCTCTCTAAATTATAGGAAAAGCTCCTTGAGTTGTTACACGTGAGTATGCAACAGCTAAATGCAGGCACCTATGGGTAGACGACCTGAGCACATATGTTGATGACCTTCCACAAAAATGTTAGAGCCATGATGTTTGCATTGACCCCTTCCATACTGTATAGTTACAGACAGACCTGTACATTTAACTAATTTAAATGTTGCCTTGTTCATATAACTAAATTAGAACTGTTTATTCAAATTCCTGATGGAAAAAAAAAAGAGTTATCATCCAAGTATCAACATATCTGGTGGGAAACTCAGACCCTTCTTCACTGCCTGCCAAGTCTTGTCTGGTGTACAACTAAGGTAGATCCTGCTGCATTGCCTGACAGGTCATGTCTGATGGGAAACTGAGACCCTTTGGAGAAGTCAGGCCCCATGTAAAACTAAGACCTTTTTGCACAGCCTGACAAGTCATGCCTGGTGTAAAACTAAGACCCTTCTGCATTGCCTGACATGTCATGCCTGATGTAAAACTAAGACCTTTTTGCATTGCCGGACAAGTCATGCCTGTTGTAAAACTAAGACCTTTTTGCATTGCCTGACAAGTCACGGCCCATGTAAAACTAAGACGTTTTTGCATTGCCTGACAACTCATGGCCCATGTAAAACTAAGACCCTTTTCCATTGCCTGGCAAGTCATGCCCCATGTAAAACTAAGACCCTTTTGCATTGCCTGACAACTCATGGCCCATATAAAACTAAGACCTTTTTTCTATTGTCTGACATGTCATGTTCCAGCTGTCAGCAGAGCAGTGACAGCATGACCTTTTACAAAATGTACATAAATCTGCTAACTTAAAGACATTTACCATCTCGGGGCCCAATGAGTTAATAAAAGAAACCTATGACTTGCATGCTGCTCAATTAAGCAATATGATTGTTCTCATATGTCTACCAGAAAATTATCTCTGGCACATGCAGCACAAGGTTTGAAGTTACTGCAGCTCTTGCCAATATTAATTCTACAGTGACAAGCCTAACTAGTGCTTTGATGCTTTTGAAAAAAAAAGAAGCTTTGTCTGAAAGAAGCCAATTTCCAACTCTTGCCTGAGAATTCTCAGATGGCTTTCCAACAAATGAAGTTTCTCAGAGTGTCTCCTGTCATTCAGATATGGAAGAGGCCACTGGTTTCTTCTTCACCTTGTCAACTTTCTTTGGCGATGTCTGTAAAGCATCCTAACAGAAATAATGATCTGGTTGAATGTAAGTCACTCCTTATTGCTAGCCTCCCTACTTTGAGATACCATGCCAAGACCAAACTGAAAGGGGGATGCCAAACCAATGTGGTCCCCCAATTGTTGACCTAGACTATTATATTCTCTGTACCTTAATTCACACATGTTGACACTTGAACGAAAGGTCTTTTTATAAGGTCTACGAGTCTAGCACCCTTATTATGATTCACAGCAGTCCGTGTTGAGCAGCTAGACTTTAGTCGTAGCTGGCATGAAAAAGTTAAAAATCCAAGATGACTCTCTCTGTAGAGTGATCTTTCAGAGGAGGGACCACCACACATGTGTGCCTCCCCCCCCCCCCACTAGTACAGTCCCTCCAGCTACTGTGGTACACGTGTCATCAATGTGGTCTGTGTTCGTCACATGACTACGTCTACATTGTACGCCTGTGTCTAAAACCAACATGGCCATCTCTTTGCATCAGAGATCAAACAGACGTTTCCAACACATATGTTAATTACCATGTGGAAAACTCTAGAAGTTGGTGGTGATGATGTATTTCAACTGATCCAACATTGTTGACAGGCAACATGATTTTAATCTGCTCACCAATCTGGATCTGTAACACAGAACTCTATCCACAGATTCTTACTCCACTTCCTTTCCATCCATATCATTAATTCAACCAAGCCAGAACAGCACACATGTAGACCATAAAGATACTAATTTCCATAAAGCCTTTCCCCCTTAAACTGGCCAAAACTGGCTGGTGGTCAAATGTCGTCTGCTTCAGTGTTTTCAACTAATTTCAACAGTTATGAAAAACAATTTGACTGAGAAATGTGCATGAGACTTATCAAGATCACATGCCCCAGGTCAACAGCATTCCTCTACATGGGTTGGGCACTTAGTGCCCAACCCATGTCGAGGAAAGCTGTTGACTCAGTCTTAATTCAAGGGGTAAAGGGTTAAGCTTGAGTGATACAGTTTTCATTGGCATCACCAAAGGCCACATGGCTCACTGGATGACTGGCAGAATGCCATCTCAATACATTTCATCTGCAAGTTGAAACACTGAAGCAGACCACACAAGATGCGAGTGCTTTCCAACTTGTCAACCCAACAACCAATGAAGCTGTCACGGTGTATGAGAGGTCATGACCTAGTAAAACCAATTAACACACAATGAAAGAGGTACAATGTATGACATATCATGCTGCTATAAAACTAAAAACCAATGAGAGAGTCACAATGTATGATACTGTGTAAAACCTACAGGGAATGAAATAGACACAATGTGTGACAGGTCAGGACCTTGTAAAACTAACAACCAAAGAAAGAGGCACAATTTATGGCAGGTAATGACCTTGAAAAACCAACAACCAATGAAAAGAAAAGATCTAATGTACAACAGGTCATGACCCTGTAACACCAACAACCAATGAAACCGTCACAATGTATGACAGGTCATGACCTCGTAACACCAGCAACCAATGAAACGGTCACAATTATTGTATGACAGGTCATGACCTTGTAAAGCCAAAATTCAATGAAAGAGGCACAACTATATGAGTGGTCATGATCTGGTACAGCCAACACCAGGTTAACAGGGTACAATGTACAATGACTCTTTTACTGTCGACAGAATGTTCGGGAGCATCTGGGAGCTCCACGTGCCATTAATTGTCTCGTCTTGGCGTTCTGCTTGATGGTTAGAGACACACAAAAGGCTTGCATAGCATTTCCCAAGCAGTTCAGAAATACAATGTACTTGCATGTCATCGACGGACTGCTGCTTTAAGTTTACCCTGGTGACACACAGGACTCATTTCTATGATAATCTTACATGTATACTGCGGCTGTAGGGATACTCCTGACCGTCAGCTGAGAGTTTTGGGTCTTTAATAATAAAGGGCCACTTTTAGACAGTAGAAGTGGTGAATTTTTTCATAATTATACACAATATCAGCCTGTATTGTTATACACGTACATGTACAATGAATGTGCAACATGGTCATCATTGGTACAGGAACCACTGAGTCGGTTATACTTCTATCTTTGGCTTACATGTTTACATACTTATTAAGTGATGATGTACAAATTATTTATACACACACATATGTAACATACATACATATCTATTTGAGACATTTAGTCGCTATAGAAATTGATACAAGTGAAAAATACGATAAATTTATGTCGACCTGTATGGGATTCGAACCCACTACCTTCGGCACACTCGCCTAGCCAAATGTAAAGTCCAACACGCTGACCTCTAGGCCATCGGGGCAACCCCAAAACAGGTTGACCGAGGACCCAAGGTGATGTTATAGCAGGTGTGGCTTGTACATTGACACGGTAGGGCACTTCCACAGACCGACAATTTATGAAATACACCTCTAATATAATTTTGAAGTTGGAGCAAAGGCCCACAGCACTTTGAAACCAATAGAGTATTAGCAAGTGAAAAATACAATAAATTTATGTCGACCTGTATGGGATTCGAACCCACTACCTTCGGCACACTTGCATATACATTGTACCCCTGAGGGTGTCTCAGAAGTACAGTGGTACCTGTTTTGAGAGACCCCTCAAATGAGAGACTGCATACCAGTATCTTTTCAAGAACGCTCTCTGAGAACACTGTGCTATCTTTTCCATGTTACTGTACCTCTAATGAAAGACCACCTGTTTTGAGAGACCACATTTTTGCCTGCCCTAGGGGCAGTCTCTCAAAGATCACTGTAACTGATCACAGTTTTTTCTTACATTTTACATGTTATCATATACAGTGGTACCTGTCTTGAGAGACCCCTCCAATGAGAGACCACATATCTTTTTAAGACCACTCTCTCAGAACACGGTTCTATCTTTTCCATGTTATTATACCTCTAATGAAAGACCACCTGTTTTGAGGGACCACATTTTGTCCTAGGGGCAGTCTCTCAAGACAGGGACCACTGTATACACAGAAATATTAAACTTCATGATGAGTACTGATTCAATTGCTTTCAGCTCTGCTGGCCCTGGCATCTTCTACAAAGATTCATATGTATACATGTAGTCCCCATTCTCATTGCTCACCTGTTCTCTACCACAATATAAATGGTATGGTTATATTTTCCTGTTGTTGCAATGACAGATGTTACGCAAGACACAGACAGACAGACAACAACAGATAAATACTACAGTGCATCTATGAATTATGATTGACGAAAAAACAGTTGACCTTTGAATCTGAATTCCCTTGCTGCCAATTAATTTCCACAAATTCAGTCCCACTGTGCCCACCTTGTAAACACCGCAGGATTATACAAATACAACTTGCGTGCATACTCACAGAACAGACTGGCAGAGCAGCCGTGGACAAACAGACGAGACACCTGTTGTAGACATCAGAGCAGGAAGACCATGGTGTCAATGGCATTTACGCAGAAGTCGTAATGTATACAGAGAGCCATGTGTCAACATCGGGACAGGACAAAACATCAGATATAGCACCGAATAGGTGATACGGCCTCAATTTACCAGAGAAAGTTCAATCATGGAAGTGTTCTAGTGTCACACAAGGTTCATCGTTTATCCCTTTGCAACCAAACTTCACATTTTACACATCTACATGTACTATTTGGATATACCGTACAGTTTCTGGCCAAAATTTTTTTTTTTTTTGCCTGCCCGAAAGATTGGATGAATTTTTAACAAAGCAGAAGTCAATAATGCATTAATTTTGAGTGTGAATCCTGGCTTGTCTCCAGCAGACAATTCCTGGAATCCGCATTACATCTAACATCATTTACATGTAGACATGGCATACATATCCTCACTTATCAAGATAAATCACGATCCCTGTCTCTTCTACAGTTGTGTTCACTCCTTCACTGCCGCATTTCGGACTCGGCCAACAGCTTTCCTCAGAACACTTTGGGAACATCGAGCCTAAAGCACATTGAGGAAAGTTGTTGACCTGCACTATTATATTCTATGTAACTACAGGCTGGTACCTGATAGAATGGTCTTTCTTCAAGAAATATGACTCTGGCACCCTTATTAATTGTAATTCAGAGCAGTTCATTTTACATCACATGTTGTTCCACTTTCATCACAGTTGGCGCTGAAAGAGTCAAGCTGAAATCTGCAGTTTCAATGATGATACCTTCCTGCCTGTCTCTCATGTGCATTTCACCTCTTTATCACTCCTTCTGAGAATTTTCAACTGTATATTTGCCGCATGTCATGGTGCACTTATAACCCACAGTGCCTCAACAATATCTCGAGACTTGATCACAGTAGTGTGTCATTGTCGGAGGCGAGCCAGCTCCAACATCATCTCTCACCAAGGAGTAGAAAAGTAACATGCCTCCAACGATTAAAGCAATTTTTAAATCTGTAAGTGCCAAATTTTGGACTGAATCCACAGCTTCTCTCTGGAACTATAGGCATGCTGGTTCTTGAATGAAAGGTCTATTTACGAGGAATACGAATCTGAGATCCTAAATGATAATTCAGACAAGTTTCACTTTAGTAGAGCGACTATAGATGTGATTGGCATTAAAAGAGTTAAAATTTGCTGCAAAAGAAAGGTCTCCTACCATAGACCAGAGCCACGCCCAGGGGGTATGAACGTCATGCCAGCATGATTCAACAATGTACATGTACATGTTATTGTATGGCCTACCATATTAACTCATTCCATACTATGGTCACAGGCCTTGGTCAGTGGTTCTGGCACTGCCTGGCAAGTCATGCTGCAGCTGCCCTTGCAATACTTACTTCTGCAAAAAAATAAAAAGAGAATTGGTAGGCCTACCACTATTTTGGTTCTTCTGACTAGTTACGCAGCTGAGTTTACAGCAAAAGTAGAAAGTAGGCCTATATAGACGAAAATTGAGTGCTGATAGTCTTGCCATGAGATTTGACACTTAATGGTCAGTAAGGATCAGGCAGACAGAAAAAGAATTGCAATAACTAAAACTCTTAAGTAAACTATAACAGCCATTCCCTTCTATTAGCTCTCATTATATGTCTCATTAACCCCTTAAAATACAACTGTGCATAAATTTCATTTTCATCTCACTGCCAGTATAACCCCCACGCAGGATTCTCTGCACAATAACTTACATGTATATGTACAATCAGTGGCCCCTTTACGTGTGGTGTAGATAAAAATTTGCTACACAGTTATTTTTTTTTTGTATGTTACAATAAAAAGGGACACTTTTCGATTATTCTTTTGGGTTTTTTTTGGCCAGTGACTCAATTGCCTCATGTATCTATATTTTCCTGTCACACCAGACTGAGTTGACTAAAGTGTGGGAGACAGAAACCTCTAAAAAAAGCTACTTTTTATGCCGTGCAAGCTCTCAAAATTAGCCACCAGTACCACAGTAGTCCAGACAGGAACATCTAAATACTTCGTTTCCGTATTGAGTGCCACCTCTGCACACATGGCAGCTAGAATTATGCACCAACATGTGTGGTTGGTTTTGTGAGCCATCACTCAGGACCATTACAAACCTTTTAAGCACTACAATCACCAGCCGTTTGCGTAGCGTCAGGTTGAAACAACACACACTTGTCACCATATCCTGGTGCACCTTCCTGGCTGCATTAAAACTCGAGAGCCACTCTTCCAGATTTATTGGTACACAGAAATTAACATGGCAAGTCAATCGAAAAAAAAAAACTAAACAAAACAACTAAACATAAAACAAGAGGCCCATTGTGAGCCATATGCTCTGCCGGAACATGGATATGATGGTGGGGTGGGGGGGTGGGGTGTCATCACATGTCCACGTTCCAGGTGAAGAAAATTTTAAAGCACCTTTCCTGGAGGGCTCTCCGAACAAACCAATGATATAATGTGGCACAATTCCTCAAAACTTTAACAGCCCCAACCACCTTGAAAGATATGTCAAGGTCATCCATGTTTCCACAAGCTTATTATTCCAAACATGATGCTTATTCTCTATAAATTGAGCAAACTTAGTTCAATGATTTCTGGATTTCAAAGTAGGATCTGTTACTAAACTACCTGCTGACCTTGGGAAAATAAGTCAATGTCACACAATAATATTACTCTGCAAAAAAATTTAACCATGGACTTATTTCGGTATAAATTTGCTCATGCAAATGTGATTTACTGCTAATATACTAATTCGACACGTTTACCTCCTCTTTGATAAACACTCAAAATGGAAAACACTAAGTACAGCACCAGAGTTTTCACCAGAAGCTTTCTTTGAAGGGTAGAACACTTAATTAACTAGAACAGGGGTCTGGGGGTCCTCCCCCCCCCCCAAAAAAAAAGAAAAAAGAAAAAAAATAATAATTCTGTCCTACCCTCAACTTTTCTTTTTTTTTTTTTTTTTTTAAGAGTAGGAAATTTTAGCCTTTTTGTCCTCTGGTGGAAACCCTGGGCACCAATAGTACTCTGCATGCCATACAGTCTTTAATTTTGTCAACAGTAGTGCCACATTACAAAATTCACAATTGGCTCCATTCACATTGCCAACCCAGCACAGCACTTTCTCACCTCCATGTTACAGGAGAGGTCACCACATGGCTTGTGCACACAGGAAAATGCATGCATGGTAATAGCACCACATTTCTTGGTAAATTTTAGCTAAAATACAGCTGCAATAGCATCAATCCTTTATCAAGCTTTTGAAAAATATCCTTATCAATATCAGTGTTATCTTCATTCATCTTGGAGTAAAATGACTTGGCGCCATATTTCTTTGACTTCTCTCATGTGTACATTGGGGAAGCTTGTATTAATGTGCATTCTTGGGGGACACAATATGCCAAAAATATTTATTCAAATTTAGTCCTAGAGAGAAACAGAGGCAATAAATCTTGTATATTATTGTCCCCTGAACACATGGTTTTACATCATGAAGACCATAAGCCATCTCAGACTAATGAGGAAGTTGTATGTTGGGAGTAATGCAGCTAGTGGTTAGACAACCCAGTGGTACGGCTGCAGTATTGCTAACCTGCCAAACTGAAAACACAGAAGATGGAAAGTAAAATTCAGGGAGATTGATAAATTAATATGAAAAAAATAGTATTCAGAGAATGGATTAACCTCGGCACCCACAATCTTTTTTTCCTCAATTCTGCATTTTTTTGAGACCTTACAAGTGCAATAATATTGTGTAACTGCACCAAAAATTTGATGAAGCTGTGATGAATCCTTCTTGAGATATTATTCTTACATTGACAACTTGTATGCCACTCAGACAGCTTCAGATAAATCCTTCAAAAAGTTTAAAAATAATAAGAGGAAGCTGGACTTCAGTAGGAATGTGGTCCGTTATAATGTGCATCTCTGACAAAAATTTGGTGAAGTTGCAATGGATCCTTGTTGAGATATCATGGTCACGTCATCCCCTTGTGCACCACCCAGACTTCTTGAAATAAATACTTTAAGTTTCAGAAAAAAGTTTATCAATACAAAGAGAAAGCTGGTTTTAAATAGGATCCTGGTCCATCATGAGATGCATCTCTGACAAAAATTTGGTACAGCTGCGGTAAATAATTTTTGAGATATCACAGTAACGTCATCAGGGTTGACACCACTCGGATGCCCTTCAAATAAATACACTAAAGGGTTCATAATCAGAGGAAGGTGGTTTTCAATAGGAAGCTGATTCATCATAAGATTCTTCAGTGACAAAAATTTGGTAAAGCTATGGTGAATATTTTTAAGGGTCCACCCCATGGGGGGGACCCATTATGCTGTCGGGTTGTCTGTCCATCCGAATGTTTGTTCGGATGCGCACATTCTCGTTACCACGATATCTACAGAATGCTTCCATGTATTTTGCTCAAATTTGGCAATATGCTTATCTTACCTGGGAAGATTAACTTATTAGATTTTGGTGTCCCCATGACCTAATTTGAGCAAATGGAAGCCAAATAAGATGCTGGTTACCACAATGTCTCCAGAATATACCAATGCCTTTTTGCTAAAATTTGGCAGTATGCTTATCTAGCATGCCAAGATGAACCAATTTGATTTTGGTGTCACTATGACCTAATTTGAGCAATTGTCAGCATTTTTCCCTAGCAGACCCTTCAGTCCATGATTTGCATAAAAGGTATGTCTAGTTTGAGATACATTGTATTATGGTAACATTGTTCTCTTGTGTGCCACTCACAAGGCCTCAAAAAAAAAATACTTTAAAAGTTCCATAAATTTTTTAAAAATAATAAGAGGGAGCTGGTTTTCAATAAAACCTAGTCCATTGTAAGGTGCAATTTTGATAAAATCTGGTACAGGTGTGGTGAATATTTTTTGAGATATTGTGGTAACATCAACAAGATGGAAGGAAGGACATCTTTGAAACTTAAAAGCTTCATACACTATTTCACCATACCGACACTTGTATAAACAGGTAAATAGTAACACAATTTTTAGCACCATAAAGTTGACTAGAGGTGTTATGAGGTAAAGTGTACTAAAGTATTAGCTGGAAGCCACCTCTTCCACTTTACTGGATGAAGATTGAAAAGAAAGAAATCCCGCAAAAAGTGAGTATGATGATGGTTTTCCTGCTTAAGATGGACTAGAGATAATTCTCTAGGTGGGTTAAGTATACTTTACCCTGGGTGCTTTCCCTCTTACCACTCTAAACACTTTGAGGACTACACTTTGTCATTTCAAGCTCCATCTTGACATTGTTTGACTAATGTTCTTGAGTTAGTGTATTTTTTTTAGGTATTTGGTCATATCTCTGGAAACATTTCAACAGAGTTTTGTGTAGTTGTTGTTTTTTATAACCTTTGTGTTGTAGTTTTTGCAACAAAGTTCTGACTCTATATTGACAAAATTGCAAAAATGCATGGTGTTTCTAGCAATATATATATCACTTGCAGGATACAAACTCCATATGCTTGTTTCTCTGGAATGTTTCCTGTCCGATCAGGGTAGGAGATATAATCAAATTTTAACTGGTCTATCTTGTCAAATATTTTTGTTACATACAGGTTGTTCTTTATTTCTATATCCAGCTCAAGGAAAGTAGCTTTTGTATCACTTTCATTTTCCAGATTTGATATTAGTTCTTTAGGATATATGTTTTTCCAATTTCCCTTTATTTTATCTCCAATGTTTAAAGCACACAGGTCATCTATAAATCTTCTTGTGTGAGAATATGATTTTCTTGCAGCTGTAAAGTTTAAAAGTAGGTCAGAGACGGATGGATGGCCCAGGGGATGACAACACCCTCTGGCACTTTATGAATTCAGAAAGGGTTGATTTTTAGAGTTTACAAAATATATACAATAAAATATTACACAGAAAAGTACAATTACTTAAGTTTTTGTATCAATTTTTGGCCCAAAAATGCACCAGAATGCACTAGTTTTTGTTTTTTGTTTTTTTTGCTGACATTCTCCTTTTCTTCTTCTTCTTCTTTTTTTTTGGGGGGGGGGGGCCCCAGGCCCTCCCTGGCAGGTCCTTGTGCCTTTGGTACTAATCCAATTAACATTCCGCTTATAATTTGGACTGATAAAAAAAAATTCTGGGCAAAAGCCTGCTACTATATATACACTTACACCTTCAGTTTTATCTTTCAGACGGTAAAATTTAACAAATCATGGGCATTACAGTGTACATGTATTCGTATTTGTCATGGCTATTACTTGAGTCCTATTTCTCTGATTTTCTTCCAACAAAGACTCACTTAAACATTGAAGAGTTGAGAACCAAAAATATGATACAAGTGGTTTTTTGAATCACTCTCTGCAGAAGGTATTGGCATACAAAAAATTAGAAGTATTTTTCTCTGCAACATCAAAATATGGGCCAATGTACAAGTTTGCTGTCTTTCTTTTCACTAGAGCATGAAGACATTTGCTGAATCCTTTTTTTCTTCCCCCCAGTTAAATGGATGACACATGTTTCAAGAATAAATGTTTTTTCACGTATATACTGCACAATCATGGAGCAGCCTCATATTTCAACTATCTATTTGTTTACACAGCTGGTATCGCAGTGAGGCTAAATGTTTTGGTATCCGTGTGTTTTCCAGACTCTTGCAGTTGTGAACACATTTACCCTTACTATGTTAACAAATAATATGAAAAAGATAGTTGGCTTGGAATTGCAATCTCCTATCTATGTTAAAACCACTACTTTAAAGTCTGCAATTGATAAATAAACACAGTGACCTTCCCCCCCTCCTCCCCCCAAATTTAACATAAGTTAAATTAAAATGCAATCAGGGATTGGTAGATAGTCTGCAATTGATCAATAAACACAGTGACGTTTTTTCCCCATATTAAACATAAGTCAAATTAAAATGCAATCAGAGATTGGTAGACCCATGCCTCCCTCGCCTCATTTATAGCCTTGTTAATTACAGGTCTCATTTTGGAATGAATGTAGTCAATAAAAATAGGCTATCACCGTGACCCAGATACTTGATCTAGTCACTTGTCCTTAAGCATAACACACCCTTGTAGCCAGATACACAGGTGTGTAAAGTGTCATGTTTCGAAGTCAAAGGACAACAGAATTACAGCCCCGACATGATGTGTAATGCAGTTTTACAGGAATGTATCACCATGACCCTGACACTTGACCTAGTGACCTACTTTTATTTCATGACACACCTTTTGGTCAAGATATATGTGTGTATGTGTGAAGTTTTATGAAACTAAGTTCAACAGTAAGGGAATTACAGCCCAGACACAATATTATAAGGATATGTCACTGTGACCAAGATACTTGACCTAGTGACCTACTTTTGGTACATGACACACCCTTTAAGTCCAGACGCATCTGTGTGTAAAGTTTTATTGTTCTAAATTGAAGGACAAGCAAATTATAGTCCAGACACGGATAGTGGAAACACAAATAGAAAAATGTGATTACTATAGGCCCCTCCTCCAGTAGGAGGGTAGCATAATAATGACATCATGCAAATGCGCATACTCTGAAAGGATTCATCTTTTTATACACTGTGCACTGAAAGCCTTCATCTTTTTAACATGATATGTAAATGTACAATAAAAGGATCTGAATATTTTAGAAACTGATAGAAACTGGAACTAATGTACTGAGATGAATTAATCAAAATAAGCATCATCTGCATCTCATTTTCAACAATAGATGACCAAGCAATTCTTGATGTTATCTGGTTATGTATATATGTATATATTTATATATAAATTTTGTTTGCCACAGTTGGTTGCCTCTATGTTGTCTGTGATTAGCATGTTTGGCTATCTTAATCGGTACTGTTAGACCATACTTTTAGACATTTTTTAAAATAATACCACATTTTCTGTATTACTTTTACACATGTTGTACTTTCTTTGTGATGAACTTTACAGATGACAGAGAATCACACTTCCCAATGAAATCCATCACGTGTCCCACTGGAACCCATAATGTCCCATCAGGGCCCTTCACATATTCCTACCTGAGCCATTCACATCCCACTAGAACCATTACATGCCCCATAAGAACACATTCTGTCCCACCAGAGCCCAACGCATGTCCCACCAGGAGCCAACTTCATGTCCCACCTAAGTCTGTATCATATATCCCACTGGAACCATTGCATGTCAGCGTGATTGCAAAATGGGGAGTCAGTGTATCTATAACAATACATATATAAATTACGTAAGTGAGCAGTATGTCTTAGAAAAACAGAGCTTTTATTGAGAAATGCCCACATTGATTAACACTGCTGTCTATTTTCCTTCAGTGTACCAAGAAATTACATTTACACTCGGCTCCCTAGATAGGGACATGCTACGAGCAATATCGGGAACTAATTGTCTTGCAGAAATTGCACCTGAAATGCAGCGCATCTCATTAAGCCTTATCATTACCAGGGAATAAATATTACACAGCTGCTTACCAACACCTGACCAAAACAGCTAAATGGTCTTCCGGGGAAAAAAAAATCCATGGATCATAATTAACATAATAAAGAAATTTAAACTTTGTGTACTACCCAGCATGGTTAAATGAGAGGAGAGAGTGAACCATTAGTTCTGGAAATCAGTTTCTTGTCACAAAACAGTTGCATCTGTGCTCAAAATACTGCCTGGCTCCTAATGGATCGCACACATACACAGTGGCTACTGGAATAATGAAGGGAACTTTAATTGTCTTGCCAAATTGTGTGGAAATACAATTACAGAAAACAGGTAGTGCATGACTAAATCCTGCATGGTGATCGGGAGAACATGTCACGTAACAAATTGTCTCCTGACCCATGGACACTTAAGAGAAGTAATATAATGGGTTCACAAACTCCGTCCATTTACAGGAAGATAAGGGGTTTAAGGGGTTTTCCACGAAATCATGGTGTACTGGGAATTGTCATTTGCTGTGCTTGCATACTGGAAACCCCTCATTTATCATCATCCGTACTTTATACAAGTACCGGCCATAAATTCTGATTTTTCTTACTCACTGACACTACCACAAAATCATTACCTGTACCAAAGCACTAGGACCCCCATCTTCCCCCCACACCAAAAAATGTAACTCTGGGTTAACAGAGCTCTGCCTTTGTGCATGTTGTTCCTTTTGTGCTGTGCTTATGTTTATAAAGCATGAAATCCGGGAAAAATGTGCATCGTAACAGTACAAAAACCAATGTCATGAAAGTGGAAAGTAATCAGTTTGTTGAAAACAGCTGATTGGGAACAGAAGAGCTGCAAGCATAGATGTATGATATATCATGACCACGATTAGTGTAAAATACACAAGACACCTCATATCATAATTTCAAAATCACAATACTGACTTGTTGGTCTTCATTTAATAATTAGGGTGACTGTGTCTCATCATGATAAACACACCCATCTCTAACATCATATAATAAATAACATTAGCATCCCTGATCATGCATCTCAAACGGTAATGAAATGGAGTCACTGTCATGGTTTCACGATCAAAGTGGAGATACCTTTGTGATTTCATGGAAATCAAACGTACACTGTAGCTGCTATGGCACTTGGCTTCCTGGTTATCAAAATTGTGTTACTGCCATGGTTTCATGCAACCAAAATGGAGTTACTGTCATGTATTCATGAATGGTAATCAACACGGAGGTACACTCATGCTTTCATGGTCATGAAAATGGAGTTACTGTCATGTATTCATGAATGGTAATCAACACGGAGGTACACTCATGCTTTCATGGTCATGAAAATGGAGTTACTGTCATGTATTCATGAATGGTAATCAACACGGAGGTACACTCATGCTTTCATGGTCATGAAAATGGAGTTACTGTCATGTATTCACAAATGGTAATCAACATGGAAGTACATGTACTTTCATGATTTCATGGTCATGAAAATGGAGTTACCGTAAGAGTTTCATCATAATCAAGTTATTTTCATGGTTTCATGATCATCACAATGGAGTTTCTCTCATGGTTCTATGGTGATGAAAATTATATTACTTTAATGGTTTCATGTACATGTAGGCCTATTTTTTTCAATTACAATTTGCCACAATGATGATTATAGAAATCATGCAAGCCTAATGCAAATCCATAAGAATACATTGCTGATCATGCATGGTTTTATAATGACATAATTATGATAAGGATATCACTAAAACTGATGAATACCTTTACAATGACATTCTTACGTTAAAAGATGTCACCACTGCTGCTGTGTGGTTTTATAACAACATCAATATCTCAAAGAGATCATCAAAACTGATGAAAGTTTTACACATTTAATCACATCATTGTATTATAACGAGACATACCTTCAACGCAAAGCATTGACTGAAGGGTCTACCAGGACAAAATGCTGCCATTTGCTCACATTAGGTCATTGTGACATCAAAATCTAATCAGTTCATTTTGGCATGCTTGACAAGCATACTGCCAAATTTGAGCAAACTACACTGAAGCATTCTGGAGATATTGCAGTAATGAGCCCTAAGAAGCATGTAAATAGGCTGCCATTTGCTCAAATTAGGTCATGGTGACACCAACATCTAATCAGTGCATCTTGCCAGGTAAGGTAAGCAAATTGCTAAATTTGAGCAAAATACGTGAAAGCATTCTGTAGATTTGCGATAACAAGAATGTGCACATCCGGTGGGACATCCAGATGGACAGACAGACAGACAGACAACCCCAAAACAGAAAGGGTCCCCCCATGGGGCAGACCCTTAAAAATCATCATAACTGACGAATGGTTTTGTAAGGACATCAATGAACGCTGATCATGTTTTTACATAAATTACAAAAGAACAATTAAAACACAATAAGAGATTGCTAAATCTATGCCTCCCTGGCTCTGTGAACTTGGGATTTGGGTTTAGGTGATCCATCTTCCAACTTGTCTCTGACCTCATGCAGGATTAAAACCATGTGCAGTAAGAAAGGTCTATGTTAAAAACTTTTCAACTTATTGTGTGAAAACCATATTCACAAAATGGCTATGTGGCCTTGGGAATTGGGCCAAGGTCTCAGACCTCATGCAGGATTAAAACCATGTGCAGTAAGAAAGGTCTATGTTAAAAACTTTTCAACTTATTGTGTGAAAACCATATTCACAAAATGGCTATGTGGCCTTGGGAATTGGGCCAAGGTCTCAGACCTCATGCAGGATTAAAACCATGTGCAGTAAGAAAGGTCTATGTTAAAAACTTTTCAACTTATTGTGTGAAAACCATATTCACAAAATGGCTATGTGGCCTTGGGAATTGGGCCAAGGTCAATCATCTGCAAACTCATTGAAAACCTTATTTAGGACTATAAGCATGTGCAACATGAAAGCCCTATCCAAAAACTTTTCAAGTTATTGTGTGAAAACTGAATTGACTAAAATGGCTCTATGACCTTGGGAATAGGATCAAGGTCACCCATTTTCAAATTGGTCCGAGACCTTCTGTAGGACTGTAATCACCTGCATTTTGACAGGCCCATCTCAAAAATGTTTCAAGTTATTATGAAAACCAAATTCACTAAAATGGCTTTGTGATCTTGGGAGTTGGGTCATGGTCACCCACCTTCAAACCCGTCCCAGACCTTATTTTGGACTATAAGCATGTGCAATATGAAAGCCCTATGCAAAAAACTTTTCAAGTTATAGTGTGAAAACCAAATTCACTCAAATGGCTCTGTGACCTTGGGAATTGGGTCAAGGTCACTCAACTCTTCAGAGACCTTTTGTAGGACTGTAATCACATGCAATTTGACAGGCCTATCTCAAATACTTTTCAAGTATTTGTGAAAACCAAATTCACTAAAATGGGTCTGTGACCTTGGGAATTGGGTAAAAGTCACTGTTCTGCAAACTGATCCTAGACCTTATTGAGGACCATAAGCATGTGCAATATGAAAGCCCTGAGCAAAAAAAAATGAGTTAGCGCATGAAAACTGTCAGTCCGAACACACAAACACACACAGACAAAGTAATCACTATACGCCCCCTCCTCCTTCATAATGATGTCAGATGTCAGTATACTGATGTTGGACATGTAACATTACGATCTGCATTGCTATCATTTTCTACCTCTCTGAAGGGACTTACCCTATGTTAACAACCATGATCTCTCAGAGACCCAAGATGAGAGGTCGCTGATGTCAGGATTGTCCTATACACCTCTCACAACTATAACCTGTCTCCAGAAAAAAATGACAACACCCTTACCTCGATTGTACAAAGTGCAATGTGGCACCCAGTTGATCGCCCTCGATCACCTCAGACTGGCTTCTTGTATACGATCCATCCTCTTGATCATCCACTAATAATTACACGTGTCCTCTGCCTTTCAGGAGTTTCGTCGTCAACAGGTTGTTAGTGTACAATGTGAAAATAGCATGGTGTCAACTCTACCACTCAATTAATATGGATGGTTTCCATGGGAACAGAAAGTTATTCCATGTGCCTCCAAAAGCCACTGGATCAATATATTGACCAGGTGCAGATGTCATCAACTTGTGTCATCTCATCTCAACCTCTCTCATTACACCTGTTTTCTGCTGTCTAGTCCTTACCTTAATATACACTTGTATTTTTTCCCACCATCTTTCCTCAGCGACAAATCTATCTAGCTCTAGAACATGAAGTTTATTTTTTACACCTTTGCATTTGCAATTAAAATTTGAACAACATTTTAGGCTAGTCTTATAGTTTGTTTTTATTGTAAGAGTACATGTAGATCCAATATCACAAATGCACGAAATCGATTATGTGACATTGGATCTCCACCAGTGATAAAATGATCATTTTACAACATGGGCCATTCGTTGATTTATTTGTTGGGTATTTATCAAATCAATGTAGGCCCATAAATGCACTACCTTTTCCAGGATTTATTGAACTCCTAGAATTAACTTCTACGTACAATTCATTCCTTGACATTGCTGCCACATGTGGGTCCAGTTTGAGCCAAGATTGACTGCTTCTGGTGGGCAATTCAACATGATAGCAGTTGACTTAACATCAGTCAAAAAGGAGATCTTCATGTGCTACTCTTCCTTCCATGAAAATTGTCAGCATTTAACATGAAAAAAATTGAAGCGTCGTAAACAAAATATAATTGCAATGCTAAATTGCTAACTTTCCCAGTGAGCTCTTCCTGATAAACTTTTTTTTTAAATGACAATAAAGTAACCCATTGCTGGCCAGAGTGTGACTGAGTCAACAGCTTTCCTTGGCATGAGAATGGTACATAGGGCCCTAGCCTTGCTCAGGAAAGCTATTGACCTAGGGCATGCCATCATAAACAGTCCCACAGACAGCAAAAATGTGTTTTAAGCAACGAGAAATTTAAGTATAAAACATTAAGGCAGATGACAAGTTACAAAGTCATTTTTGTGTGATTGAAGCAGGAAAGGGCCCAAGCATACAGCAGGTTATATGTCCTTTATTATGATTTACAGACAATATCAAACTGAAGGCTTTACTATTGCCACCCTGAATTTTCAAAATACAGTACCTCATCTTTTTTTTTTTCCTATTCACAACAAAACTTGAGGCGTCTGTAAAAATAGCGTTGAATATCCTTATTTAACATGAAACTCTTTATAATTATATTCCCCTAGCATCTTCTCAATTAGAGATAGAGATATTGCCACAGCCAATCATAATACACTGATTTCATACACTTAATTACTACAGAGTGCATAAAAGTAACCTGGGGGGGGGGGGGCATTGTGTGAAGCAATTAAAATGTTACAGTCATTTGGTTGTGCAGTTTTTCATTTTTGTCAAAACCCATTAAAATTGAATAGCACCCAGAATATTTCCCAGGGTACGTACACAAGAATGTGGCCTGCGGCACTATATTGACTTGTGAGACGTGGTGTACATGTAGTGGTGTAATACTGGGCCGTCCCGAGACACGTACTTAACCCTTAAAGCGCTGATTTAAGACTGAGTCAACAGCTTTCCTGGGGGCACTTTGCGAGCATTGTGCACAAAGAGCCCCCCCACGAAAGCTGTTGACTAAGATTACTTTTTGCTTTAGACTAGGCTTGCTGGCATTTGAGTAAAAGGTATCTTCATGAGGAATGTGAATATTTCAACCATTCTATGTTTAACAGTAATGAGGAAACAACTATAGCAGTGATTAGCACTTTAAGGGTTAATTCTACCCTCCACCACCCCCCCCCCCCCACCACCACCCACCTGGTCCACTTGTATCCTCCTGACCATTTGTGGCTGATTTATTTATACACACATTGTCCAATCTATGCATCCATCAAGGCCACATAAATACATTGGAGGAATCTTTAACCATCAAGATCTATAATTTACACATAAATCTGTAGAGATATCCAGGAACAAGATTGTCTTCTTTTTTTTTTTTTGTTATGGATATGACATTTTTGTAACCCTTCTTTCATGCAATAAGAGTATTAAATTGTTAACCTTTCTGCTCAATAGGAGATATTCATATGTAACTGCGATCCTGCGCACTTCCTGTGTTGCTGGGGCAACAGACTGATGCTTCCACCATGATCAGGGCAGATTTGTATTATATACTACACAAACATCTATAAATAACACATTTTTAACCAAAAGAGAGCCCATTTCTAATGAATTTAGGCATCCTTTATGTTTCAAATATGTGTTTAATACATTTTCTTAAGATTATTCTGTGTTCGTGTTGTTAATTTTATTGGGAAAGTACTTTTGACCATGTTAAATACATGGATCTGCCCTGATGTAGGTGGCTCCCTCTTTTGCTCGATAGGTGTTAGAGTAGGACCGCATTTAAATATAAATACATCCTATTGTAGACTTCTACATCCCAGATGACCAGGGGTTTCAAAATGACTCAGGATGTTCACAATAACTGGACTGTTTATAATTGTACCACACGATACATTTTCATGTCAAGGGTGGTCTTTCTGGCCTAGAATGAGTCGCTGCTACTTTTTGTTATGGCACATGTACCTTCAGTACATTTAATTAAGCATGTTCCAAATTATGCTTGGCAGAGCCAATTTCACGTGAAGCCATCATGCCATCCTCTGATACATCAACCTGACGTGTCCCTGGCTATGTGACACGCTGACTTCGACTCAAGATACACCAGATATATCCCAACAACACGTATTCCATTTTTGTCACATATCAACTCATCCTGATGTAAAGTGAAGCCTTGAAGAAGGGCACAGCAAGCGTAAAAGAGTGCTGAGACAGGTGGGTGTCGCACAATGAATCCACCAGTATCAACAAAAGTGCACGCAGACAAGTGATAAATACATGTATTACCAGTGAGCAGTCTGTGCTGGTGAGATTATAGCCGAAGAAAATATTACCGATATCTTGACCTTGCCCCCTCAAACCGTCCAAAACCAGCTAGTGTCGAAATGACGTCTGCTGCCATATTTTTCCACTACATGTAAATTCAACAGTGAAATAAAAAACAATTTGAATGAGAGTTGCAGAGGAGACTTACACAGAAAGCATGCCCCAGGTCAACAGCTTTCCTTGGCATGGGCCCAATGTATGCCAAGGAAAACTGTTGACTCAGTCTTAACTCTTTCAGTGCCACATTTTGGATTGAGTCAACAGCTGCCCCTGGTGCATTGTGGGCACAAAGCTTGCTGCAAAAAGCTGTTGACCCGAACTGTTATATTTGATGTAACTTCAGGCTAGCTGGTAGTTGTATGAAAGTTCTTTTTACAAAGAACTTAAATCTAGCAAAATAATTATTGTTATAATTCAGAGCAGATCCTGTTCAGTAGTTTGACTTTAGTGACGGTTGTCACTGAAAGAGGTCACTCCAACGGGAAAGGATTAGATCAACAGGGAAGTCACTGCAAGGGTCAAGTCAGCTTAACAGACAAAAATGGAAAACCTTCGACCACATAGGCAAAAGTTGTATGCATCACGAAGCATCTGCAGACAACTTCGCCTAAACACATGCCAGTTTCTCCTCAGATTACCATGATTACCGTGCAATTGACTGCAGACAACTAAATTAGCGGCAGTCAGGACTTGGGGTGGAAATTGGGGGGAAAAAGCATCTTAAGTAAATATAGCCTTCAGTGTTCTTATGTTGCTAAGAAATAGGGCCATCCGTATGCTTTAATAGTTGTGTTTCAAAATCTTTCATAGAGCCTGCATTACTGAAGAAAGGAACAAGGGTCAGGCTGCCGAGCCAGTGTACCACGCCCTGTAAGAGACTGATTATGCTCCAGTTGAATGTCATTTCCTTCACACAAGGCTCCACTGGGTATATAGTACGTAGTTTCTTTACTTGCGTGCCTGATGAAGCAGTCATCCCAAATGTATGCATCTCCATTGCTGGTTCTTCAGAAAGTCAAATCAACCTGGAGAGTGCTCAGAAACTGGCAACGGATCTCCAAAATGGATTGCAGACTGCTTCCTTGGGCAGCAACAAACAAAACTCTGTATTACTCCAGGGCACTCTTGTGTGCATCAAGTGATTTCCACACCCTGTGCAAAACACTCAAGATATTAAGCCATATTTAATCATGTTAGACTGGCCAGGGGAAATGGACTCCTTTCTGCCGTTAGATTTTTGCTGACAGACTTCCTGACACGACTATTAATTCTGTCACCACCTGTATACATGTATTTGTTTTTTGTTTTTGTTTCTTTTTTTTATTTGTACATATTTGATGAAAGTTGACCAGTGTCACATTGGCAGGAAGACCTAAGTTTGTCACACAAAAACCCAGAAAACTTGCCTCTTCTTAATAAATTCTCTATGTTGATTTGTCTTCTCAGTTCTCTACATTATGCCCACCCATACTACCCCCTTGATATAAATGGATCTATAGTCTTACGCGTACAGCTTTCCATACTACCTTTGTAAGACGCCCTCACCATTTCGCTCTTGACCCTCAAAATCTCCTGCTTATATGAGCTACGCTTTCATTGGTATGGCTTTGGGCACTTGGCAATCATCCCGCTCCAAAGAAACCTGTTGACCTATATGTTATATGACCCCAGTAAGGCTGACCTACTTGTACAATTCTCATTTGAAATATTTGTTCATGATCAGAAACTTAAACAAGACATTGAAGCACACAACAATTTTATCACTGGGCACTTCTTGGCAGTTTGAGCAGGAATGGGTTAATTTCACTAACAAATAAAAAACACCTGCCATAAGATTGATGTTATCTACATATTTGTATGGTCAAAATAAAGCTGACTTGATCTATCTCTGTTGTGGTTCCAGTAAGTCTTGCATGTAAATAGCACCCAGTATGTGTTAATATGTTTACCGCGGCAGTAATAAACAAGAGGGCTGCACATGTATGTGTGAAGTTCCCATCCTTTAATAGTCGACCTTCATAAACCCATAACGAGTCCGAACTGAGACGAACCTCAGTTAACCTTGAACTGAGTTAAGATGAACAGAGTTGAGCTGAGCTTAGAGAATCCAACTTGCAGTTTGGGAGTAGTTCAAAGTTAACATAACACAAAAATTCCTACAAAAAACAGTGCCATCTAGTGAATAAATTAAGGTCTATGGGTCCTTAGAAATGTCCCTGTGCAATTTCAAAGCAATTAATCCAAGTTTTTTTTGGAGAAGCATTTTATTCTACAATTTTTGCTTGAAGATCAAGCCTAAAATGCATAAAATAGAATAAATCCAAAAATCACTGGACTGTAACATGTTGACCAAAGTTGGCGGAGATCCACAAATGGCATATTCACGCCAAATTTGAAGAGAATGTGACCAAAGGTTCCAGTCAATTATCAACAATGGATAGACAACAGACGATGGACAATGAAAGATCACGGATGGATAATGGACCATCGTCGAAACCTCAGCTGACCGACACATCAGTCGACTGATTTTGCAGCATAGACAAACAGGGTATAATGTTTTACTAATTACATAACTTTCTCATTTCAATTTGAAATTCTGATAGGTTGACGGGAGCGGTCTTTTCCACAAGTTACTCCAAGCACACAAGTTGCACTCAGTTGCCTGGATTGAGACTTTTATCCAAATATATTCCTCAGCTGGTGTCACAGGAGGGCGCCGGGGCCTGGCGTATTTGCTGAAGCCCTGGCTGGTAGAGACACTGTAAGCACTGCCAACTGGCGTGACCGAGCGAATGGAAAGACATGGAAATTGATGCCACAGACCTGGATGACTTCTGCCTTGGCTAACAACGCAACATGTTTCGCTTGTTTGGACAGAATATCAGAGTGATTACACAGATATGCCATGTTGCAGCTGGCTAGTTGCCAAAAGTACGTATCAGCTTAAGCTACAAGTAAAACTTTTGTCACTATCACTCAGACAATTATACCAGCCGCATTATTTGCACTCTTGGCAAATGCCCTACCTAAACATTGTACATGTACATGTAAGTACAGGTATGTCTGAATACACAAGTATCAGCGTCTTGCTGGAGAATAGATACACGTCTTTGAATTCAATGAAGACACCCATTTTACATTTTATTTCTTTCGGCCAAATAAAGTAACTCAATTTCAAATTTCTTAGTAGCAGTCCAAAGTAATGACACGGGACGCGCACAGAACACACACTACATCACATCCTGGTACTCGCGTACCTGACATTTCCATCGACTTCTGCAGCTGCTGCCTCATTTCATAGGATGTGGACATTTGCCAGTGGTTGTCGACACCACCCTTTGGACATGTGCGGAAAAATATCTTACTGTACAGTTTTCCTCAGAGTACCACTAATCTCCAGATTTAGCCACTCTATGACAATCACAATTTCTGATTGCTGGTCCAGTTCTTTTTTGTTTTTTTTTTTGGTTTTGTTTTATGTTTTCCCTGAATTTTTCAAACAGAATTTCAGGGGAAAAATTTTCCCATTAAAACATACCTGTATCTATCGTGAATGACTTTTGTCGGAGCATGAACCTGCTGAGTATATAATCCTAGCCATCAGGTAAGGTCAACAGGTAAAAGCCTTGTGCAGTGACCTCTGAAGAGCGACTCTGCTTCAACTGCACCAAAACTTATGAATGGAAGTGTCAGACGAAACCTATCCTTATACACACTACTAGTTCATTAGGCTTTTGTCAGGTGGTCTAACCCACTAATGGCTCAACCACAGCTGTGTACACCTGATGATTCAGCCTTAAAGAGTCTCATTAACTTTTGCTGCCAACTTCGGCAAAAGTTGTAATGCTCTGAATTGCGATAATGACACTGGATAAAATTTCCATATAAACTGACCTTTCATTCAAGTTCCAACATGCCTACTCACACAGCAGCAGATACTATGAGACAGCATATAGGATGGGCCTGGGTCAATAACTATCCTCCATGTGCTGTGACTGCATTGAACCCACAGTGGGCCAAGGAAACCTGTTGACTTAGTGAAAATTTGGCACTGACAGAGTTTAAAATATTTCACATGTTCCAGATGGGGGATACTTTTCCAAAATTCTGACTTGGCAAATTTAATACTGCTGTTACCTGACCCTTGTGCAACCAAGATTGCAGAGAGACACTGGTCCTTCTGACTGAAAAAACAACAACATATATTAACTGTTTCATTGTTAGTATCTTAGCAAAACAAGGGTTAATTAAAAGCTGCCAAGTGGATCGTGTCATCAGACAACTTTCCATGGGACTGGCTTAAGCTTGTAGTTAAAAGATAATATCCGCTGCAAATTCTCCAAATCATCACAATTTCCCAGTAACGTAGTACGGAAACTGGTTTGTATACCATCACACAAGTTTCTTTGAGCTCTAAGCTTGTGGTATAAAGATAATGCAACAACCAAGTCTGGAAATCCTTCATTTTCTCGTTCATTGGCAGAGAAAATAGCTGATGTTTAACAAAAAAAGAAGTGTTAAAAAAAGTTAATTGATATTGATTTCCTTTCCTGCAAGGAGGTAGCATGCATCAGAGAGGTGGCTCAAGACAGAGCAAGAATTATTATGAGATGGGCTCAGTGACCCACACATTTCTGTGCCACAGCTGGCTCACAGATTAACGAAGGCCAGAGGTGATGGTGAGGTCAGGGAGTAATGCCATTCTCAACACCTTCACCAGACCAGCAAGCGCTCAATAAATCTATTTTGAAGACTGACAACTGAATATTATACATCGAGTTTTGAAATATCGGAGACAAAATTGTTAAATGACTTATCGGAGGCATTAAAATAGGAGCCACACTAAATTCATTTAAACATGTTATTCAGGATTACTTTTTCTTGGAAAGGCAATTTTTATATAATTGAAATAACTGACCTTTTAAGACTATTCATATACATGACTTTAATATTTTAACTTTAAATTTATGGTAAGCCTTCGTTCATGAATCCTTGGCCTACACAAAATAGTTTTTACAACTAAGTGTATTGACTGAGCACAAGTAAATAAAGAATTTGTATCATGTTTTGTTTATTTCCTTAACTATTTTTAATTATCATTTATCTATCTCAGTTCATGTTGCGCAAGAAAAGACAGAACAAAAAAAAGCCAGTTTGACAGATTTGAATGTCACTACTGCAGGGGTAATGCCGTGCTGTCTCTGCATAAATGATTTCAAACACTTCATGGATTAGTGGATTATGAAAAAGATAAACATGAATGTTGCCTAATAGCTTTACTTCCTACTGACCTGATGAACTTGGTGTGACTTCTTCAGGCAAAATCAAAAATTTAAAAATTAAAAAAAAAAAAAAAAAAAAAAAAAAAAATTCCAATGCAATGATTACATAGTATTCACACTGCATGTCCTCGTTTTGTACCTTATGAAGCAGAAAGACCCAGGTGTCTATAAATGTATACCATATGAACATACAGCTGTGATTTAAAAAAAATCAGATTGTGTGTTTTATGAAATCAACAGATGTTTTTTGTGAACATAAGCTGAGCAACTGAATGCAGTGAACTGCTCTGTAATCCTGGTGCTATTGAATGAACTGTCTAAATTTTCCCAACAAATTGTTCATTTCTTCATAGTTTCTGTTAAAGAAATACATACATTGTTTGATGAAGAGTTCACAAAAATATCGGTTACAAGTGTAAACATCACATTCGGAATAAGTTTTAGACCCCAGGCAAAAAAAAAATGATGACCCCCTAGTGACCTTGAAAACAAGTCAAGGTTGCTGTACGTCAAACTCAGTCAAGCCCTTGAGATGTTTATACAGTACAAGTTTCATGATGATACCTCAATTTACTCTAAAGTTATTGAGTCCACAACAGTGAAAATATGATGATCCTGGTGTCACCTTGATAACAGGTCAAGGTTGCCGAGTACCAAACTCAGTCAAGCTTCCAGTGAGATGCTATTACAGTACATGTTTCATGATACTAGCTCAATTCATTCAAAAGTTATTGCATCTGCAAGTTTGATGGACAGACGGACAGACATACACACAGGCATGATGAAAATAATACCCCACTATGCTGATAAGGCTAAGAGGGTAAAAATGGCTGCATGTGTTTATGGTCTAATATAGCGGACCAGTATATATTACATGTCAGGGCTGTCCAACATTCACATTGTTGCCAAAAATGTGAAAGAGATTTCAAAAATTGGGACAACAAATTTTAAGAGATGATCAAGTAATCTCTAGCAATGATTTGATACGCAGATATAAGTTGGTATTTTTTGCTTGACTGTGTAACACCAATTTTCAGCTCAAAAGGTGTACAAGCGTCCGAAAATTGTTGCCAGAATGGCTCATCTGAAGCCCTTATTTTCCTCAGATTTCTTGAGCTTCCAGGGGCTTCAGTCCCGTGGGCCCCCTATCAACAATACAACTTAATGCTGGCACCTCAGATTTTGCTCCAGCATCTCTTACTTTTGCCAGCTCCACATGTGGGTGTATGTAGGATATCAAGATTTCAACAGACCCTTTTATTTTAGGACTCCAAAGGGCAACTCTTGATGATGTTATTTGCATATTATTTGATTACTTGCATAACACTAAATCTGTTTGAAGCTTATGTCACACTTATGTGAAAGGCAGAAAAAAATTATGCAAATGAGCACTCTCTAGTGCTGCCATCTGGCGGTCCTGAATTCCATTACTCTGAAAGAGCAAAACTTAATGTCAGCAAGATCTGCATGCAATTTTTTACCATTATTAATTACCAGAACAAGTTCAGGAGAAAGAATCTTCTCTTCCTGTTTTCTTTTTTTCCCCCAATTAAGGATAATAGGCCATTGACCAACTTATTTTTCAAGTGCACTCCTGGCATATTGCAGATTTTTGGGACAGGTGCTGGTGGATTCTTGTCCCATGACAGTTAAGCTCCTCAGAAAAGACTTCCATTGTGATGCAATTAGTGGGTGAAGCCTTTGTTTTTCTCACAAAATATACACATTAGAGGCACCCATCACATTGTCCTGTTTTTTATTGCTTACTTGAAAACACCTGATCATGAATTGCTGTGAAGTCAGTTAATATTTCTGTGTTCTTTTGCCCCTTATTTTCCTTATGCTTCAAACGTGTGAAAATAAAAACCCAGTGAAAAGGATTTTTAACATAACATTGATAGGAAATATAAAAAAGACAGTGAATTTAGTTTCAACGAGGGGCTCACAAATGCAAAACCATAAAAGCTAATGCCCTTTGAAAATATATACATTTGCAGTTTGATTGGCTTGATTTTGAACTGATTTGTCTCATATGAGTCTAGATCTGATGATAAAAGAGAAGGTACATGTATATGGAAACCTGCAGTGGTGACTGAACAGGACCCCACCAGCGCACCACCAGTTCTCACCTGGGCTTCCGTTCACTACTCTAACCTTGAAGTACAGCACCAAGACAGTGTTAACTCATTCAGTGCCAAATTTTGGACTGAGTCAACAGCTTTTTTGGGGGGTGCATTGGGCGCAATGCCCCAAATGCGTGCCGAGAAAAGCTGTTGACCTGGGATATTCTCTGAGGAACCATGGGCATGCTGGTACTTGAATGAAAGGTCTTTTTGCAAGGAATACAAATCTTGGATCCTTATGATATTTCAGACTAGTTTGATTCAAGTAGATTGACTTAAGTCATGCTTGGCACTGAAAGAGTTAATATTTGTATCATTGATTCACTGAACCCCCATCGCAGCCTGGTCCCCATATGTGTGTGCCTTTGCTGTAAGAGGCAGACACAATGCCACCTCCTGCCCTAACCCTTCGTGACATTGCCGTCCATATAGACACTCAATGACTCAAGCCTCATACCTGTTGATCACAATTATAGGTCAGAGATCTGTGGACACAGCTGCCTCATTATATTATTCTGGGTATATGTTGTCTTGCTCACAGCTGACCATCAGCTATCATCTACCGTATACAAACATTGAGACACAGACTCCTCATCGTGATTTCACTTGACTGCATTTTACTACTGGTTCGTGGATTGTATTGTCTGCCCAGAAACATTTGGTGATGACGCAAAGAACTGAGACTACTACACTTCACTGGAGGGCAGAAGGTCACTCTGTAGGCAATGGATCATGAGACTTCAGCGTTTTTTCACAGTGCATGATTTCTGCATTTCACAAACTACCATGCTTTTTTTTGTCTCTCTAGTTACAAGTTAACCCTAAAAAGTTCAATTCATATGAAGTGCAAAGATTCAAGATCAACATCCATGGCAACACCATGTCCATGGATGTATCGATATCACTATTAAAGCTAAGGCCCGCTCTTAGACTTCCAACTTTCAGATCTTTAGTAATCACAGGTGTCAAAACTCAAACATTTCAATTGAGAGATCCAGATAAAGGCTGCATAAAAAATAGGCCATTCACCATCAAAATCATCTTATTTCAAGAACTTTTGGAGTCCCCAAATTAGGAGACTCCCACCAAAATCAGGAGAGTTGACAAGCAATTGAGTGAAGAAGGCAGAGTACAAATCTTGTCCCCTTGAGCAATACTCAGATGGGCCCCAAGCAGATGAAAAACTTGTTAAAATTAATAAAAAATCCTAAAGGATTACAGTAGGCTGGTTTTGAAGACATCTGGTTCCGTCTCAGGATCATGTGATAAATTGGATAAAGCTGCAGTAAATCCTCCATAACTGTAACATTGTCTGCTTGGACACTACTCAGACTGCCTCTTAATTTTGAAAATTCATCTTGAAAAAGGCCAAATATGAGCAAACATAGCTGGTTTTCAATAGGTCTATAGTCTATCCTCGGGTGCATCAAAATTTGGGGAAGCTGCAGTCCTTTCTTTCTGAGATATGGCAGTATCATCTACCAGATTGATAAATGAAAGGACAGACACACAAACAGACATGACACAGGGGATGACAATTAATACCTTCCAGCACTTACATGTACATGTGCATGTACATACCAAGGGTAAAGTAAAATGACCTTTAAACATGAAAACCTGCAAGCCTACACAGAGCCTAAATCCAGTACTTCTTGCAATGCACAGAAACAATAAGCCCCAGCCTGCTACAAGAATCAACGCACCTGAAGCATGGTTTGCCACACACAAAGCAAAACCATCGATTTGCAGCTGAAGCTGTGATGTCTCACGGGGGCGGCCAAAGGGTTTTTTGCGTGATGCATTGTTGTCAAATTTTGTTTCCCATGAACTATGGTTAATGTCCTTTTTGATTCATTATTGTAACTTTTGTAATTACTCCTGAATTGAAATTGTTATTTCAGCCCAGAATGTTAGCCACAGAAAACATATAATATATTCTTTCTGATCTATGCCAGTTAAGCAAAACTGCCAACTTGCAACTGACCATGCAATGTCTCTCACGGTGTATTTACTTCATGCATTATCCTCTAACTTTGTTTCCTCTAAACAGTGATTAATGTCATTTTTGTGACGTGATTCATCAGTAATTTTTGTAATAAACTATGAATAGTAATGATAATTTCAGCCTACAATGCTAGCCATAAAAACAGGGTTGACTTTCTTCCTGTACCCTAATTGCTACTTCCCCCAGGGGCCCCGCTCTTACAGGTTTAATCCCCTCACAGAGTTTTATTTAATAAATGTATCCCCATTACTGAAACTCTTTAAATACTGTAGTAAATGGGTGCCCGGATGGCGGAGCTGCAACACACTCATCTTTTACCGCCCAGGTTCGATTCACGGCCGGGGAAGCAAGTGGAAAAAGCTCCTACCACTGTGCACAGTGGTTTTCTCGGAGCTCTTTGGTTTCCTCCACCAAACAAGTAGGTGGGAAAGCATACCCCACCATCTGTGCCATGGAGAGTGATTAATATAGGCTTGGCCTGTTTTGCAATCCATGTAAAAGATATGATATAACGAAAGTATGCACAAGGCTAGACCTATGACGGATGCTCTGAAAACACAGTATTTTCTCCCACATGAGGCAAAGCAGTATAACTCTCTGATGCCAGAAGTCAGAAAGAATGTAAAGCTTAAGTGAATCCTGTGCACAAAAAAAAAAAAAAAATGTATAAAAAGCTTACAGAAAACCCATTAAGAATGCAAACAAGGCACGATAAAAGTAAATTTGATGAGATATGACTGAATGAACCCAGCACCCAACAAATTCATTCATAGAACTAACAGGCAGCCATATTTGTCCCAAATAAATCCAACAAATTTAACTGAACAACACAGTACTCCCATGACTACTAAACATACATTCTTTTTATAAGACAAAACATGTGCCTTAGCATACATTGTACTGCACTAAAGGTTTGAAAAAACCCCTCTGAGCTGAAAATATAATTTAATTGAGCAGAAATATTTGTTGACTTCTACCTCTAAGATTCGGCTAATTTTGCAAAAAGTTAAATGCAGCTTTGATTCCCAGGCTGCTAAATGCTGGAGGTGACTGATGCATTCTGGGCCCAAAATTCTGGCAAGATGGCTGCCCGCATGATATCTGACATCAAACTAGAGACAATTTGACTATAGCTATTCTGCTCTGAAATGCATACTATACCAATTTGCTTTGAATAATTTCTTTTAAATGGGATTTCAAATCTGTTTAACGGTACACTTTACTAGCTTTAATGACCAAGGGCCTACTTTTCTTCTGAAGTTAGAGTATTATTTTTCTGTATTCAAATTTTCTTTTTCCTTTTGCAAAGTTGTTCTGTGAGTGACCAGGTATTGCAGACAGCTTTAATTTCACTGATTCTTATTTTTGCTCATTTTGCTGAAAATAAAAACCGCAGCGAAAAGTCAAAAATACAAAAACTGTGAAAATTTAAATGTGAAAATTAAGCAATTTACAGTATGAACCAGTCTAACTTTAAAGTTTTAATACGTGTTTATAGATTGATGAGTTATAAATGTGTGGCTGATTCTAACTTTCAATGCTGAAAATACTGTATGGTTCACTCTTTTCAAATGAAATATAATTAAACTACAAGAAAATGTATAACATTGAATATATGTGTATAAAAAAATGCTCAGGGTTTGATTTAAACATATTTTAATGAAGTATTCACAAGGTACATATGTATGAGTTCCCAGCTGTAGAAAAGGGCATTGCCCTATTCAAATCCCTCTTGTTAAGAAAATGACGGCGCGCACAGGACTGACAAGACACACAACAACACAGCAAGAAGCTAGACAAGGACATCGACAAGACAGAGAGTGGGGCATATTTGGGTAGTATATTCTTTATTGCTCAGGGTCTCTAGAGCAGAACTGTGAACTGACTTTATACAGACCTTGTGACACGCATATGGCTGAGATGTTTGACAAAGGGTAAGGTGACCTTTTCTGCACAACTTCCAGTCCTCTCATTAATATTGCAGACATATATATGCTGCCACTTCCCATCAGATCATTGAAGTAAGTGCCTTCATATGACCGGAAATTCATCTGTGGGGTCTACCAACAGAGTAATGGCTTACCGTGTGCCCCTCAGATGGCACCGCGAGGTGACACAGCTATAAAATATAACACTCACCTGTGGAGAGTCCTGTGGCAATAACCTTGTTGCGTCTGTCGTGTTTTATCAATATGTAATATTCCACAGATTCACTATAACGCACCCATTAATGTTTTCCCCCATGGTATGCTCTTTGTCATAACAGCCTGTGAGTGTCACTCCAACCTATATGCAATGATGAACTAGTCACTGACACAGGCATAGAGTCCTGGGATTCAGTGAAATGAGATACTACCCGAATTTCTGTATGACGTACGTGACAGCAGAAGCATTGCGGGCCACTGCCTTAATCAGAGTCTGCAGTGTCTCCTTGCTGTGCCTAGATGCCTGACCAGCACTGATGGACACACATTAAAGTTCCTCTCCTACAAAGACAACTTACTCACGCAGGTAACCTGTTGTCGATGGACAGCACGGATTTTCCCCGAGCCGAGCGGTAAAAATCAATGAGGAGCTAAGCATTATTAGTAACACACGGCAGCCACACCCAGTCAGAGAACCAATCCATGACTACATGGATGTGTATCAGATGGCACTCCCCTAAATACACACACCTCCGTAACCCGCAACTCCTATAGCCAAATCATTAGTTTATCCTCACCGACTTAGGAGTAATTTTCCAGAGAGCAATAAGACGCTATGTCTTGCCTTGAAACAGCCAGCCATCTAATTGGTGCTATATGGAGCTGTCAGTTGGACAGCTACTTTCACAGGCTTCAACTCCCTGCTGCTCAGCATGTTCGGCCTCCAGACGCTGCCAGCGGCTGCGGGGAAGCACTTACTACAGCTGTCTGCACCATGAGCTGTTTAACTCCACCTGTTAATTCAGTATATGGATGGTTTCACTCTCACATTTCACCTCTATCTTGGGTCTCATCAGGTAGCCGCAGTACATTCCTGGTTGCTACTTAATTGTTCTTTCTGGAGTGCTCTCAAAAACCATGTAAAGCACTCTTCAACTGAAAGATAAAAGACCACGTAAAGTGGGAGGTCGTTGCTCTTTAAAGTGTTTTTCTTTTCTTTTCTTTTTTTTGCTCATTTGTTTTTGTTTTGGTGGGTGGGTGGGTGGGTGGGTGGGGGTAGTAGTGGTGGTGGCTTGTCACCTTCAATATCTGAGTTTGTATTTTCATATGTGTGTGTGTGTGTATATATATATATATATATATATATGGAATTCCTGTCAACTCCACCCATTTGGCAGAAGTCTCCCATTTTTCTGTCTGGTGCTTCGAACCTGTCAACAGAAATTTAGCTACTTTTGGACAGTCTCCTTTTTTGAAATTCCATATATTTCATCTGTAATTTTTGTTACATATAAAATCTCCTCAACGGCATGAAAAAAAAAAAATCTCCCGGCACACTTCTTTTCAAAGGATAGTGACAGGTATGCAGCTGTATTATATACAAACACCCAAATGTGTATACAGACATACCAGCAATCAGGCACCTGATTCATCATATCTTGCTGAACTTGCAAGGTTTGATGATCTTTGAGATGTTGCATTGTGACAATGGGCCTGGAGGAAGGTGTGATTGATGACATAACATGTTTTTTTTTTTAAATGACCATGAATGTCACCTTCAATTTGATTGGATAGTTTTGCCCTGAAATACCCTATGAAGCAACCACGCACACACACACACACACACACACACTAAAATCAGGCAAGTGAATACAGTGGTACATGTACCTTCAAGCAATGTAAGTTTACCTCCAATTTCAGACCCCGTTATATGTGACCATTTTTGGCTGGCAAATGGGATGGTCTTAAATAGCAGGTACATGTACCACTTTTTAATGTCTTTTCTAGTTACAGGCACTGTAATATCTTTAAATAGGTCATGACACATACAAATATAGGTCACGGTTCACATTTTGATATGCAAAAAGACCAGAGAGCTGGGTCGGCACCTACATTTGACGTTCTAAAAATCATTGGTGAGGTAAGATTTATAATTGTCCAAATAATGAAATTGAATTTTAATTGGAAAGCTATTATAGTGACTTTGAAAATACAGTAGTCCTCCTTTGGAAAAAAACCCTCTTTTGGGAGACCACCTGCCTTTTGTAACCATTTTCACTGTGCAAAAAGCTGAGTTTTTTTAAGTCAAGCTCTGTGTAGCTGGTATATTCATGTGAATCAGTTCATTATTTATCAGTTTATTTGTAAAAAAAAAAACAAAAACAAAGATCTTGTGTACTTCCTTATCAAATTTGCCTAAACATACATGTACATGTACATATACATTAGTAGTTTACAGTGCAATATGTGTGTGTGTGTGTGTGTGTGTGTGTGTGCATGGAAATGTACACACACACACACACACACACACACACACATGCAGACTGAGTTAAACCTATTATATTTACATCATATTAACTGACATCTGTTTTACAATAATTTATTCTGTACTTGCACCCATATTACCTTGAAAATGGCCATGACACAGACCAGGTAGAGTCTGGTGCTCCAGACTACATTGCTACTATCCCTGCTGCTTCTGATTGGTTGTTGGAAATCCATGCCACTTAGTGGTGAACATTTTTTCCATACTACCTTGTGATTCATCACAGGTATGCCTATGTGACTGTTTTTCAACAGTGTTAATCGGCATCATGTTGTTTCTGTGAAGTTTAATCAACAAATATACTAATACGTATTTAGCCCAAATATATATGCTGTCGCCATGCCCAGATGTTTTGGAACAGCATCATCAAAATGAAATAAGATAAGGCAGTTGTTATAAGCTGGTGTCTCAGTAGGCCTAGTCTGGCCTCTTGCTGGACTCTGCACATCGTGGGTAGGCCTATACAGCAAGCAGCATCCCACAAGCTTTTGTCCATAAATCGGCAAATAAGGCCTACAGCTATTAACAAGAGGGCTGTGTGAACAGCCCGAGCCTCAGCTGATCTGGACATTCATCACACTTGCAGCTCTATGAACTTGGGAAAGGATCAAGGACACCATGTTCTGAGTAAGTCTGACCTTTACAGAAGAACACTTACAAGTGCAACATCAAAGTTCAAGTAGTTCTCAAGTTATAATGAAGAGTATAAATTCATGTATGTTGCACTGTGACCCCACAGCTCTATGAACTGACAAGTCAGCTGAGCTAAAATCAGGAATCCGCAGCATTCCCACATAGTGAACAACTTTGTTTGGCCCTTCCATTAGGAACATATCCACCATGTGTAAGCTTAATCTGAGTGACGGTTCTGGAGAAGAAGTCGAAAATATCTATAACACACAAAAATTCACAAAAAAAATTAGAAAAAAACTGCAGCGCCACCTGGTGAACAAATTAACAACAAGGAGTCCCTAGATGGCTTCCTGTGTGATATCAAAGCATTTGGGTAAGCAGTTTCGGAGAAGAAGATTTTTTAAGATTTGTCCAAAAAAAACAACAACAAAAATTCATCAAAAATCCAAAAATCACTGGAGCATGACCACGTGAACAAATTGGTAGAAACCCATCCAAGGTACATTGCCACCAAGTTTGAAGTTAATCTGGATGACCGTTTTGGAGAAGAAGTCAAAAATGTGAATTAGCATTAGAATGCCCATTGACTTCCATAGTAATCAATAGGAAAGCTGCATTGACCCATAAGTACCCGAATTGAAAAAATCGTTAAAAATCAGGAATCTGCAGCAGTCTCACACAGTGAACAATTTTGTTTGACCCTTCTACAAGGAACATATCCACCATGTTTTAGCTTAATCTGAGTGATGGTTCTGGACAAGAAGTCGAAAATAGCTATAACACACAAAAATTCATAAAAAATTAGGAAAAAATTGCAGCGCCACCTGGTGAACAAATTAAGAACTAGGAGTCCCAGGGAGTGTTCCTGTGTGATATCAAAGCAATTGGGTGAGTGGTTTCGGAGAAGAAGATTTTTTAAGATTTACCCAAAAAAGACGAAAAAAATTCATTAAAAATCCAAAAATCACTGGACCGTGACCATTTGAGCAAATTTGGTAGTGGCCCACCCAAGGCATATCTCCACCAAGTTTGAAGTGAATCTGGCTGACGATTTTTGAGAAGAAGTCGAAAATGTGAATTGTGGACGACGGATGGACGGACGGACGACGGACGGACGGACGGACGACGGACGGACGACGGACGACGGACCCTCAAAAAACCTCAGCTGACTGACAAGTCAGCTGAGGTAAAAAGGGGTGCCTCCTAACTTTCACCAGGTACATGTACACCCTACTCACTGGTTCTAAGGACTGCCCCTAAGCATCTTTGGAATGGGCTTATAACAATCTCAACTCTGACAAGAGTAATGCCTGAAGTGACGTTCTCGCTGCTAATGTTTACCTTTTGAAGTGCCACCTCATTACTGGGTCTTGAAAGTGCATCAAATCATGCATGTGTTGCGCTCAGTGTCTTGCTGCAAAATGAAAGAACATTTTAAATGCAAACATGAGCAGCTCTGTTGTTGAAATATGAAAATATGAGCGTGCTGTTTCTTTCACATACAGTGGTACCTCTCTTGAAAGACCCCTCTAATGAGAAACCACATATCTTTTTAAGACTGCTCTCTGAGAACACCGTGCTATCTTTTCCATGTTGTTGTACCTCTAATGAAAGACCACCTGTTTTGAGAGACTGCATTTTGACCTGCCCTAGGGGTGGTCTCTCAAAAGAGGAACCACTGTACACCATAAAAATTAAACTGCCTACCCTGACCATCTGACCTGTTAGACTGCCTCTATGGTGGCACTCTAACCTTTGCCCATTTGCGCTTCGGTTTTAGAGCCATGCCTCCAGTAATATGAAGGGTCCAATGGCCAGCTAAGGTTATTTTATTATTGCAGTGCTCACCTTGGTCATGTCCTGTTCACATTATGTTACTGCTATATGTTCTGGGTTCCAAGGGTCTTTTTGCAAGCAAAGTGGGAACACTGTAAACCAACGCAATGAAAGATTTGCTGGAGTGTGCAACTTGTATCACTTGCTGGGCTACATGTACATATACATTCTGCACATGCTGAGTGTGGACCGATGCACCACCTCTGCACAGGTACGCCACACTTGATCTTAGTGGACCACCCGAAGCACATATGTTGTACCCAGTGAATCAAGTTTCTGGTTAATATTATCATCCTGAGTGTACCTCTTAGCAAAATACCTCTAGCTGCTTCCCATGTTTCAAATAATAATTACGTTAAAGCTTCGAACATGGCTATAACATTTTGTTCGTTCCCCATGGCCTATGGGGGAAAAAAACTGGTTTACAAATGTTGTCGAATTTGAAAGATTGCTCATGCTAAAATGCAACAGCTTATGAACTAGCTGCTACCAAGATATGGTCCAAACAATCACTTAAAGTGTTGTAAATGTTAGTATATACACTGTAATGAATGTAACACGTCGGGTCCTTTTACACCTTTGGGCAAAGCCTGCTTAATTGTTATGCATGAGTGGCCCTCTTTGCCACATTTTCATCAAATGTAGTCTGGTTTAACCATGAACACTCTGGAAGAAATGTAAGGCACATGTAGAAGTTTTTGAAAGTATGCAACATACCAAAATGAAAAATTAAGAGCCAGTATTTTCCCACATACTGCTAAGTGACATTATTTCACACTGTTTTTTTCTCACAACTGTCCACTTCAAAATAAAGTCATTTATAGTACATGTATAAGTATACTCTGAAATTTGTGTCTTTGCATAAACCACATACACCAGATGTGTACTTCTTGATCACAAAATTGCCTTTCCACTAACTGTGCTCATAACATGCAGGACCCAGGTATTGAATTCCATTATTAAGAAGTCAATAAAGCTTGAAGTGGTACAGGTGGCCTATTTCAGAAAACTTGATCATGGGAGGAGGAGGAGGAGGGCAGCTTGTGAAATTGAAGGTTCTATCAGAGTGCTGTGATTGGCTGAATACAATAGCCAATGTGACAAAAGATAGAGATGCTATGGTAGGCGCCTCATTCATTATACAATGTATCTCAGTTGAAGCTACTGCAACAAAGACATCTGTCTTTCTCTCCACATGCTGTTACATGTACTACTATCAGGCCCAGCAATTAGCTAGATCTCCTATAATACAATAACATGTTATTATTTGTGCCCAATCACATTTGTCTTGTGTTTTTATGGAGAGATTGAGGTGTACGTGACAGCTAGATCACAGCAGAAACACTTAAGACAACGGCGGTACAAGATCCTGTTGAAACAATTCCAAGCGATTTCATACACATGTATCAACATAGAAGACAACCAAACACGTTCCAGACCTGCTGGTGGTACTTGTCTATCCCCAGGCTGATCTCCGGATCCTATCCATCATGTCGTGTACCAAACTGAAAGCATCTGCTAGCTTTCTGTTCAATTTTTTATGGGGATATTTTAAAGGGGCACAATGAGCCATCAGCACTGGCAGGCTGGCAATTTAAACCTGACTAATGCATGGGTAACCCAACAAAGACAGTGACAAAGCCTGACTGCTACATGGGTAACCTAGGAGTGAAAGTTATAGGGCCTGACTGCTGCTGCATGGGTAACCCAATAATGAGAGTGACAGGGCCTGACTGCCAGAAGGGCAATCCAATTTAGTGAGTGACCAGGTCTGACTGCTGTATGGGTGACCCAGCAATAACAGTGACAACACCTGACTGCTGCATGGGTAACCCAATAACAAGAGTGACAAGGCCTGACTGCTGTATGGGTGACCCACAGGTGAGAGTGACAAGACTTGATAGCTGCATGGGTGACCCAATAGAGAGAGTGACAAGATTGGACTGCCACATGGGTAACCCACCAGTGAGAGTGACCAGGCCTGATGGATAACCCAGCACTGGCAGCGGTGAGAGTGAAAAATCCCACATGTCGAAATTTAAACATTAATTCTTCATTTGAAGTTGTGTGTTCAAACTCCGTATAAAAATCTGTCTTAGTTCCAACATGCCTTGTCCAAACAGTCAGTCAGTTTTGCATTGCCTGGACACTGACTGGGCCCCTTACCACCAAAGTACTGGTACACAAAGTGGTGGCTCAATCCAAACTTAAATGGTACGGGGTTACCACATGCATGTAAAGACTGATCAGAGTTGATTCTTCCTTTTAAACTGAGATTGAGCCAACAACTATGCTTGGTGTTAACCTCGGATATATGACAATCAGTGTTTTGACATTTAGTCCTACATGTATTTGGCAATATCACTAAAGCATTCAGTGATATCACCAAATCATTTGACAATATTACCAAGTCATTAAGCAAATATTGTTCAACATTTGATGATGTCGCTAAATATTTTGCAATATCTCTAATATTTAGTAATATCTCTCAATATTCACAGATATCACAAAATATCTATATTTCAATCATCAGTGATATCGCTAAATCATTTAGTGATATCCCTGAAATTTGTATATTTAGGAACATCTCCAAATGGTTTGGAGATATCAGTAAATGATTTGTGATATTGCCAAATGAATTTCTGCTGCATCCTGTCCTATCATTGTCCAATATGGCTGCTATTTTGGAGGAAAGTGTGATGGCTTCGTCCTCCCAAAGTGTCCTGTGCAGAATTCATAATCTTCTTGGGCATTGTCAATGGATTTATTATCATACTGCAAACACAATGAATGCCATCTATTAACTTTGTTGTCAAACTTACCAGCTAGGTCTACAAGCCAATTGTTCGCTCCTTCTTGCCATTTAGTGAACGGGCACAGTGAAACTACCCAGTATGCATCGATTCAATTGTTAGCAATATCGTTAAATCATTAGATGACATAGCTACATTGTTTAGTCATATCGCTAAATACATCTTCAATGGGGATATCTCTAAATCATATAGAAATATCACTGAATGATAAAGATATCACTAAATGAGACCATTTAGTGATATCGACAAATGATTCAGAGATATCAATAAATGATTTGGTGATATCGCTAAACGATTTGGTGATATTGTAAATATACTGCATTACCGTGTTGATATGCCATTCGCACATAACTACCTCCATTGAACCATTCTTTTATTTAAGAACGGGGATTTGGTCGAGTGGATATGTGCGTTTCCCATTTCAGCTAGGCGACTGGTGCCAAAGGTTGTAGGTTCGAGTCCCGCTCGTTCCGAACATAAAATTGCTAAATGATTTAGCAATATTGCTAAATGGTTTGGCGATATCACCAAATGATTTACCATCTCGTTAAATGATTTGGTGATACGTGTATCACCAAACAGGACCAAAAGTAAAAACAGCTTGCCATATAGATATGTTATTCTGATACATGTACGTCTCATCTCCAGTTTTGAGTCAAATTCCTTTTCATTATTGTTGAAACTCCGGGCAGTGGGTGAGGGGCTAGGTATGAAAGAAGAAAGTAGCTGATGGGTGACCCATGTGATTACTTTTCATAACTTAAGCAGTTTTATTATTATTTTTGAGAAGATAATAAAATTTGTACTTTGCAACATAGAAAGAGGAGATCAGCTGATAAGCCACATCACTGGAAACTGGTCAAAAGATATTGAAGCAGAGGACATTGGACCACCGATTGGCTTAGCCAGACAGGACTTAAAATAACATCACCCACGCGTGTTCAGTCAGTGCTTGATCCGATTGTTGTTGCTGGGACATGAAACAAAATGATTACCTGTGTTAAGATTTGATACGCCACAAAGAGCCACTGAATGAAACAGGAAAACTAACCATGGGAAGAATACTAGCTAGCCAGCTGACTGGCTGAGTTGCTGGATGCAGCACTCAATTATGTTACCTTAACCCATTCCTGGTCAGAGTATGATCAAGTCACCAGCTTCCCTTGGCGCAGGTTGGGCACAATGCGCCCAACCTGCACCAGGGAAAGCTGTTGACCTACATGTAGGGCGAACCATCATGAATGAGCTTGCATACAAATCTCAGCAAAAATGTTTCCTTGTAACAAGAAATATAAGTTAACACGTTAAGGCAGGCCCAGCAATTGGCATCTGGGCACTTTTGGGTGATAAGAGCTGGAAAGGGTTATAGTTTCATCTAAAATGACCCCTTCATTGCCATGGAAAGCAGCCCTCTGCTGCAAAAAATGTCCAGAGAGACCTAACATGTCGCATGTCTTGGTTTGTATATGACATTTGCATAAAGACATAACTTTGATTTTCACGGAAAATTTATTAACCCCTTGCATACTAAGTTAATATTCAGTCAACGGCTTTGGAAAGTACACTTTAATCACAAAACAGGCAGCTGACCTGAACCTTTGTTTTTATTCTCTGAAAATTCAGGCATGGCAGTTGGTAGTTAACTGAAAGGTCCTGTTATGAGAAATTTGAATCTGGAATCATTTGGCACTTTAGCATGTTTAGATGAGCATGACTTGTGCCATAATTATCACCAAGAGAAGAATAAAAGTCCACGGGTCCCTGTCTTGGAAGACCATCTGACTTGAAAGACCAGGTTTGACAAATATCTTTTCTACCTAACTGCACCTCTAATGACAGACACCTGTTTTGACAGATCACTATATTTGGCTCTGCCTTTGGAGAGGTCGCTCAAGACAGGGACTGCTCTGTATGCATAATGGCCAATGTACATATCTGTAATAATATTGCAAATAAAGATGCAACAGCTCAATTAGTATTTACCGAAAAAAAAAAAAAATGTATTAAAAACAAAGATAAATTAGGAAATTTGATTGCAAAATAAAATATCCCAACAGCACACAGTTGTTCCATTATTTTATTACCAAGCAATCTGTCAAAGTATAAAAGAATGCAGCAATTAGTGAAATGAGCAACGTTGCCTCAGGATTTTGATTAACCCCATCCTCTAAAACATGTCTTTGGTAAATGAAAACTCTGTCTGCTATTCAAACAAGTTTACACTACAAACATAAATAAAACTGCAATGGTCTGGGTTGTTCACTTGAGCGGGGTTTATGCACATCACCGATACAGCTAGAGGCTATGTTTTACACCTAACTGCTCAAATCAGCCCAATTAAAGCACCCAGATGTAAATTGTTGTCTTCCTTTAAGTTTTTACCTCAATTTCTCATTGCTAGAAAACATTTTTACTGAGATCTGCATGTACGACCATTCACAATTAATGGCAAGCCCAACATCAATAGCTTTCCTTTGCATCGGTCGGGTGCATTGCACCCAACCTGTACCAATTAAGGGAATCTATTGATTCAGTCGTACTCTGACCAAGAATGGGTTACAGTTGTTTTGGCGCATTTTTTTTTTCACAAACTAAGATGTCAGAAACATTTCCCCAAAAATTTGCTGACCTGGGCTTTTTCAGCGACCTAAGCATAATTTGCGTATTTTGACAGCAGCGTATCAAATTGTGCTACTTCAGTTCTCCTGTCAATAGGTGGCCATGATAAATCTGACCTAAGATGCTCCTTTAGTGCACCAACATGACAGCTGTTTTTGTGTCTAGGATTAGCAACAATCTTCTGGCTGTTCCTAGGGCTCTTGTCTCCTCAGCACATGGCAATTCAATCACAATCTAGTCCTCATTCGGATGTGCTCCCAGCCTCTGGGCCAAAGCAATAATGGCCCTCGTTTCTCATGCTGGTAACATCCCTTTAAAACTTGCAACCATAACTGTTTATTTTTATGTATAATATCTAATTCCCTGTCGAACCCTCGTATAACTGATAATTAGCAATTAAGTAACAAGGTATATAGTGTCCAGAATCTAACTGAACACCATACTTTGATTGTGCACCTGATGTGTCACCGCACACAAGTGACACCCAACTGGGAATCTAATTCTCCTTATCAGATTATGTAGCAGAAGTGAACACAAAGGAACAGAGAAAAGAGATTATGTATACCCTAACTGGTCTTTGAAGTACTCGGAAGAAGGCTTGCACAACTTTTAAGCGTGCTGACCCCATCATGCTGGAGTGACCACAAAATGTGCCGGTTGCAGTGGAACGTTATCTGATCAATGCTTTTCTTTCAGACTCCCTCATCCGAAGCTAACTCCCAGCGGAAAGAAACTGTCCTCAGTTATACACGGACTCCACTTGTTTTGTATAGCATCTTAGAATACTGAGAAAGATCAAACGAAACAGAAATCTTGAGACATTAATATATCCCAATTTATTCACATTGGAAAGTCAAATGTTAGGCAGGTAACTCGAAGTAAATCTTGAAAGACATATTTTATGAGAATAAAGTTACACAACCTAGACTTGGATCATTCAAATGCAGCAGCCATCTGCTATATCTGTTTTCATAGAAATTCATCACAAAACCACAATATTCTTAGATAACACAAGGACGAGCATTCAAGCGTACCCATGAATGCACCTAAAGACATAAACTACCACTTTTTGCACCTTCACATTTGGTGCCGTCAGATCTTAATTTGATTTTGTCTGATGTGGCCATTTTTCAATCATATCTGTACTGAAATACCTCAGAATATTCCACAGATTTTACCCAAAGTTTGTACATAAAAAATTTCTAAAGGCACAGAAGAACTGTGTAGATTTTGCTGTCACAGTAATTAATTATTGATTACCATAACCTATTTACAAGGAAAATGCAAAAACTTAGGCCTGGCAGGCAGTGTATAAGGTGGGGGTATTATTTTGGTTTTTTAAATTGCCGTACGGGGCATTTTCATTTGCCATACTTATGTACGGGAAGACCTTTTTAACCCTTTCCCCCTTGAATTAAGACTGAGTCAACAGCTTTCCTTGGCATGGGTTGGGCACTTAGTAGCCAACCCATGCCAAGCAAAGCTGTTGACCTGGGGCATGTGATCTTGATAAGTCTCATGTACATTTCTCAGTCAAATTGTTTTTCATGACTTGAAATTAGTTGAAAACACTGAAGCAGACGACATTTGACCACCAGCCGTTTTAAGGCGGAAAGGTTTAATTTCCATAAGCATATAAGACAAAGCAAGGGCCTTGATGGACAGAGGTTAATTGCGGCCAGCTTCGATCCAACTGGATCTCGCCAGGCAATGAGGATAATCACCAAGACACCCATTTTACATATGCGAGAGTATCTTTTAATTTCCATACTTTATACCAACCGTTATTTGCACGTTTTCTTATTTTGTGTACCTTGTACCAGGGCAAAATTATTACACGTACCAGCTGCATATAGTGTACTAGAGGCCCCTCTTACCTCCTGCCCCATGTAGACTGTAGCCCTGTCTTAATCTTGTGCCACCCTGCTTCTGGTCAGGTTTTATAACCAACAATATTCTCAGGAAATCTGAAGACTGAGGCAACCTTTCCCACAAAAAAACACCAACTACAAAAGTCTGTCATGTTCAGCCTAACAGACCAATATCCAATCCACACGGGAATATGGACTATACCCATTTGGAATTTATTCTGTCAGTCATAAAGATCACAAAAGGAGTAAATTTAATTTCCTGTGATCTTTTGATGTTCATGAGTCTCATTTAGAATGATCCTGAGCCTATGACATTTAATAAACAGCACACAGTGAGACCCTGACTGTTTTCTGTATCCAGGGACACATTAATACACGGAATAAAAAAAATTAAAAATATGCACGCTCTGGGACAAGTCCAATATGGACTTTTATGAATGATGATGATGCTGATGCTTGTATGCTGTTGTGACACACATTTGGTTTCACGCTTTTAAACAATAGAATATTTTACGGAATATACTTGATGATACAGGACCAGGACTCTCACATGTTCCAACTCTCCCCAGTCTCTGTGGGTGTTAATTTTTTTCATTGTTGAAATGTGAATGTTTATGTGTTTGCTAATCTTTATTGTATGTTTGTGTATTACTGGATGCATGTGTAAATAAGAATGCATACGTTGACATAAATAAAAGTTGACTATAACCCACTGGTAAACGTTCCATCTGACTCTAGGGGTAGATGTAGGTTGAAACTGTTTTTTCTAACCCCAGGGGCAGCTTGAACCTGCTCCCAGGAACTCCAGGGGTTGGTTGAAACTGCTTCATCTAACCCCACGGACAAATGGAAACATGTTCCATATTACCCTAGGGCAAGCTGAAAATCATGCAGAGTTGAAACATGTTTCAACACTCCCCTTGCATTATGTTTCAACTCGCCCTTTGACTGTTAATGTACACTGATCCATGCTGTAGGAATACACATCAACTAATCACTGTCACACTTTGTGGTGCTAACTCTCTGCCACCTGGGGATTTTATACCACTGGCTCACTTAGCTCAACATTTTATTGTGCAAAGAATGTGACAAAAATGCTTTGAAAAGAAATATTTACTGGAGGGGGAGAAATACAAACGTTGCGATCCTAAGCAAATGCATTACTTGATACCAAACTTAGCTTCACATGGTAAAGTGGACTTAGAAGCAAAGGTGCTACCCACAGGTGCAAAAATTGAAAAAATATGTTTATGGGGAGCAGTTATCATTAAAGTTTCATCTTATCCCATGTTCCAACTCTCCCCAGTCTCCCCTACCCAATGGATGCAATGCACTTAACCCATGCTGAGGAAAGCTGTTGACCTCTGGCAGGCTATCATGACGCGACTCATGACAGTTTTCACTTTAAATGTCTCATAGGAAACAACTTGAGGAGAAACGACGATAACTACACTCAAATCACCTTACAACACCTTGACATAAACATCCTGTATGGTGATTTGAGTGAGAAGGTGTTTTAATTATCACAGATGCTGTTTACGAAGGCACAATGCTCTGACTTGACACATCCATTAATTTTGGTTTCAGTACAATATCAAGTGTAATTCATCATCTGATATTATACCACAGTTACAATCTGTAGGTTTCATTTTCAACAAAGACATCTTCTTAAAAATCATTGCAAAAATTCCACATCTTAATCTCACAAATCACAGCAGAGTCATCCAACTGATTTCAATCTAAATTATGTATAGCCAGTGTCCCAGTTCTGATTCCAATGATCCATACATTTTGGAGCACGCTCATACTATGTGTTTGAAAGTAGGCCTGCATGATGTTTACAGCATGCAGATTGTACAAGTCCTACCTGGAGTGTAGACAACATCTTCATTTAAAAGGACACTTGCAACAATAATGAAAAACACCTTCATTTGCATTTCCACAGGCACACTGAGGGGAGTCTATCAGACCCTTTTTAAACAGATCTGAATTTAGCTTGCTGCATCCCATAAGCAACCGTGCCTGGGAAACAGCAAGCTTTCTGTCACCTCTGGAATATAATTTGTTTGCACTTTTTTTCGCCTGGTCCAATTTTCCCTTAAAAGATATAAGGTCTTATTATGCACATCAGCAGGTAAGTATTATTCCACAATTGAACAACCGATGGAAAGAAAGAAGTTTTACATAGGTTTGGTCATGATCGAAAAGGAGACCAATTGGTACCAGATCTGACATTATACCTGTTTCTTTCATTGACCAGGTTAGCAATGAGCAAGGAGGCTATTCGTGTAGCCTTGGAATGATGTTGATGAAAATGAGCGAGCTACGCCGTGCATGGTCTTGTAAAATAACATCAGCTTGCTTTTTTTCACGGCACTGAGATAATGTTTCAAAGCCCACTTCTTCATACATTATATCATGACCAGTCCTAGAAATGGCCCCAGTTATACATGTAGTAACCCTCGCTGCTGCTAATTGGATGTTTTCTAGTTATTGAGACTCCTGCAACATGCAGTTGTCCCACACCACTGATCCATACTCCAAAAGAGGTAACATTTTTGTCCTCATGTTAAAATTTATGCTAATTAATCTCATAAGGGGAGTAATTATCCCAGTTGGAGGTCTCTTGGTTGCTGTTAAGTATCCAAAATGCATCTTTCAGTCACATTCTGGCCACTATATGGTTTGTTAATTTAACTATTTATCCATGACATGAGGGTCCCATTGGGAATGAGATATTGTAAATAAAATACACAGCTAGTTCTTCTTCAAAGTTTTAAGTGGAGGTCAGCAGCAGGTGTGCAAAATTAAAACACAATCAGAGATTGTTAGATCTATGCCCCCTTCATGCTACAGCTGTCAGTACTGACAGGAGTCATGGCTCTGTGACCTTGGGATTTCAATCAAGGTGGTCCATCTTCGAAATTGTCTGAGACCTTATGTAGGATTAAAACACTGTGCAATAAGAAAGGCCTATGTCAAAAACTGTTCACGTTATCATGTGAAAACCAAATTCACTAAAATGGCTCTGTGACCTTGGGATTTGAGTCAAGGTCACACGTCTTCGAACTCGTCCAAGTCCTTATGCCTCTCATCAGAAAAATAAGTCAACAGGTTTCCTTTGCATATTGTTGATAAACTTTTTTTTGGTTATCAGAATTTTGCCTGAAATTTATCAGAGTACCATGCCCTGAGCCAACAGCTTTCCTTGGTAATATTAGAATTGTAGTCACGATCTATCAGGGAATATACCCCAGTCAACAGCTTTCCTTGATTATATAAAAATTTTGATCCAGATTTATTATGGTAATTTAACCTTGTCAACAGTTTTCCTTGATTATATCAGAATCATGGTCAAGATTTATGAGGGTAACATACCCGAGTCAATGCAATCCTAGGTTGCATTGAAATTGTGGTCAAGATCGACTACGGCAACATATCCTGGTCAGAAGCTTTCTTCTGTTAGAACTGTGGCTGACATCAATCAGGTTACCATGCCCCGGGTCAACAGCTTTCCTTGGTTATATTAGAATTGTGCCTGCTATATATCAAGGTACCATGCCCCGGGTCAACAGCTTTCTCTGACACAGGTTGGCCACCTGCACCAAGGACTGCCTCAAATCCGAGGTAAAAGCGTTAATGGGACATCCCCAGTCCCTGTGTACTGGACACACCAGAGACAGCCAGACAGTGGAATCATCTCCTTGATCAATTTAATCTGTAATCACAATGCAGAACGCCCACTTGGGCCAGCAAGATGAGAGCCCATCAACCAACACTAAAATTAAGATTCATCCATGTATATATCTACAGGAAATGGAGGACTACCCATCCAAAACCTATGCAAGTCTGATAAACCAACTGACCAGAAACCAGACAAAGACAAATGAGGTGGCCTTTTTGTCTCTCTTTTGCTAGATCTGCCAAGTCTGAAATAGATAAGGATGACCCCAGGTCAAAGGTCAACCACAGTCCTCCACTGGGACACTTTTACATGTGATTTTTATCATCAGCTGACAAAACTTTGCGCTTCTACTGTGTGCAGTTCAGTTTCAGTGTGAATCCAATTCATTTTCCATAACTAAGTACATGAAACCCTGGACATGAAACCACAATAAATGGCCACTCTGGTGGTTTATTCCATTAAATGTTCTCAGTCATACACCATGCTTGACACTTTTATTACGCATGTTTTTTGACTCATCTGTTATCTACACAATGTATTTCCACTTCAATATGAATCTAATTCTCCTTGTGCAATTTGCCATCATAAATCAGCCTCAAACATTCAGCGACCTTATGAAACATTTCCGACATTGCCATAAGCATACACAGTGTATGCATCAGTTTGGGGCTGTGAGACTTGCATTACTTCATTAAACCATAACATTTTTATCAATATTGTAAAAATATAAGTTTGGGGGCAGGGAGAAAGTACACTAAAGAGTACTCTGAGGATACAAAAAAGTACTCTGAGTACACAACAGAGTACTCTGAGTATACAAGAGTGCTATGAGCACACAAAAGAGTACGGAGTATAGAGAAGAGTACTCTGAGTACACAAGAGTACTCTCAGTACAAAGAGGAGTACTCCAAGTACACAGAACAGTACGAGTGCACAGAAGCGTACTCTGAGTACACGGAAGAGTACTATAAGTGCACAGAAGAGTACTAGTACTATGACTACACAAAAAGAGTACTCTGAGTACACAAATGAGTACACTTGTGAAAATGATGTTACATTGCTTGCCTGAATGTTGACTGGAAACCTTACCTGATAAGTATGAGACAATGTGTAAGCAACTTGGGCTGATCTGAGGAAACAGGGTAAACTTGCCTGCTTTTTTTTTGTTACAAGGACACAAGATAATTTTGTGATGTTGTTTCTGTGTCAGAAGGCATTTACTATACATTACTTAGCTGTGTGGTAAAGATGCCACGTGAACAGAGATTCAGGTCAATATTCGTAATTCTTCAGATCCTCTCTTTATGCTTTACTGGTAAGAATAAGACTGAGTCAACAGCTTTCCCTGCACGGATTGGGCATAACTGCAAGGAAAGCTATTGACCTGGGGCATGCCATCTTAATCAGCTTCACAACAATTCTTTACAAAAATGTTTTCTGTTTAATATCAAATTCAAGTAGAAACATTAGAGCCATTTAAATTCAAACACGTCTGCGTGATTTGAGCTGGCAAGGGTTCTACAAGCTAGTATGGAGAATCTACAGTGCATGGAACATGCATCTTCATTCAGGCCTCACTCAAGACGACTTTCTGTTTCTGTCATATTCCCTGTCACCATGAATATCAGTGCTGTTTGCACATGTAGCTGTAGTCGTGATCGTGATGACTGATGTGATGTTATAGACATCTGAAAAATCCCACGCATGCAGATCTGTTTTCTGCCACTTTTATGCCGTGAAACTTGTGGCACACTGGTTGAATCCACAGTATGCACAGCTCAAAAGATCTATGGTATACTTCCATTTGCCATGCTACCTCTCAATTTGGCCCATGCATTGAAAGATCAAACATGAAATGATCAAGCTGCAACATCAATGACTTTTATATTCACCGATAAAAGAATCGCATTCAACAATGGTATGTCAGTAAGATTTGTCAGCTTTGTAACTATATCTGTAAACCAAGAATTTACTCAATTTTTCTGCAGATCAGCAAACCCACTTTGATCCTGAACTTATAAATATTTCTTTTTATAACTTACATGGGCTAATATACCGATTATAGGTCTACGTCTTCTGATCTAGCATTCATTTACATCGCACAACCTCATTGCCTGATTGATGTAAATTTTGTGATTCGAGGTTCGGCTAATCTATGACATCACCATATCGTAATGTCACACAATTTAGAGCATGCCCCTTTTCCAATAATTGCTTCCTGGCTTCCATGCTTGTACCATAGATTGTGAAAAGACTGTCGTTCTAACTCAATGCCTCCATATATACTGTCATTACATAAATGAGTGAAAAATCCAATCTACTATCGCAACAGACAAACTGTCATCCACACAGCAATAATGGGACATTAAATTCTCTGTACAATAACTCAGAAGTATTTACCAGCAAGTACAGATAACCCCTAGTTTATACATATGACATGGCCCTCCGGCTAAAAACTGCATCATCTGCAAAGTAGTTATTGACAAATCATGTACCAGACCTTTTTAAGCTGGTGTTTAATCATGGCAGTGAAACCTGTCTCAAAAGACCTCCCCAAGAGATAAACAAATTGTGGTCTCCCATGACAGGTGATCTTTCATAGGAGGTATAAGATAAAAAGTACGTGCACAGCAAAAGTGGTCTTTCAGGACAGGTGGTCTCTCATTGGAGTGGCCTCTCAAGACAGGGCCCACTGCATATGATGGTAGATTAAGGTCTACACCATGTGATGCCAGCACAGGTTTAAACGCCGGCAGTATCCCAGTAACAAACTGTCTGACGTCAGTTGTTCTGCAAATTTTGCACAACGAGCAGCTTACAGTATATATGCCTCACACTTCAGTGAACCATATATGTATTATCAACACTGACAGCAGCACCCCGAGTCAAAACCACCTTGCACTAAAGACATGCACAGTTGTACAGTGTGGTCACGACGGACGTCATAGACAGTGGTCTAATGATAGCAGTCCTGTCTACATACTTTGAAAAGAAAGAGGGAGATTGTATATTTAACATAGAGTACTGATGAAATCAATAGATTTCGTGGAAGAAATTCCCCGAAACAGGCCAAATGTCGGAAGAAAAGTGCAGAAAGTCGGGCAAAAAAGTCGCAACCAAAAGACATAAGAATTGACAGGCATGCAATAAGACACCCTGCAAAAGATCACTTATACTAATAGGGAGACCTCTGGTGTCACTGTCATCTAATTGGCTGACAATTATGAACAGGAAGCCACAGTTAGTTGTGCTATCTATCTTGTGCATGGCAGATGTACTTCCAAGCCTCATCTAATTCTGTGAAATTGATAACCACTGAGCTATTATGTAAATACAAGGCAACTACTGCCACATCTAGTCTGCAGTAATTCACTGAGCAAGTGAGGTCAGTGTGCAGAATGTCACCTGAAAGAATCACACTGTCACAAAACTTTAATGCAGCATCTTCAAAAAATTTTTGTATGGTCTCTACTTCAGGATCAACCTTCAGAATAAGGGAAGAAATAACATGGAAGATTGTATACTCACAAAGGATGTCACAAACAATGTACATTATGCCTGTGACAGCATAACAAAGTGCATGTTTACCCTCAACTGAAAGCACAGACTCCAACTCGGGACACTGACTAGGAGGTAGAATCTCCCTCTTGCATTAAGGTGCAAATGGGATATTTGAGGAATTCAAGCCAAAACTCAGTTCAGGGTGGGTTTGTGGGAAGGCAGAACCTCCTCTTGTATGAAAATTTGCCAAAAATAAAGGTTCAAATGGAGCTTTCTGATGCATTTTTACCCTTGCCTCACCACCATTATTTTTATGACATTTTTAGTCCAGTGGGACAAAAAGAAACTAGAACAGACTGATTTTCCAACAGAAAATCAAATGTCTCCCGGTGGAACACTTACGCCTATGAATAAGCTACAGGTGATAACAAATTACAAATGACCAAGTTTGCTTGAATTACAATCCTATTTTAGCTCTCACCTAGATACATTACTCTAGCAATTTTCATCAAGTTCTTCAAGACTTATTGCAGAGAAACCAATTTCACATAAATGACCCTGTGACCTTGAAAATTAGGTCAAAGTCATCCAAATACAATCCCAACCTTGGTCTTACCTTGATACATAATCCTACCAAGTTTCATCACATTCCATCAAGTTCTTCATGACTCATCGAACGGAAACCAATTTCACATAAGTGACCCTGTGACCTTGAATATTCGCTCAAGGTCTTCCAAATACAATCCCAAGCTAGGTCTTGCCTAGATACATAAGCTTACCAAGTTTCATCAAATTCCATCAAGTTCTTGAAGACTTATCGCACGGAAACCAATTTCACATAAGTGACCCTGTGACCTTGAGAATTCGCTGAAGGTAATCCAAATACAATCCCAACCTAGGTCTTGCCTAGATACATGATCCTGCCAAGTTTCATCAAATTCCATGAAGTTCTTCAAGACTTATTGCACGGAAACCAATTTCCCAAAAATGACGCCGTGACCTTGAAAATTAGGTCAAGGTCACCCAAATACAATCCCAACCTTGGTCTTACCTTGATACATAATCCTACCAAGTTTCATCAAATTTCATCCTGCTCTTCATGACTTATCCAATGGAAATCAATTTCACATAAGTGACCCTGTGACCTTGAATATTCGCTCAAGGTCATCCCAATACAATGCCATTCTAGGTCTTGCCTAGATACATAAGCCTACCAAGTTTCATCAAATTCCATCAAGGTCTTCAAGACTTATCCTACGGAAACCAATTTCACTGTGACCTTGAGAATTCGCTCAAGGTCATCCAAATACAATCCCAACCTAGGTCTTCCCTAGATACATAATCCTGCCAAGTTTCATCAAATTCCATCAAGTTCTTCATGACTTATCGCATGGAAACCAATTTCACATAAGTGACCCTGTGACCTTGAGGATTCGCTCAAGGTCATCCAAATACAATCCCAACCTAGGTCTTGCCAAGATACATAATCCTACCAAGTTTCATCAAATTCCATCAAGTTCTTCATGACTTATCGAACAGAAACCAATTTCACATAAGTGACCCTGTGACCTTGAAAATTAGGCCAAGGTCACCCAAATACAATCCCAAGCTAGGTCTTGCCTAGATACATAAGCCTACCAACTTTCATCAAATTCAATCACGTTCTTCATGACTTATTGCATGGAAACCAATTTCACATAAGTGACCCTGTGACCTTGAAAATTACGTCAAGGTCACCCAAATACAATCCCAACCAAGGTCTTGCCTAGATACATAATCCTACCAAGTTTCATCAAATTCTGTCAAGTCCTTCAAGACTTATCGCACGGAAACGAAGAAGAAGAAGAAGAAGAAGAAGAAGAAGAAGAAGCAGAAGCAGAAGCAGAAGCAGAAGCAGAAGAAGAAGAAGAAGAAGAAGAAGAAGAAGAAGAAGAAGAAGAAGAAGAAGAAGAAGAAGAAGAAGAAGAAGAAGAAGAAGAAGAAGAAGAAGAAGAAGAAGAAGAAGAAGAAGAAGAAGAAGAAGAAGAAGAAGAAGAAGAAGAAGAAGAAGAAGAAGAAGAAGAAGAAGAAGAAGAAGAAGAAGAAGAAGAAGAAGAAGAAGAAGAAGAAGAAGAAGAAGAAGAAGAAGAAGAAGAAGAAGAAGAAGAAGAAGAAGAAGAAGAAGAAGAAGAAGAAGAAGAAACGGGCACTAAACCAATATGTCCCCCGGCTTCCACTGGGAGGCATAATTCTCAACAGGAGAATGGAAGGATTTAGAAAAAAAGGCAAAATGTGGGATCTCCCACTCAAAATGGGAGAGCTCAGAGTCTCTGTGATAATGATTTTACTCAAAGTTAGCACACTGAAATTGTACCCACGGTCATCATCTGTGACAAAATTTTTGTCCCACAGAAACACGTGTAACAGCTGTACACAAAGACCTGTCTAGACCACACTCTCAAAGGGCAGTGTAACTGGTGGTTAGGCTTGTGATCCTTGTCAGTGAAAATCTGAGGAGTTACAAGCAGCCTTCTCTGAGTGTGAGCAATACAACCCAGTCTGATGAGCTACAGATAGCTCTTTTACGATTACAGGTGAACAATATGTGCCCCTTCTAAATTCGCAGATGAGCTACAAGCAGCTCATCTAGGATCATAGGAGAGCTATCACTAAAAGCCCAGAAAACATCTTAAAGCAAACTTTCTTCTTTAATTTAGTCTTATGGTATCTTATTTAAGACTCTTAAGATGGTCTAAGATCTTTTTCCTGCCCAGTCAGAAAAAGAGAAAGTGAGTAAGACCCATTAAGAGGAAATCAAGTCATGCTATGACCATGAGGGAAAGGAGCAGAGGCAGTCAGTCAATTTTCAGACCAGGTAAGACCTTCAGTGGCTGCCTCATTAGCATAATGAGATGATAAGAGTATATTCAGACTTGGAAAGACATTTGGTACCTGGCTCATTAGCATAAGAGAAAGGCCTGGGGGTGACAAAACTATTATAAGATCTGGTAAGATGTTTTGGGGTTAGGATAATTAACACAAGTAACATGATCAGATATACCAAGACCTTGTAATATGTAGGCACTAGGATATCCACAAAGTGTCACAAAACAGCTAGTATACTCTATGTATGCACTATCTTACTGAGCAGCATGTCCACTGATTTTCCATCCTCTGTCCTCCTTTTCAAAATCAACTCAGAATCCAGACCATGGTATATCTACCTAGCTAGAGATACACATGTACAGTACATACTCCCACTCATGTATGTTGTACCCACAAACTTTATATAATAACTTCACCTGGCCACTATAGTGGATAGCACATTGACAAACTTATCTTTGATGATATATCTACCTAGCTAGAGATACAAATGTACAGTATATACTCCCACTCATGTGTGTTGTACCCACAAACTTTACCTCATCGGCCACTATAGTGGACAGTGTATTCACATGGCCGTCACTGATGGATGGTAATCATGGTAATGTGTTGAAAGTAAAAACAAACAATACTTGTGGTCCAGAACTGTGACAACACATGTATATATGCAGTTATCTATCACAGTCTAACAGTTACATTGTACACTAATGGGTAGGTCTGTACCTGAGATACATGTACCTAAGTTTTTAGCTTAGCTGACTTGTCAGTCAGCTAAGCTTAAAGTATGGGGTTCTGTTGGAGTCTGCGTTCCATGGTATCAACAATTCACATTTTGCAACTTCTCTGAAATCCACTGGGCAGAATCACTTTAAACTGGTTGTCATGTGCTATGAGTGGGTATCAATCACGTTTGTTCAAATGGTGATGCTTCAGTGGTTTGGGTATGTTTTAGGAATGGTTTTGTGCATTTGTGGGTACATGTGGTAACATTTCTGTGGCTATCTGCTTTAATATCTACCACACTGTCCTGTGTTGCCATGGAGACACAGAGTCTCACAGGCAGCCTTCTATCCATGCATGCTAGGGGGGATGGTTTGGGATTTGTAGCAAATGGGATGGGGGGGGGGAGGGCGACCACTCCCAACAACTGTGTAACGAGGTTGTCAATAAAATACAGGGAATCTCTTTCTGTTCATGCAAGAACAGACCTGCTCCATGATGCAATATGTACTAGGCAGGCTATAGTTCCCACTAGTGGTAGACAGAGCTTTTAGTGCACCATTCTTGAGACTGGTGTGTTAGCTGGTCCCCTTTTTTTGCCTGAGGCTATGAGTCTGCTGGCTTATCAGTCCCGAGGGAACACGGGCATTGGACTTCTGGGCAGCACAAGCCTGAGTGTACCCCACAGTTGAAAATAGACTACCTGCTGAGTTGGCTAGACCCATCAAAGTATGGTCTTCCAGTCCTCAATGACTGTTCACACAACTTTGTGAATTTTGAAACTGTGTGGATTTGTGTCATCTCACAGTGTGGACACTTTCATTCATTTTCTTGTAACCAGTGAGATGAAGCCTGTTCTTCATAGCCAGTACTGAGAAAGAATAGTGCTTGTGTCAGTTCACAGGTACCTGTACATGTAGTTTCATGACAGCATCTGTTAAAAATTTGTTTAGGTAATAAAGGAACAAAGACAGTTTTGTATTGCATGTATTCACATCCCCTTGAATTACAATATAGTTTATATTCGGAACGAGCGGGACTCGAACCTGCTACCTTTGGCACCAGTCGCCTAGCTGAAATGGGAAACGCACATATCCACTCGACCAAATCCCCATTCCTAAAAAGAATGGTTCAATGGAGGTAGTTATGTGCGAGTGCCATATCAACACGGTAATGCAGTATATTTACTGAGTCGGCATCTATTTCCAGAATCGGGGACTTAAATCCACCAGCATTAAGGAAATGCCGAAAAATGTATAGTTTATATTCGGAACGAGCGGGACTCGAACCTGCTACCTTTGGCACCAGTCGCCTAGCTGAAATGGGAAACGCACATATCCACTCGACTAAATCCCCATTCCTAAAAAGAATGGTTCAATGGAGGTAGTTATGTGCGAGTGCCATATGTATACACTGAACATGTATATGTGCATGTATGAATAATGTATATGTATATGTATATGTATATGTATATGTACATGAATACATTTATTTTCACGGTTTTTGAACTTTGGACCTTTCACTGAAACTTTAAATTCAATATTTTTGTTATAATTCCTGTAAATGCCATCTTAAAATATATTTCACTGAGTTATAATTTTCACGGTTTTGAAGCATCAGTGAAATAAGCGAAGAACACCACAAAATTAAATGAATTCACAGTGTTCTCATCCATACTGCCCAGAATGGCTGAATCTCTGAGCAGTTGGCACTTTTCTCTGGCCCCAAGGGTGCTCACTGTAGAGAGGTTTCAGTGTATGAGTAAGCACTCTCTGTGTCTCCCTATCAATGCCATCTTAAAAATATATTTCACTGAGTTCTAATTTTCACGATTTTAAAGCATCAATGAAATAAGTGAAGAACACTGCAAAATTAAATGAATTCACAGTGTTCTCATCCATACTGCCCAGAAGGGCTGAATCTCTGAGCAGTTGGCACTTTTCTCTGGCCCCAAGGGTGCTCACTGTAGAGAGGTTTCACTGTATGAGTAAGCACTCTCTCTGTCCCCCCCCCCCCCCCCAGCCGACCAAGTTGGTCAGGAGTTTTTGTCCAACCCAATTTTTGTGAAAACCACCAAACTTGGCATGGTGACTGACCTAACCAGTGAAATTGTGCATCTCATTTGGAATAGTCATGATGTTTAAAATTATGCAAATTCGGGGGAAGTAAAATTTTAAAAGCTACATGTCTTCCAAACCGTCGCAGACAGACTCTAAATTTCAATGTGCACATATAGGTTTGTGACACCTGCCAATATAATGGACAGTATATTGGTTGTAGAATTTCAAATTGTGCCAATAAGGGGCATTGAAAAATTTAAAAGTCCAATATCTCCAAAACTATTATAAATAGAAATGTATCATTCCAACTTTAATTTATACATTTGTGGAAAAGCCACATCCAACGAACCATGAATATGTAAAATATAAATCTTGAAAAGCTTCAAAACTATTATAAAGGTGCCATTCCTACTTTGTGGCATAGCCCCATCCAAGGGAACATAAACCAAAGTTATAGGCTTTTAATTTATGCAAATTAGGCAAATACACAAAATCAAAATGTTGAATAACTTCAAAACTATTATAGAAAGTAGTTTTATTCAAACTTTACTTTCTAAGTTTGTGACATGGCCACATTCAATGAACTAAGAACCAAAGCTGTAGCATTTTAATTTATAAAAGTTAGGCTAATACACGAAATTTAGATTATGTTAAACTATGGCAAAGTGCAGCATTTAAAACTGTTTTCATTTTGAAGGCACCCAGACAGAGTTGCTGTGAAGCAAATCTTTTCTAGTTAATTTCTGTCAGCCCACTCTACCCCCCCCCCCCCCACACACACAGCTGTGCAAACATGCTTGTCCAGTGCTGAGGCAGTGATCCCATGGGAGTTGTCTACCTCTGCACCACTCCATTTCACCAGCCTCAGTTAAGCACATTTTGAGACAGACTTGCACAGTCCGTGGACCCTGTCTAACTAAAATTCAGATCTCCAGCCAGTCAGCTGTGGCAGAACTATTTTGTAACCACACTGAACCCACACATGCATTTCCCTTAACAGGGTTTGTTTGCATGGTGATTATGAGCTTTTTTACATCAAAAATTTATTGAATGATGAATGTTCTATAAAATATTTCAACAGGTGAATTTTGACTTGATATCATATATATAATACATGATTAGTCTAAATCATTTTGTGTCAGTATAACAGATCATTTTACATTCAACACAATGTGCCTCCATTTCCCCCATTGTATAAGAATATAGTCAGACTATTTACATGGCAAAAAAGCTTTGAAATTGCCACATGTAGTTGCACAAGTTTGCCAGAAATACTGTCCATAAATGCTGAGACCATAGTTGTGTTACATATGATGTGACTAAACTTGGTTAAATTTCCTTGCTTGAAAAAATGTATCTCTTTGTTGATAGTGAAAGGATCTCATACAAATATGAGTGGAAACGCTGAACAAACCCTCTTCTTTTTTAAAAAACTTATGAAAAAGCAACATTTTTTTTTTGTAGTGGCAGATTAAACATCATAATAGCTTTCATCACACCACATACAATGATGTACTTTGTGGAGGTGTAAAAGTATTGCAGTTTTTAAATTTCCATTTGTGTGGCCCAAACTATACAACTCTATTGAATGTGGAGGTGGTCCTGACAGCCTGCAAAAATGCTGACTTTGATAAAAAAATTTATCAATATTTACAATAATAAGTGAAAATGTACATTGGTCTTGACCCCCCCCCCCCCCCCCCCCGCATACTTTGTGTATTAATGTTAAAATGCTGATAATGTTGATTGGCCCCTATATATGTACATGTGGTTGATCTCTTTGTCCCTGACCAGCAAATTGTAAAGTTGCTGCCACATCCAGATATAACCAGGTGTAGTTATATTACATCCCCCAGTGTGTTGTTGAAACAGCAGCACAATTTGAAATAAACAAAGACATGTTGCAGTAGGGGGAGGGGGGAGCTAATATATATGCTGGTACTTGTAATAACTTTGCCTGGTACAAGGTACAGAAAGTAAGAAAATGTACAAATAATGGTTGGTACACAGTACAGAAAATATAAAAAAAGGCTTTTAAACAGCCATACACATAGTATTGCATGTTGATAGGCTATAATGGATGGCTGCATATATACATGTGCTGTCACAGTTCTTGTACATAAGTATTGTTTGTTTAAACTTTCAACACATTGCCCTCCATCAGTGATGGCCTTGTGAATACACTGTCCACTATAGTGGCCAGGTGAGGTAAAGTTTGTGGGTACAACATACATGAGTGGGAGTATGTACTGTACATGTGTATCTCTAGCTAGGTAGATATATCATGGTCTGGATTCTGAGTTGATTTTGAAAAGGACAGAGAATGAAAAATCAGTGGACATGCTGCTCAGTAAGATAGTGCATACATAGAGTATACTAGCTGTTTTGTGACACTTTGTGGATATCCTAGTGCCTACATATTACAAGGTCTTGTTATATCTGATCATGTTACTTGTGTTAATTACCCTAACCCCAAAACATCTTACCAGATCTTATAATAGTTTTGTCACCCCCAGGCCTTTCTCTTATGCTAATGAGCCAGGTACCAAATGTCTTTCCAAGTCTGAATATACTCTTATCATCTCATTATGCTAATGAGGCAGCCACTGAAGGTCTTACCTGGTCTGAAAATTGACTGACTGCCTCTGCTCCTTTCCCTCATGGTCATAGCATGACTTGATTTCCTCTTAATGGGTCTTACTCACTTTCTCTTTTTCTGACTGGGCAGGAAAAAGATCTTAGACCATCTTAAGAGTCTTAAATAAGATACCATAAGACTAAATTAAAGAAGAAAGTTTGCTTTAAGATGTTTTCTGGGCTTTTAGTGTATGGGTAGCTCCAATCATACAAGACCCATGCATGGACAGCTCATCCTTGGTAAAAGAAGAGCTGTGGACAGCCCATCTAGGATCATACAAGAGCTACTGCTAGCACACATACGATCACAGATGAACTGCAGGTACATGTAGCTCTTCGAAGATCATGTATGCATTCCACACAAATGAAGTACACTTCCATGAAAGTTTCCATGAACATGTGTCATGGCTGGCAGCGGAATTAAGCAACTGCATGTCTGAAACACCAAGTCTGCACGCATGCATGTGTGAAGGCTATCAATGTATGCAGGTATAACCAGAAAATGAGTACTTACAAGTTTAGATAGTCTGATGAGGATACGATGTAGACAAAAAGACACAAAATCACATGAAGGTCAGTTCATGGTAGGCTGTGAACCTCGGCTTGCCCAAACATTTCTGTTTGTGCTCTTCTCCAGGACTTGTTAGTCTGTCAAAACATACAGAGGCAAAAATACATTTAACCGTCAGACATTTATCTGGAACAATGGCTATATATCAATCACTCACACAACATATAACATCCATGACCTAAACTAGATTGAAGAACATCTGTCACTAGAGTTCATTATTCCCCATCATCATCCTGACATCTGAATTATTAGAGAAATCGCAAATGTTAATCAGGATGTTCCATCAGCTGCATCCCTACACTTAAAAAGAGGAACAAACTACACCGGGGGACAACATGCACACGGGGTATACATACAAGCATTTTTAGAACTGTGTTTACTTACATGTCCCCACAATCTCAGTATGTAACAGTATTTTCGCTGGTGACTTTTTAAAACATCAGAAATGATGCAAAATCTGTGGAGTGAAACACTGGGTAGACGTAACACCTTAACACTGGACATCAAGATTCATAATAATTATAACATTTTTGATTCTCAGAGAAAAAACTCCTAATGAACAAGCTGGGCCCTGACCTTGACCTTGCAACTCAGTCGCACATATGGATTGTTGTAATTGTTTTGTTATGCTAGCAATTTCTGCAGTGCACAATTGTGCATTTCACTGGCAGTCAATAATATTTTTATTATAGGGCCACCCAAAGCTAGGGAGAGTCTGTTTTGGGGTCTGTCTGTCCATCTATCTGTCCACCCACCATCTGTTTGTAAACACAATATCTCCAGGCCTACCTGACACCTGAAACTCAAATTTTTCTGCTTTGTACCTTGACAATATTTCTTCACTTGATCACAATTTGGTGACTTTGACCTAATTTTCAAGGTCCCAGGGTCCCTGGATGAGCAAAGGTTTGCTCATCAGTCAATTTCATGACTGCAATTCCTAATGTTGGTCAACTGCATATCAAACTGTGTTGATCAGAATTTCTAAGTACATGCAGTTTTCTGACTACAGGACGACCTACAAACAAACCTACTGCTTTCTCTTCACTTCTGTCATCACAGACCATACATACTGTAGCAAAAGGAGGTCTTAAAATTCAGGTGGTCTCTCATGACAGTTAGATTAATTAACATGGGAAGTAAAGGACTTCAAAATCTGTAAAACAGTATTTCATGAAAGGGCATTCTATCCCAACAGGTAGATTAACATGGGAAGTACAGGACCTGAAAATCGGTAGAATAGTATTTCATTAATGGGTGTTCTATCACAACAGGTAGATTAACATGGGAAGAATAGGACTTGAAAATCTGTAAAACAGTATTTCATGAAAGGGCATTCTATCCCGACAGGTAGATTAACATGGGAAGTACAGGACTTGAAAATCGGTAGAATAGTATTTCATTAATGGGTGCTCTATCACAACAGGTAGATTAACATGGGAAGAATAGGACTTGAAAATCTGTAAAACAGTATTTCATGAAAGGGCATTCTATCCCAACAGGTAGATTAACATGGGAAGTACAGGACTTGAAAATCGGTAGAATAGTATTTCATTAATGGGTGCTCTATCACGACAGGTAGATTAACATGGGAGGAATAGGACTTGAAAATCTGTAAAACAGTAATTTTCATGAACAGGTGGTCTCTCAGTACAAGGGTCTCTTGTGAAAAGGACTATACTGTGTTACATTCATCCTCATGCACTTTTGCCTGAATTCTTCTGGATACATAAATAGGTGAGTCAGACGTACATGATAGCAATCTCACAATAGTTTTCATGTCTGATGTCTCCCTGGCCTCTTTTTATGTACAAATTTGCCCATTATCCCCTTGTACACTGCCATCTTACAACATACATGTACCATATGTAATTATATATTTGAGTTTTGGTCAAATAGAAATATCCTGAATTCTAAACACGGTTACAATAGCCCCAGTCGCCTGTAAACGTGGTAATGACAACCTCAGCTGTCAGTAAACACGGTTATAATAAACCCAGCCATGCATAAACCAGGTCATGATAACCTCAGCCATGCGTAAACCAGGTATAAAAAAAAATCCCGCATGGACAATACAAATGGAATGACCTGAAAACCCCCTAAGCCAGGGTAAAAATATGACTCCTGGTGACCCTGAAAACAGGCCAAGGTTGCTGAGTGTCGAACTTTGCCAAGCTTCCAATGAAAGGCTTGTATAGTACACACTTCATAATGGTAGCTAAATTTGTTTAAAAGTTGTTGCATTTGCAAGCGTAAAAACATGATGATCCCCAGAGCCCTTGAAAATAGGTCAAGGTTCGTGAATGTCAAACTTAGTTAGCCAGGTGGCCAATGAGACACTTCAACAGTACAAATTCCATGAGAGTAGCTCAATTTGTTCAAAAGTTATTGTGTCAGCAAGACTAACAGAGGGACGCGGACAGTTGCATGTGCACACATGAAGATAACAAAACCCCATCAGCTGATCAGACCAAGTGGTTAAAAATCCTCTACCCAGCAGTAAACATTAGCAGTTTTGGGAATGACATGACAGATTTTGTCGTCTTCCATACATTGACAAGTATGCTGCAACAGTGGACCTGCAGGGGCAAGATATTGTGCGACTGATGAGGCTATGTTATGATCTCCATCAAATAAAGTCTGCAGTCGGCCGACATTGGTCTTAACTGAAGCAGCAGGTTCCCTGTTATGGAGAGCACGCACACACAAAATACAGCAACAGCAAAGACACGAGACTAAGCATTAAGCGACCAGTTGATCATTGCTCGTCACATTCTCCTGGGATGTGACTGAACCAGGAGGACGTCATCCTTCAATGTGCCGACAAAATACCACTGTACATCATCCAATATCCTGTGATGTGCTGTCGTTTGGGCAATTACCAGTCAGGTGTTCTCATGTAATGCATACATTGAAAGACAACAGTGTCGGTGCTTGTAGACTTCCCCTATTTTCTTCGTCCATCCATCTCCCTGCATACATCCCAATGTAATTTATATTGTACAATGACAAAAGAACCTGGAACATTGCCGGGACATTTGTTTCAGCCACAGAAATATATCGTTCCTCATTGTACCATCACCGATGAATTTTGGGCAGGTCCCCAAGGGAACATGCATAATTCAGCAAAATAAATTGTGAATTTCCCTATATGCAATGGAGTCGGCCATAGATTGCTTCTTCTTTTATATTCATCTGTGAACAGAGATATGACCTCTCTTTTCACGTGTGCATATTTCATGCTGGCCTTCACCCACACCACACAACTTTTCTCAGCATGTGCGGACTCTGACCTTGTAACATTAACATATACATCGCACCAAAAGGCAGCTTTCTCCAGATGGATGCATGTGAGTCGTTGAGTTCAATCCCATGGAGGAAATGATTAAATTTTCACGGTCCAGATTTATATCCCACACGAAAAATCCTTGTGCTTCCAAGTTTTTATTTTAATCACACACAAAAGAAAGAGTGAGGCTTCAGATTTTGCCCACAGGAATCAAGTCCCTTATAAGAGAAGTGTATCTGGTTCAAATCTCACAAGGGAAAAGACTCGTCCCTGCAGGACCAGCTTTATAGTCTGTCAACACATTCAACACTTTCCCGCTCAAATCACCCATAAGCATGCAGACGTAACTTCTCATCCGCTTTATTATGTTTGCACTTAAACTTCTCATTGTTGCGGGAAAACATTTTACTGAGATCTGCTATTGATTGTTTTCTGACCAGAAATGGGTCAACAACTACATGTATATTCTCTAGAAGATTCAAATTCAACAAGACAAGTAGTCTTCCTCAAGATTCAAGGTTATCATTCCAAAAAAGGAAACCATTTTCCCAGTGCTCAAGACTTCTTTGAAGGATTTTTTTTTTTTTTTGCCTTGAAGTTCACTTGAATGACTGATGTGCAGAGGAGGGCAACTCCTAAATCAGGACAAAACTTGCCCTCCCTGAACAGGCATGATACTGTTGCAAGGACCAGTCTTAAATACAAGGAAAACCAACTACAGATGGAAGTACAACTCCTGCACACAGATGGACTGGTCCCATGTACAGGAATGTCAAGGTCCACAAAATCCTAATTCAGGGGTATTTTATGAGGCAATCTCTACAAACTAGTCTAACGGGGTGTAAAATTTAAAATCTTTGTGAAATTGTCATATAGAGTGTACAATTTTAAAGTTCTCCACGAAATTATCATAAAGGGTCCTTTCACAGTGGTAAGCGTATTTCCATACTGGTCACAAAGCCAAAAAGGTACTTTTTGACCAAAAAAATCTCCTTTATTTAGTCCCTCCTTAAAATGTGGAAAAAGCAGTACTTTTTGACAACAATCTCCTTGCTTTTCTGCAAAAAGGTGGGTGGGTGGGGGAAGAGGTAAAATGGGGTGAAAATTCCTTGAAAAGGGGTATATTTTAGTTTCCAGAACTATTATTTGTCCTCCCTGTGTGTGTTGAGTAAGGGGGCCAGGGTCACACATATAGCCAACACATCTCCTTATATCTGTTAATGCGAGTGGAAATGAATTTACCAGAAAATTATTTGATGGAACATACAACGCAGTATTATTAAAAGAATTTCTCAAAGGCTGCAACAGAGAGGTTCTCTTGCGTCCACAATCCATTTTTCAAGTCGACACAACCTATCGTGTGAAAGTCACACCGTTAATTTCCCTCCAGGAGGCCCACTTTGCCTGTGCAAGCACCTACCACAGACGGTGTTTATATCGCTCATATGCGGATCTTGTCTCAGATCCCATGACAAATATTCCAGGAGAAGTAGGCTTCGAGGTTTATTAGTACAATTAAGATGGCCTCAAACTGCCCAGGACAGACAAATTAGCAGTGTGTATAGGGATCGGGGTACACGGATTCCAATTTGCAGTTCCTGTATGTGGCCTAGCAACCTGGTCTTCATGTACATGTCTATGGATCATCTCACAGGGCTCTCCCTGCCTGGGAGACATACGGGGATGGAACTACACCTGACACGTTCACCCACTGTTGCCGGGCAACCTTATACACAAAGCTCCAGGAAGTGCTTTTTGTTCTATTTCACTAGCTCAGAAAAAGTATTTTATAAAACTAAAAATTTAATCTATGTTCCAGAGGTTTTTGCATCATTTTGGCATACATACAGAATTTCAAGTGGTTCTTGTGGCAGATAATTGGCACCCTGTGTGAAGGACTTTCAACTGCTGGTCTCTTTGGATCCTGACTACACAGTTTTCTTTGATGAGGGTGTGACCTTGCCCAGAAAAGCTGTTAACCACCTTTATGCTGTATTTTTAACCCTTTCCCATTCAAATCACCCAAAAGCACTCGGATGTAAATTGTCATCTGCCAAAAGATTTTTACCTAAATTTCACTTTACTAGAAAACACTTTTGCTCAGATTTGTAAGTAAGACCCTTTATGCTGGTATGTCCTGGGTTAATAGCTCTTCTTGGCATGGGTCGGGCACGTTGCTCTCAGCCTGAACCAAGCAAAGCTATTACTCAGTCGTACTCTGACCAGGAATGGGGTAATGAACTCATCCCCAACTCTCCTTCAAAGGGTTTCCAATTGCCTGGCTAACCTGACCTACACTCCTACAAAGTTTGAAGAAAATCCAGCTTCTTGTTTCAGAGAAGTAATAAAACAAAACAAAAAAGAATGTATGATGGGTGAATGCCCATAAGACCCCTCAGCCACTAACGTCGTGACCCCCTGTTGACCTTGAAAAATCAAGGTCACTGAGTGTCAAACTCATCCCAGGTTTCCATGACATGCTTTCAAAGTATCAGTTTCATGGTGGCAGCTTAATTTGTTCAAAAAGTTATCAGGGCTGTAGGATGGACATATTGACAGTCAGACAGACATGACAAGGGAATTAGTGTTCAGAGAACAGATTATTCTCAGTGCCCACGATCTTTTTCTTTTTCAATTTTTCTTTTTTTTTTTTTCCTTTTTTTTTTTGTTTAAGACTTTGCAGTAGAACACTTTACATACAATTTTCACAACCAAAACCTTGATGAAGCTGCGATGAATCCTATTTGAGATATTACGGTAACATGTCCACTTGTGTGCCACTCAGACAGCCTTTAAATAAACAAATGCTTCAAAAGTCTCATAACAAGTTTCAAATAAGAAGAAGAAGCTGGTTTTCAATAGGAATGCGGTCCATTATAATGTGCATCTCTGATAAAAATTTGGTGAAGCTGTGATTGATACTTGTTGAGATATTATGGTAACGTCGTCCCCTTGCGCCACTCAGACGGCCTTACAATAAATACTTTAAAGGTTCCTAAGAAGTTTTCAAATATAGGAACCTGGTCCATCATAAGATGTATCTCTGACAAAAATTTGCAAAAGCTGCAGTCAATATTTTTTGCGATATCGTGGTAACTTTGTCAGGGTTGACGCTACTCAGACACCCTATAAATATATACATTAAAACTTTCATAAAAGTTCAAAAACCATCAGAGGAAGCTGGCTTTTGATAGGAACCTGGCCCATCATAAGGTTCTTCTGTGTCAAAAATTTGGTAAAGTTAGAGTGCATATTTTTTGAGATATTATGGTGATGTCATCTCCTTGTGCGCCACTCAGACTCCCAATGCTGACTTTGCCATTGAAGTGCAAGCTACACCCTGCCATTACAAAATTGCCTCTTCCAACTTTACAGGTATGGTGACCTCACAAAAATACGCCAATGTCACTGATATTACATAAAATTCTAGCTCTGGACATTGTCTATATATCCTATAAATTTGGCAAGTCTAATCCAATTACTTTTTAAGATATGGAATTTTATCTTAAAACTTATTTCGGCTCATAATTTCTATCAAATTATAGGTGGTGCCTCTAGTGTCATTAGCAACTTAGACTTTGACCTCCCTCATGATCCAATTGAATATGGTAAAGATCTACCAAAAATTAAAGATGCTAAAGTGTTCACAAGATTTTCACATTTTGGCCCCTATATTGCATAATATTGTAGATGGCACCACCAATATTGAAATGAATTTGGATTTTTATACACCCTATAAGTCCTGAAAGTTCTATTGGGCTAACTTGAAAACTGTGGACAGTATTGGGGTCAAAATATTTTCACATTTTGACCTATATATTACATAATACTATAGATGACATCACCAACATTGATGTTGACAACAATTTTTATGCACTTTATAACTCCTAAACGTTCTATGGGCCTATCTCAAGAACTGTGGGGTGCAGAGCATTTACAAGATGACCTCTGTATTCAAACTGGCCATTTGACCTTGACCTTAAACTTAGATTAAAAAAATTGTTATGTTCAGAATATTCACCCTGCATCCAGCTTTCCATATATAGTCTGTTTGTTCAAAGCAGGTTATAACTTTTGAAAAAACCCCCAATAAACTTGGACAAGTGCCAAACTCCATAATTACTGGGTCACAGTGACCCAAAAAGCAGGTCACCAAATAAAATTTTATGTATCATGTAATCAAGTGCAATTTTGGTCTGGAGGCTCAATTCTCTTTGCCATTGATGTCCAAGCTACACCTGGCCATCACAAGATCACCTTTTCAACTTTACAGGCATGGTGAACTAACAAAAATAGTTCAAGGTCACTGATACTACATAACATTCTATATTTGACTATGGTATATATATCATATAAATTTGGCACGTCTAATCCAATTACTTTTCCAAACATGGAACTTGACATCTTAAAACACATTTTGGCTCATAGTTTCCATCAATTCATAGGTGGCGACAAATATCATTATCAACTTAGACTTTGACGTCCCCCACAATCCCATCAAATTCGTTGAAGATCTGCCAAAAATTAAAGACGCTAGAGTGTTCACAAGATTTTCACATTTTGACTCCTATATTATGTGATAATGTGGGGTGGCCCCACCAATATCAAAAGGGGCCTAGATTTTTATACACACTGTAAGTCTTGAAAGTTATATTGGGCTAACTTGAAAACTATGGACACTATCGTGCTAATGAGCAAAAGTTTACGGACGCCTCCTTTGAAACTTAAAAGCTTCATACACTATTCCACCATACCGACACTTGTATAAACAGGTAAATAGTAACACAATTTTTAGCACCATAAAGTTGACTAGAGGTGTTATGAGGTAAAGTGTACTGAGGTATAAGCTGAAAGCCACCTCTTCCACTGTACTGGATGAAGATTAAAAAGAAAAAAATCCCGCAAAAAGTGAGTATGATCATGGTTTTCCGACTTAAGACAGACTAGAGAAAATTCTCTAGGTGGGTAAAGTATACTTTACCCCGGGTACTTTCCCCCTTACCACTCTAAACACTTTGAGGACTATACTTTGTCATTTCAAACTCCATCTTGACACAATTTGACTAATGTTCTTGAGTTAGTGTTGTATTTATCAGGTATTTGGTCATATCTCTGGAAACATTTCAACAGAGTTTTGTGTAGGTGTTGGGTTTTTATAACCTTTGTGTTGTAATTTATGCAACAAAGTTCTAACCCTATTGACAAAATCGCTAAAAAGTGTGGTGTTTCTAGCAATACGTATGACTTGTCCGATACAAACTCCATATGCTTGTTTCTCTGGAATGTTTCCTGTCAGGTCAGGGTAGGAGATAATATCAAATTTGAACTGGTCTCTCTGGTCAAATATTTTTGTTACATACTGGTTGTTCTTTATTTCTATATCCAGATCAAGGAAAATATTAGTTCTTTGGGATATATGTTTTTCCAATTCCCCTTTATTTCATCTCCATTGTTTAAAGCACACAGGTCATCTATAAATCTTCTTGTGTGAGAATAGGATCTTCTTGCAGCTGTAAAGTTTGTTTTTGCCAATTCCTCCATCCATTTTGATTCATAAAAATGTAAATAAAGGTTGGCAATATATGGGGCTGGATCTGTTCCCATTCGTATGCCTATAATTTGTTGATAGACTCTAGTTCCAAAGCAAAAGTATGCATTGTTGATAATGTGTTCTATCATTTGAGCACACTCTTGCTTCGTGTAAGATATTCCTTTGTTCTTACCTTTATCAAATTTAGCCTCAGCACCAGATATTTTAATATACTGACATGTGCCACCTTTGAACACTTTATCCAACATTGAAATTAACACGTTGTTTAGGTCTGTCAAGTTGATCTTCGCATACAATGTTGAGAAATCAAAGGTATGAATTGATTTGGCACCATTCTTATTGTTGATTTTGTCAATGTCTAGTAGAATATCACTTGTGCTATCTGTAATCCACATTCTATTCACTCCTGTGTACATTTTCACTTTTTTGCAGTAGTTAGTATGTGAATTTTTGACAAGTTTGAGGCCTTTAGCGAGTTGTTTGGCAACTTGTTTCGAAACACATTTCTTTGCTGCATTTTGCCAATTGCATAAATGATTGGTAATTTCTTGTCCTCATTTGAGACAATGCATTTCAACTCCTTGTTTTTATCCACTTGGGCCTTGATAACAGTATCAGAGGTTCCTGCCTGTTGATAACTTTCATTATTTAATTCACTCAGTATTGTATTAATGTGGTATGGTTTACAAGTTAGTGCAATGTTATTGCTCGCTTTCTCAACAGATGTGATGACAAACTTGTCATGTAAGTCTTGTAATTCCTGGTCAGCAGAGCTAAAAAACAAGAGGGCTGTATGAAAAGCCCATGCTCAGCTGACCTAGAGATTCATCACACTTGTGGCTCTGTAAACTTGGGACAGGATCAAGGTCAACTATGTACTTAGTAAGTTTGACCTTTATGGAAGAACACTAATATGTAGCAACATCTAGGTCCCATTTCAAGTAGTTCTCAAGTTATAGTGAAGAGTAAAATTCATGTATGTTACACTGTGATCGTGCACACCAAGTTTGAAATCAATCTGGCCGATGGTTTCAGTGAAAAAAGTCAAAAATGTGAATTAGCATAAGAATGCCCATTGACTTACAAACATGTAGTAATCAATACGAAACGTACATATACCTGCAAGTACCCAAATTGAAAAAAAAATCATTAAAAATCAGGAATCCACAGCATTGCCTCCTGTAGAACAACTTTGACCCTTCGACAAGGAGCACATCCACCAAGTTACAGCTTAATCTGAGTGATGGCTCTGGAGAAAAAGTCGAAAATAGCAAAAACACACAAAAAATAATTAAAAAAAAAAAAAAAAAAAAAGGAAAAAAATTGCAGTCCCACCTGGTGAACAAATTAACAACTAGGAGTCTCTAGGAGTGTTCCTGCATCATATCAAAGCAATTGGGTGAACGGTTTCAGAGAAGATTTTTTTAAGATATGCCAAAAAAAAAAAAACCCAAACAAACAATAAAATTCATAAAAGAATAAAACAAGAGGGCTGTGTGAACAGCCCATGCTCAGCTGATCTTGACATTCATCACACTTGCAGCTCTGTGAACTTGGGAAAGGATCAAGGTCACCCATGTTCTGAGTAAGTCTGACCACTAAAAAAGAACACTTAACATGTGTAACATCATGGTTCAAGTAGTTCTCAAGTTATAATGAAGAGTAAAATTCATGTATGTTGCACTGTGACCCCAGAAACGAGGTCAAAGTCATTCATGTACTGTCTGAGCATGACCTTAATACAAAAACATTAACATGTCTAACACAACAGTACTAACTCAAAACAGATCTCCAGTTATCAGGTAAACAGTAAATTTCATGTCAGTTGTCCTGTGAATTAGCATTAGAATGCCCATTGACTTACATAGTAATCAATAGGAAAGCTCCATTGACTGATAAGTACCCGAGTTAAAAATACTTAAAAATCAGGAATCTAAAGCAGTGCCACCTAGTAAACAACTTTGTTTGACCCTTCCACAAGAACATATCCATCACATTTCACCTTAATCTGAGTGACGGTTCTCAGAACAAGTGAAAAATAGCAAAACCATATAAAAAATTCATGAAAAAAAAAAATATATAGCAGCGCCACCTGGTGCACAAATTGGGAACTACGTGTCCCTGGGAGTGTCTATGTACGATATCAAAACAATTGGGTGAGCAGTTTCAGAGGTGAAGAGTTTTTAAGGTTTGCCCCAAAAAAGAACAAAAAAAATCATAAAAATTCCAAAAATCAATAGAGCGTGACCATTTGAAGAAACTTGGTAGAGATGCACCTAAGGCACATCCCCACCAAGTTTGAAGTAAATCTCGCCAAAATTATTGAAGTTATAACCATTACAAGAAATTCCCATGTTAAACTTTCCTATTAAAACTTTTGCAAAGATTTTTGAAAAAAAATCATAAAAAAATCCAAAATTCATTGGAACATGACCATTTGGACAAACCTGGTAGACATCCACCTAAGGTACATCCCCACCAAGTTTGAAGTTAATCTGGATGACGGTTTTGGAGATGAAGTCGAAAATGTGAATTAGCATTAGAATGCTCATTGACTTCCATAGTAATCAATAGGAAAGTAGCATTGACCCATAAGTACCCAAATTGAAAAAAAGCTTAAAAATCATGAATCTTCAGCATTCCCACCTAGTGAACAACTTTGTTTCACCCTTCCACAAGGAACATATCCACCATGTTTCAGCTTAATCTGAGCGACGGTTCTGGAGAAGAAGTCAAAAATAGCTATAACACACAAAAATTCATAAAAAATTAGAAAAAAATTGCAGTGCCACTTGGTGAACAAATTCAGAACTAGGTATCCCTAGGTGTCTTCCCGTGCGATATCAGAGCAATTGAGTAAGCGCTTTTGGGGAAGAAGATTTTTTAAGATTTGTCAAAAAAAAAAAAAAAAAAATTTCATTAAAAATCCAAAAATCACTGGAGTATGACTATTTGAAAAACCTGGTAGACACCCACCTAAGGTACATCCCCACCAAGTTTGAAGTTAATCTGGATGACGGTTTTGGAGAAGAAGTAGAAAATGTGAATTAGCATTAGAATGCCCATTGACTTCCATAGTAATCAATAGGAAAGCTGCATTGACCGATAAGTACCGGAATTGAAAAAATCGTTAAAAATCAGGAATCCGCAGCATTCCCACATAGTGAACAACTTTGTTTCACCCTTCTACAAGGAACATATCCACCATGTTTCAGCTTAATCTGAGTGACGGTTCTGGAGAAGAAGTCGAAAATAGCTATAGCACACAAAAATTCATAAAAAATTAGAAAAAAATTGCAGCGCCACCTGGTGAACAAATTAAGAACTAGGTGTCCAAGGGAGTGCTTATGTGTGATATCAAAGTAATTGGGTGAGCGGTTCAGAGAAGAAGATTTTTTAAGATTTGCCAAAAAAAGAACAAAAAAATTCATTAAAAATCCAAAAATCACTGGACCGTGACCATTTGAACAAACTTGGTAGACACCTACCCAAGGCACATCCCCACCAAGTTTGAAGTGGATCTGGCTGACGGTTTTGGAGAAGAAGTCGAAAATGTGAATTGTTGACGGACGACGGATGGACGGACGGACGGACGGACGACGGACGGACGGACGGACGACGGACGGAGGACCATAAGATAAGCTCAGCTGACTGACAAGTCAGCTGAGCTAAAAATCACTGGAGCATGACCATTTGAATTAACTTGGTACAGACTCACCCAAGGCACATCACCACCAAGTTTTAAGTGAGTCTGGTCGACGAGTTTGGAGAAGAAAATTTAAATTGTGGACAGACAACAGACAACGGATGGACGGACCCTCACGAAAGCTCAGCTGACTGACAAGTCAGCTGAGCTAAAAAAAAAAAAAAAGAAAAGAAAGAAAAAGTATTGATGGATAATGGACCAATGAGCATCCTATATGCTGCCTGACAAGTTAGCAGAGATAATAAAGTAATTTCACATGTCATCTTTTTTCACAGCCAAACCTGTGCAATCCCCTGCATGAATGGAATTCTAAAAGTGTCAGACTATACAATTACATATGACAATATGTTCACTTAACTGTCATTCAACATTAATAGCCCATTACTACAAAGATAGCATGTAACCATATCAATGAGTCACACTTTTTTCTCTGCCAACATGTTACAGTTGACACTCAATTTAAATACCTCAGGCATGTCATCCTTTACATCTGAACCACACTGATCATCCCGAAAATTTAACATTCATGAGAAAAACAAAAAAAGAAGAATAAACAAAAAAAAAAAACAAAAAAAGGAAAAAAATCCCACATACACACACAATGAAATGCTTACCATACACAAGATAAATCTTAATTTATAAACATAGAACATAAAAAACATCAAAAACCAATAAAAAAATACAAATAAAATACAAATACAAAAAAAAAAAAAAACCCACATACACGCAATGAGAGGTGCTTACCATACAGAAAATAGATCTTAATGTAGTAAAAATGCTAAGATACCTGATACACATACCCTAAATGTGATACCAGACTTGTCAAAATGCTGAATTATGTGTCCCAGTATGTCATGTCACTCTAAATGGATCTGAATAAAACATGTAATCTCTTTTTTTCTTTCTTTTTTTTTACTATTCCTGTCCAAAGTCAATGCCATTAGCCATGCAGATCCATAATTAGCAGGTATGTCATAGCAATTTGTCGACACAAAGAATCCCATGACTAACACACAACCTCGCAAACCTGCGTGCAGCGTAACAGCTTATTTAGAGGCCCTAAAAGACTTGTTGCCATGGAAGCTGAATCAAGGCTAAAAAAAAGTGGCAATACTATTATGGTATGCATGAAAGCTGCCTGCTAGTACTTTTCATACTCACAAATCATCCACATTGTGTATACAATATATTACTCTTTATAAGGGCCTGGGGCACTAACAAAATTGCAGTATTACATTTATAGCCTTCAATACTGTAAATTGCGTTTATTTCGCTGTAATTTTATTTTCGCATACTTCCCTGATGTCACAAAATCGTGGAAATAGTAATAGTGAAATATAGCAGTGTAACATTGATTTAATAGGAACTATGTCAAAAAATAGTGAAATTAGAAATTCAAGGAAATGTATGAAATGCAAAAACGGTGAAAATTTATACACATGAAAATAAGTACATTAATTTTACAGTATACAACACTACTTAGAACATTATATGTAATAGTGCGGAAAAATCATAAAACGTAAAATTTTTTGGTCAGATTTTTGGTCATTCTCACTTCAAAGAGGATAGGGTGGCCTCTATAACAGCCCTGGCCCTCATTGAAAGGAGTGGCGGTTAAAACCTGCATGAACTCTAAAGCTGGCTTAACATTCAGCTGACTGCATGAGGGTGGATAAATTGATAAACATCACTGAAGTCTCCTTTACAGATGTTTATTTGTTAATGTGGCCTCAGTCAGTCATGCTACTCTAAACAGTTCAAATGCTTCAAGTGTTAACGCTTACTGTTCGAAACATCCAACAAAAAAGTGTCCAGAGAACAAATTACTCTCAGTGCCCACAATACTTTTTTCCTCAATTCTGCATTATTTTTATTTTTATTTATTTATTTATTTATTTATTTTTGAGACTGCCCAGTAGACTACTTTATATACAATTTCCATATTGTTGTTTATGAAATGAAAGAGCACTTTTGGACGTGTGCTTTGGGTAAGTTCTGGTGACAGCCACAACTGTACTGTACGTCGCTCAGATGGCCATCAACTAAATACTTCAAAAGTTTCATAACAAGTTTAAAAACAAAGAAGCCGGTCAGAGACCGAAACCCCTCGGCCAGGGTTGATAATTGGGAAATGGTGCTTTAGGGTAAAGACCATGCCTGCATCTGAGACCCACCTCATGGTCAAAAAGGATCTGAAGTACCCCTGAGACATAGGTGGCAAAAATATGGTGAACTTTGCTTGAATCTGCAAACTCCTCTGGTTACAGCATGTGATTATACAGCTTGAGTATGCATGTGAGACAAAAATAGAAGTTGCTCTAGGTCACTGATATTCAATATGCAGACTTATGGGAAAACAGTATGGATGAGTGACCTTGACCTACTTGTGACCTTGAAGTATGCCACATGTAGACCAAGATCATTTCTTTTAGACCTAATGACAAAGCTTTGGTGCAAATGCAATGAGCAGAGATATCATGGCAAGGCCATGTTTCTTCAATGCAGCACTGTGACCTAAATATGTGACCCTGTGGCCTAGTTTACACTAAGTGTCTGAGGCATCTTTAGGACCAATTGTCATAAATAATTGGTGCAGCTACAATGAGTGATTTATTAGGAGATATCATGGTATGGCCATTTTTCTTCAATGCAGCATTGTGACCTATGGACCTAGTGACCTAGTTTTTAAAAAGTGTCTGAGGCATTCTCAGGACCAACTGTCATAAATAATTGAAGATGCTGTTTTATGGCAGAATTTACATTATGATCGACAGAATGATCAGCATTTTATACAGTATTTTACACACAATTTGCAGCATTTTATGTTCCAAACACTTGTTGATTGACAGCTTGGCTTGGTCTAGCGCTGGCTGCTCCTGAGCTGCGCCATGGAAAACTGCTGTTTTAACATTACACAGCAAAAGGGCTAAATCACCATGAATAATTTGCTGGACTAGTTAGTGCATCTTTTGCGATCATCTGCATGTTTACCTGCAATCCGCTTACCATATAGCCACTCATAAATCCACACAGATGAAACCCACCTACTTCATTTGTGCAGGTGTTCTGTGGAGCTGCACACTGTCCATGTCCATGTATATACAGACACTTCCTTTACCTTGATGGATGTATTACATCCAATAATGCCTTTTACAATGAGTGCATATCTAAATCATATGTACCTATCACACTTAGAGTGCCGGACCACAAGTACAGCTCTTCATTATGTTCTGCACCTTTTTTTTTTCTTGCGTTCATTTTAGTGATCACACTTGTCCAATACGTGACATTCAGATTAACCGATATGCTGCTTTAGCCCCTTAATACCCAGCAAGAAAATACTCGCAAGTACAGACCCATCTCTTCATCCAACAGGTGAAAACTTGCTTGCAAACACTACATGGGGGCTTGGAAATAATTGTTTAAACTCAGTGCCAAGCGCAACTTTAGTCAATCTAGTCTCAATTATCACACGGGTCCCTGATTTGCATTTCTCGCTAAAAGACCTTTCTGTCAAGTACATGTACCAGCGTGCCTACAGTTCCAAAGAGAATACCCCAGGTCAACAGCTTTTCCTGGGTGCGGATTGGGCGCGTTGTGCCCAATGCACACCGAGAAAAGCTGTTGACTCTATCCAAAAATTGGCACTGAAAGAGTTAACTGACATTGAGCTTAACGTAGATGGAATCATCATCTGTGGGGAGTAAGCATCCTTCACGACTACAAATGTCAGTACCACCCTTTAGCTTGGCGCACTCGTCAATATGCCCGTGTCATGGTGAATGGTTGTCACTGTTGCCTAGCAACCTGGTCAGGGATTTTGATAGCAGATTAATACAATTAATAATGTCTCATATATATTCTACTTTGCCTTCACGCTTTCTGCCACTGATCTTTGCAAAAAGTGACAACAGTATAAGGTAATGGACTGACAGATCATCAACCAAGGTCACAACTACATGTACATGTACCAGTCACATGTAGCCCACATGCACAATTGGATCACAATTATTGCCTTCCCCCCACCCCCATCTCCCCCCCCCCAAAAAAAGAGTCTTTGAACCGGCACATTAATAAGTCGAGGAGTCCCCATTAAGTCTTAAACAGTACTTTAAATACGCGAGCTGCGAGCTGAACCTATGCCTTCCTAATCAAAGACAGATATTCTACCCAAGCAACGAAATCATGACTCCTGTTCTCAAGTGACAAGTCAAGATGAAAAGTCAAATCCCAAGGAGCTGTAAACCTTCCTTCCCATTTACTGTTTGATTAGAAGCATTCAAATCAAACTGAGAATGTTGCATTAGCTCCCCGCTGTACAGATAAGTGCTACAGACCTCAGCAATATTTCATAATGCTGAATATTATTTTTTTAAATAAGCCAAAATGCGATGCTCAATACATTTGTAACCATTACAGTACATCCAATCTTTATCAGCTGTCTAAACGAAAACTGTGAAATATAAGCTCACAGCTGACTTTGACACATTCAAGTGGACATCCTCCTCAACTGATCGTGAAAAGACCTGCTGCCTGCAACAGTTTACGCTGAGGAGGAAATACTTTTATACATTTGGTGCTTAACAATACAGAGCCTGAAGTCAATCCCATGTTCCGCATCTAGTTTCAATACATTAACATGATTAACCTGCAGCTAAACAATTCCTCTGTAAAGTGCATCATTTTGATCGTTATATTGCAAGACCTGTTTCCCAGTGCTTACTTATATAGTAGTCCCCCCTTTGACTCGTCCTCTATAAGTAGATATAAAAATGATCACATAATGAAGGTGGTCTCTCAAAGGATGTCATATAACATGGAAAAGAGAGAATATCAAGGACCTGATGTATGGGTTTTTAACCCTTTCTCCCTTAAACTGGCCAAAAGCGGTAAGTGGCCAGATGTCATCTGCTTGAGTGTTTGCAACCTGTTTCCAAAGTAATGAACGCCAATTTGACTGAAAATTGTAGATGAGACCTATCAAGAAAACATGCATCCAGGTCACCAGCTTTCCTTGGCATGGGTTAGTGCCCAACCCATGCCAAGGAAAGCTTGTGACTTAGTCTTAATTCCACGGGGATCGGGTGGGTTAAAAGGCTACGATCTCCCACTGGTGTGGTCTCCTTACATGTGTGGATTCCAGGAGAGCAAGAGTTTGGCAGCAAGATGATACATGAAACAGATTAACAGACATGCGTCAAATCTATAGATTTTTTCCATGTTTTTTTGCCAGTAATGTTGCAGCATTAGGAAACCTGTAAAATCATTAAGTAAATATATACAGCAGCTGTCTCTGCCTGTATGTCTGGACTTTTAACTCAGTTCGTCATTTATGAGTGCATGGTATTGACAAAATAGTGGACAGGTACATGTGACAAAATATTTGACAGGCGCAAGTGACAAAATGTTTGATGGGTATATGTGACAAATATTTGACAGGCACAAGTGACAAAAAATTTGACAGGCACATGTAACAAAGTACGTGTCAGGCACAGCAGACAAAAAAATTGACAGGCACAAGTGACAAAATATTTTATGGGTAGATGCGGCAAAATAGTTGACAGGCACAAGTGACAAAATATTTTACAGGCACAGGCACATGTGTCAATATATTTGACACATGTGCATGTACTTGATGCCTGTTGGTCAAGGTTATTCATAAATCAGAAAAGTTAAATTGCCCAATTTTTTTATCTGGTACTTTAATCTCCTGAACAAGTCAGGTATGTCTGGTGTTGGTATCAAATCACAATTGGCCAATTCTTGTGCCATAAATTCTTAATGGTTAATGCATTCATGAAACCATATTTCAAACAATGAACTCAAATTACTTGACCTTTGTAATGTGACATTATAATTTCTTTCATTTCTACAAGCAAGTCTGATTATTTTATGTTCAGAATTTGGGAGACTCGAACTTGTAACCTTTTGCACCAGTCGCCTAGATGAAATGGGAAATGCACATGTCCACGCGACCAACTCCCTATTCTTAAAAAGAACGGTTCAATGGAGGTAGTTATATTTGAGTGGCACAAAAAGCATCTTTTACTCATTCTCTTGGATCCTGCATCCAGTACCCAAACTTTGAAATGAAGCCAAACAGTGTATTCAGTTTCAACATGGAACCGATAAAACTTCTGCCTCCAAAAAATATTGAATTTATTAATACAGCATCTGTGTGTGCTTTAACCATAACTTTTCTTACGGACTAATATGCAACACATCTCTGCACCAGCTGAGCCTCTGTCAGGGTCTGCTTTGATACTTTCAAACAGTAGTTCACACTCAAAGTTTCAGATTGCTTGGCCTAGTAACTGAGCCACATGTACATGTATGATAACATATAATTCCCACACTCTCTGTGCTCTAGCTATGACAACCTGGAGTCCTTCCTACATGTACAGCTCTATGCTCCTTTTATGACAACATGGAGCCCTTCCAAGCAGCTCTGTGCTTGCTCCAGTTATGACAACAGTGAGCCATTCCATGAGCTTTGTGCTCCAATTATGACAATATGGAGTTCTTCCAACCCTGTGCTCCAGATATGACAACATGGAGCCTGTACTACAGATCTGTGCTCCAGCAAGACCAAAGAGACATCAAGACTTCCTGAATGCATTTTTTTTTTTTGGTCTTAGCTGTATCAATGAACATTGGGTCTGCTGATCCTACATGTATTTACCCTCACCTGGGTCATCTGTAGCAGAACCCCTTAAAACAAAATCACCCTTCTACCCCAGCCAAGGGCACTCAGAACCAAATCTCTACCATTTCTGCAGAGACTGCAGTCAGCTGCCCACAGTCACTGTCTCAGGGATTCAGGCTCAAAGCATTTCATTAAAAAGATTTTACATCCTCTCATATGGCTGTTTTGGCTCAATATGGACACATGCAGCATTCATAAACCTTTCTGCCTCTAAACTGCTTAAAAGCCATGATGTAGAATGTTGTATAACTACCATTTCTCATTTTCAATGACCAATTATGCAGATAAGGCTTATAAGGAGAACATACCATAGGTTCATCACTTTCCATCACGCAAATTGGTACTTAGTTAGCAGGCATACAAAAAATTATTGGGGTAATTTGCTTTTAAACCTTTAAAGGGTTAATCACACTGTCTTGCAGTTCTTTCTTCTTAATGACATGAAAGCTTCAATCATATATAAAGTCTTGCTTGAACTCACCAAACTCCATACTCATTCTTCATTGAATAACTGAATGGTTAAAATTTCAATAACCCATGAATGATTTCAATACTGCACAGATTGTGTACTCGTAATCACGATTCACTTTCTCAGGTTTAACCATTGCCGTATTCAATTCACAGGGTCATCACCTTTCCTAAGTGTGGGTTGAGTGCCAAGGAAAGCTCTTGACCTTAGTTACCATACATTATCTTGATAGATGTCATCTATAATTCTCCTACAAACTGTTTTTGTATGCTATCGAAATTAGAGAAAAACACTGAACCATAAAAATATGAACCCTGGCCGCTTTCAGCCAGTTTAAGAGGATAAGGGCTGTCCACCATAATTTCCATACCTACACTTCCTTGAACAGCGCCTGTCCTCCATTTATCCTTCTATTAAGAGACTCTCCAAATCTTGAGCCAATTACTATAGATTTTCCCCGATAGTTCTCTTGTCAGTGCACTGAATATAATTTGACACCTTCCGCACAAAATAATCCTAAATCAATCCTGCTTAATTTATCAAGACTGACAAATCCTTCCACTGACAAAGACACCAGATGCTGGCGTCTGGTAACATGGGAACGGCTGTCTGGTGGACCCCTCTGTGCTGAAACCAAAGAAAGGCAGCAGAGGCTGTGGATTGACAGTGGAATAGATGCTTTTCCTGGGACATCCGTCTATGTTTAAATTTCTGCAGTATTCTTATACATGCATAGCAAACTCAAAAAGCTGGGTTTTTTTTTTCACGATCGGCAAAGGAAACCAATTTTTGAAACCTCAGTTGCAGCGAGGTAACTCGTTACATTGATCTTACTTTTTTATCAGCAAACACAGAGTTGTGCACAACACAATCCCTAAAGGTGCGGTAGCTTGAGCAATATACTGCTATTTCCCACCTTCCTACAATTGACTCTTTGCCTCTGAAACCAGCAAAAGACTCCCAAATGCCATGTACTTCATTGTTTTCTGTTATCTACAGAATAACCTTTGGAACGTTTCCTTTTTTCTTTTTTTTGCCACTTAAGATCTATCAAAGAACTTGTCTGAAGTCAGCAACATTCCTAGGCAACAGCTGGCCAGTGTACAGAGAACTGGTGCCAAGGAATGTTGTTGACTCAGGCTCATGTTTGTCTGGCAGGACCAGGTTAAGTTCCACCATGACAACATTCATTGTTTACATAGTGACAATTGCCTATCTATTACACACAGTGTAGCCACTACACACATTTACATGCTATAGGAAACATTCGTATTAACTGCTGCCCTGCTCTGCACCCCTATCCCACAGCATAGAACTAGCAGGATCGTGGGCAGATTCCACATATTAATTTAGCATCTCCAAATGTGTTTTTCTTGCAACCATCACAACATGAAAAGGAAATGGAAGCCAAGATCTCTTGTTCCCATATTTGTGACACCGACAGGGAGCACTTGCTTAGAAATTTACATATGTGCAGTACATATGCTGCCGTTTCTAGATGCTTAAGTCTCATGCAAATTGCACAAATACTCAAAATTTCAAATGCATATACCTTTAAAACTATTACAGATAGCGGTGCAATTCTAACTTCAATTGATAGGTTGGTGACATAGCTACATCCAATGAAGTATGACCCAATATTGTATTCAAATTTATACAAATCAATCAAATTCACAAAATTTAAATCCTGAATATTCAACTTCAAAACTGTTACAGATGGAGGTGCTATTCAATTAATCAGTATGTGAGATAGCTGGCATCCAATGAACCATGAATCAAAGTTCTGGCAGTTTGATTTATTGAAATTAGGCGGATACATAAAGTTAAAATCTTGAAAACTGTTAAAAATAGAGGTGTCATTCCAACTTTATTGATAGGTTTGCGGCAAACCCAATTGTTTGTGTCCCTTTTGAACAGTTCAATAAAAAATTTTGTTGCTGGAGTTAAATAAATATTGAAACGGCAATCTTTTAAATTTTCTGGGCACACAGACTAATTTGCTGACAAGCTATTACCAGAGTCCACAGATACAATATACAGATCTCTACTGGAGAAATTTGATTTGCTAAGAAGCAAATCAAATTTCTCTAGTGGAGAACTGTATATTGTATCTGTAGACTGTGGTGATTATGCCTGAACATGCTACAAAACACAGCTAGGTGTACCCTTCATTATGGTTACAATGTACAAATTATCGTTATAATGTAGTTTTTTGCTCATTCATAGATTTCATGCGTACACATGTATCTGAAAGATTATTTGCCACCTCATAACAACATACATCTTAAAAGTTGAACGCATTAATGATACAGGGTGAAGCAGTCCCTCCAGGCATATGGCAATCGACATGGCTATCTCCAATGACACATGCAGACCTCCGCCGGAATAAGGCAATTAAATTGTAGAGTGGAACCTGGTGATGCTATCCAGGACATCAAACAGGTTGCAAGGGCTTGAGCAAAGAGGTAGCTAATCTGTTGGTGATGTATGCAATTGCAAGTGATGGATGGTAATCCATTTTGGGCCTGATCAACATGATGGTCGGGTGATGAAGAGGACTCCCCCACGGCCAGCCAATGTTATATATACACAGCAAAATGACAGGAGCATAAAAGTCGGTAATGTCCGATTCTAAAGCCTCGTATTCTCTGGAATATTGATTTGCAAAGGACACTTTGGATGCTTCCGTTTAAGTGAAAAAAGACCTTTTCTCAATATCACTTGTGGCAAAGTTCAGACTGGAAGTAGAACCTTTTATTCTTCTATAAGACGATGCCAAGCTTCGGATTTCTGCATGGCATACCCACATGATTGTGTCCATGATCCATGTGATGTCAGGCACAGACCAGAGCAAAAAGCAAGTGAACCCTATGCTCTCTCTCATAGAAGAGACAAAACAATGGTGTGTGGTCCTCTGTTACAATGATTAACCCTTCACACCTCAAATCACCTACCAGTGCTGGATGTAAACTGCTGTTTGCTTTCCATGTCTTTAAATTATACATGGACGATAGTACTTCCTTATGCATATAGGTTAGACATTGACAGGTTAGCTCATGGAGAGTAAAGAGTTCGGACTGTGGAACAGGGTAATGACCACTAGGAAGTGGTTCTGGACAAAAAGACACAAATACAATAATTTAGTAGAAAACATTTCCACTGAGATTTCTAGATCAGACCCATCATGATTGCACGACCCAACCAGGTCAACAGCTTTCCTTGGCAAGGGTTAAAAGAGAAAATGTGCCCAACCCACACCAGGGAAAGTCAATGACTCAGTCTTATTCTGACAAGGAAAGGGTTAATCACATGGCCACTACCTGAAATAACTTGTTTATGCAGGAGTCAGATGCGACCCTTATTATTTCTGTAACAGTGAACAGAATCACGACTTGTTTTATCTGATTAATCAAGTGCAACTGTGCAAGGAATATTTACGTGGAGTTTTAGACATCACCAAGTCAAGCAGGCTCTGCCGGAGACAAACGGCTGTCAAAACTGAGAATGCTTCCACCGTACCACGCACTGATATCGCTGCTAACAAGGAAAGACTTGACTTGAGATGCCATCCATCATATATAGACTGTCTGCGGAATTATATATGCCTTGCTGGGCTCATGGATCTGTATCAACCGCAGATACAGCCCCGTTTTTCTTGGCGCTAACTCAAGATGAATTGTCAAAAAGGCTGGCACCTCTGAAGTGGGGGTTCAGTCTTCATTGCACAATTGTGATCTGGCTTCAAAATACTAAGTGCTCCTGTTTTTGCCTTTTTTTTCACCTGGAAAAAGATTTTGGTTTCTCTTTGCCGTATTATTCCTCATCAGCAACCTTGCCCCCCTCAAGCACTCCCCTTTCCTTTCTGCCTCAGAGAACATTCACATTAACCCTTCCCCCCTTGAATTAAGACTGAGTCAACAGCTTTCCTTGGCATGGGTTGGGCACTAAGTGCCCAATCCATGCCAAGGAAAGCTGTTGACCTGGGGCATGTGATCTTGATAAGTCTCATGTACATTTCTCAGTCAAATTGTTTTTCATAACTGTTGAAATTAGTTGAAAACACTGAAGCAGATGACATTTGACCACCAGCCGTTTTTCGTCGGTTTGAGGGGGAAAGGGTTAATGTGATATGTAGATTTTAAATTTACAATGTTTTTGTGTTCATGGTTCATTTTAGCTCAAGAAACATGTAATCTTTCAAATTATAGGTCCATAACTAAAGGATTCACTTCAATTTAAAAAAAAAAACTCCGGATGCTCATTAGGGATAAGACTCTATGTAAATGCTCTTTGTAAGGGACAACATTCTGCACTCTTATAAGGGATAACATATTTCAGGTGCTCACTAGTGAAATAATGCTCCTGATACTCATTGGGGATAACACTCAAGATGCTCATTGGGGATAACACTTCTGATGCTCATTGGGGATAATACTCTATATGCTCATCAGGGATAACATTTTGGATGTTCATTTGGGTAAATATGGTGACTTTATTTCAGTTTCACTTGAATTTCATGGCACCATTATGCATAGGTTATGAATTCTAGTTGTGCCATAATTATTACGACAAAGTAAACCAACAAAAGTACAGTCCAATTTTTCTTCTCTGGATTTCTTCCTCCATTATACAAGGCAAGTCAAGGATGTATTCAATCAGCCTCATGCAAGATTCAGCTTAATTGAATCCAGCTAAAACGAAAGTAACGACCGTCCTTCAATAAAACAGAGCAGTTTTCTTGTCAAACAGTAAATTTCTCAGAGACATCCAGCACCAGTGAAGGACCCAAGTAGTTTGGCAACATTTAAAAGAAAACTCACAGCCCATATTGTACATAATCTTTAACATATGATGGACATTGTGTATCTACCTATAATTTCTGTATGTCATTTATCTAGATGTATTTACCTGTCTGTACTAACAGGGCCACAGGGAAGATTAATACCTCCATGTACTAACTGGGCTACCCTCTCAAAATAAAGTTATATAATTATATATATATATATATATATATATATATATATATATATATATATATATATATATATATATACAGTGGTACCTGCTGTATGCAGCCACTGCTGTGAGCAGCCACACTGCTTTTTGTGGTCACCTTGCTGGGACACAAGAATCAATTTCTTTGTAAAGCCACCTGCAGTGACAGGTCACCTGCTGTATGTGGCCACTTTTTCTTGGCAGAACGAGTGGCCACATACAACAGGTACCACTATACATATATATATATATATATATATATATATATATATATATATATATATATATATTGGAGTTATTTGACATGACACAAAAGTTGGCAAGCAGATGAACAACCACTTGTGTACCCATACACAACATAGAGCCCACATTGTCTAGATATCTCAGTGTGATAATATGCTGCATCCAAAACAAGCTTCAAATTGTTAAGAGAATGTCACTTTTCCCATGTGACTGTACTCAACAAATACTGCACGTGTTTCACCCTTCCCCGCTTAAAACTGGCTCAAACCAGCTGGGGTCAAATGTCTTCTGCTCCAATGTCTTTGACTAATTTCAACAATAATGAAAACAATTTGCATGAGAATTGCACATTAGACCCATTAAAGATATCTTGCCAAAGGTCAACAGCTTTCCTTAACATGAGTGGTACACTTAGTGCTCAACCCATGTTCAGAAAAGTTATTGACACAGTTTTAGAGTCAGTCTTAATTCAAAGCGGGTAGGATTAAGGGAACTTTAACTTTGACTATCTTGAGAGGTTAACAGTCACAGATTGTGAAGTTACCAGCTCACGTCTGCATAAGGTACAGTTTAAATATTTAACCTTTCAAAACAATTAGTTCAATCAAAAGAGGCATAGACATGTTAGTTTCTGAAGCATTGAGATTTTCCACAATAGGTGCAAGTAAGAACACCCTTGCCAAACATCACCATAAGCTGAACACCTCTGTGAGCTGAATGCCCTTTCACAGACCTAATTTTCTTCCTGAATACCATATGATCTCAGATTCAAACACTTTTCTTTGATCATACGGGTGTCCAGCTTTGGGAGGATTTTGCATTGCTGTGATCCCTGTCTTGCCAGACCACCCTAACCACAGACCACCCATCCTCACAGACCACCTCTTGAGGATACTTTCCTCAGTTACTTTCAGGTTATTTATACCCCCCAATGGAAGACTATCTGATCTTGGAGACTGTCGTTTGGGAATCCCTAAGGCTGGTCTTTCAAGACAGGGACCACTGCATATGTACAGTCCAACCTGCCCATGCACCCACCTCTCTTAAGCACCCAACTGTCATAAGGGACCAGTTCCAGCTCCCCGCATGGCCTTTTCTGTATATTTTACCTGTCTTAAGTGACCACCTGCTTGATGTGACCAGCTCCCGCCCCTTTAAGATAAACGGACGTATATTAAGCGCCCTTCAACTCTCTGCAGTGGATGCTTTTCATGTTTTTAACATTCCACCACCAGATGCTATGGTGGATGCATATAGTAAGTGAATGTGGGCATTGTTTAAGTTGTCTGAACAACACTTGCACAAAGAAAATCTCATCCCCAAGAAAACACACAATGTTAACGACTTGGATTAGACTTGGCCTGTTTTGTTTGTCTTTGGCAAAATGTGACGTGCTTTATATCTTATTTTATTTTACTATCTCAGTCTGCCTTTGCCGAGATCGTACAAGTTCACCAGAGGTACATCACAAAAAAGAATGGATAGTATTAATCTCTATTTTATTTCTGCCTGGGTGTATTTGAGGCGAAGCTGTCATTAGGGACCACTTTCAGCAAGTGGTCCATTAAGGCAGGTCTGACTGTACATGCTAACCTGGCTGGATGCTTATGGTACATGCATAAAAATTTGTAAAGGTGACTACCTAGAGTCCTGGTCATTGTTTAAAATAATTTGATCCCGTGACTTCTGTGTGAATTTCACTCTGCTTTTTGTCTCCATCAGTCACGATGTATTTTTGGGGGTTTTTGTTTTACAATTTTCTCCCGTTCATTTAACCCTTTCCCCTTTGATTTACCACTGACTCAACAGCTTTCCTTGGCATGAGTTGGCTACTAAATGTCCAAGCCAAACCAAGGAAAGCTATTGACCTGGGGAATGTGATCTTGATACGTCTCATCTACAATTCTCAGTCAAATTGTTTTTCATTACTGTTGTAATTGGTTGAAAACACTGAAGCAGATGACACTTGAACACCAGCCGGTTTTGGCTGGTTTAAGGGGCAAGAAGTTGAGGCATCTCAACTGTTAAATCACCAAACTCCAGGCCTGTCCTCTTTGGCCCTACTTCATTGATGCTCCAAGCCAAAAATGTTGTTCCTTGCACATTTCAATTTATCATCATTTTCCGGGCATACACTTAGGTTGGCCACAACCTCCTTCATTTTTCAAGATGGTGTCCCTGGGGAGCTCAAACACATCTGGTCACAGGGAGCATGGCCTGGAAACATTTATTACCTCACTTTTTCATTGTATGCCAGGTATCAGGTTGGGTTCAAAATGAAATATTTTCATCATTGAATTGTGTCATGCATATACAGTTAGACTGTTCAGCCAACTCCAGTGACCATGCAAGGTCATCTTCCTGTATTCACATCATGTCACGCAGTTGATAATTAAATTTCTATCATTTTTTGGGGGGAGTTCTAATCAAAACATTGAAACTACATTTGTCTCTTATGTTCTAAGAAATACTCAAACCAGCTTCTTAGAATTTAAGCCACCCTACCCTTCCTTCATCAATGTACAATGGTTAAACAGATAAATTTTCAGGATTTAACCCTATCACCCATAACCTGCCTGTGGTCAAATGTCGTCTACTTCAATGTTTTGGACTAATTCTAACAGTAATTAAAACAGTCTGGATAAGAATTGTGGATGAGACCTGTCACAATGATCTGCACCACACCCAAAAGCTTTTCCCCTGTGTGGGTATACAATGGGTACTCGTCATCCAAGGTAAGCGATGGACTCAGTCTTATTTCACAGGGGAAAGGGTAGAAACATTTGCATGTCATTCAAATACTTGCTGGATAATGAATTAACAACAAGGCCTGTTCTGACATATCAATTATGAGCAGCATTTTGACTGATTGTGGTTATTCTTTCTTTTCCTTGATTGTTGGTATTAATTTTTTAGGCAGGTCTTGGGAATTTTCCATCCATATAGCTTCTTTTTTTCTTTTTGATTGCTGGTACATGTATATAATCACTTGGTTTGATTAAATTTGCAAATTATTTTTGGCCAGGTTATTTTCAGGGTGCAAGACATTTTTCCATTTTCTGGGGATGGAGTTGTATTACATTTGGATTAGGTCTTCACTTTCCTTCCACAGCCCAAAACAAATTACATATTTAAATGTTTGTACAAGTTGTCGTTTGTTTGTCCCTCATGTGTCAGACAATGAGAAGAGTATCACAGATTATGCTACAGACAGATGACTGTCTTCCACGGAGAACATTATATATACACTGAACTCCAACAGCACAATACACGCCAGTGCTACATTACCAGGAGACTGCATCTGCACACAGACAGATCGAGTCAAAATGGAGGCTCGTGGGACACAACATTTCCAAGTTTCCATCACAGCGGTAAGAACAAAAGATGCAAAAGCTTAAGAGCTGTGAAATACATAAAAGGTATTTAAAATGCATAAGCAAAAAGCCTTGGAAAAGAAAACGCAGGCAGCTGCCACACTGTCAACCCCCGAGAGAGATCAATAATACCGAATATTGCAGTCCGTTTTATTGCACACCATATAGAAATTTTGCCCATCAAGTGTGAGCGCACATTCACTAATGAATATGGCATATAATAACATTTCGACCAGGAATGTTGATTTGGCAAAGTTAGTGTTGTGACTATTAGTTCTTGCTCGTGTATAAAGTAATCAAAATTTTCTGCATACACCTTACTCTGCTCTCTCTATTCAGTTACATATTATGCCACAGAATGTAACACATAACAATTTCAAAATTTGCATCATTTTTTAATTAAGCACCATGGAATCTCATTATAATAACACTCAAATATCTGACATATTCATTTTTGAAGGTCCTATTGATTGATGGGGTATAACTTTCCATAAAGTTTGGGTTCAGACGTCTTAAGATATAATATCCGGTGATTTTTCATAAATATCTGAATTTAAAATGATGTCTTAGATATAATATCTGCCGATTTTTCACAAATATCTGAATTCAAAATGAAGATGTTGCGGCATTCCAAATGAGCCTCCTTGGCAAACCATTAGTATGGGCTTTCCGCCAGATCATGGTTACAGGCGCAAAACTCTTGCCGACATCACAAACACAACCTTTCTCGCAGCTAGTGTGCCATGGCCAACAGAACTGCATTAGCGCAAGCCCTAGATACGGCAAAATGAAAGACAGAGGCTTGATGGGGTCAGATTGGTCAGACTGGTAGGACCAACATTTGACTCATACATGTGTAGGTCAAGGAGTATTGACAAAACTAGGTTAATGTACAGAAATTTGCTTAAAACTTCCAAATTTCTGAATTTGGCCTGACCAACTTTGAATTGAAGGCTACAGTACTGGGACAACTTCAGCAGTGATAGTGAGTGTGATCATGATGATGGCAATCAAAATTTATCCTGCACTTTTTCTGATGAAGGTGACTGAGACTTAATAGAGATTGCAATTGCACCAGACGAGCAGACAATCAAGCCATACCAACAGGCACCAGTCATGGTTCCTGTAATGACACAAGGCCAAGGTGATGCCAGCAAGACAGAACAGATCTGGGAATAAGACCATGAGGGTGCGAGCTACTGGTGTTACACCAGCAATCAATGTGAATGAGATTCAACGACATGGTGCGTTAGTCAGGTGTGAAGTCATTTACTGTTAGTACATGTACACAAACCACAGTAGGATTAACACAATAATGTCTGCACTGAGTTTTTTTTACATGCAACAAATATTATGAACTTATGGGCTTTTTTTTTATTCTGTATCAAGTTGAGCCATGGGTTCATCAGCTTGAGAAAACCACCCAAACAAAATAGGCCTGGTGAATCCGCACAGTATGAGTCCATGCACGGCAAAGATGCCGGTCCTTTGGAAATGGAAACCGGTTCACTGTGGAACTTCGGGTGTTGCTGCACCTGGCAGCAACACAACGACCCATCCTCCACAGATGCTGAGATGGAAATTCACTTTTCTGTGCACATTTCTACTCCTGCTTAGAGTGAGATGTGACACTTTGACAGCTCGTACTCTGTACACTCGCCATGCTTACTATATGCTCACTGCACCATATTGCGTTTTTTTGTGACGTCAGCACCCCAGAGGTGTTGGAAAAGAATGATAACTCATGATATGTGCATTTCAAAGTAGCAACTTCAAAAGGTGTATATGGATGTGGTCAGACTAGCCTATTTACTTCCCATATGCAAATAAAACAGGTTGTAATCATCAGAATCTTTAATGACACAAGATTTGAGAAGTCGGATGCCTTTGCTGTGACTCATTTATCTGACATATTCATTCATCTGACACACTTAGCAGAGAACGTGTATTACCATAACCATGTCTATATTCCTACCTGAAGACAAGATTATTGTGCCGCAGGCCATACGGAAACATTCCTATATGTTTTTCTAGTAGAATAGATGTTTGCGCCACAGGCACTTTGTCATTAAAATATAAAAAAAAACTCGTATTTATTCCATGAAACCATCGATGGAATCGATTATTGTGCCGCCATTTGCATATACACCGAACGACTTTTGATGACAATATTACCCACAATGCAACACCGCAACTCGATTTTAACCAATGGGGGGACGTCTACTAGATTAGCCATGTGTGCATGTTTACCTTCAAGAGCCAGGTGCACATGATGCCCTGGGATATTCCCGGGGATGGTCTCAGTTTTCATTCTTTCTTGTAAATTTTTTCTTGGAAATAGTTAAGCAACACTTTTATTGTTCATGATCACATTTGAAATTATATGATATGGTCCCCAATAGCACTTGTGCATCCATCTTGGTATCATCGGCAGAAACGCTGATGCTTAATTTACATGTTAGGACCGGTCGGAAGTCATCACAGATAAGTGATTCGTGTTGCTAATGATTATTTAAAACACATCCGGAACTTTCAACCATAATTAGTCTTACAGGGGCTCGGGTTCCCTAAAGTTCAATAAGGCCATTTAATATGCCTTAGTCATTGATGTTATTATATAGCGCCATGTGTTGGTAGTTCATCTTTAAAGCATTAAGCCTGCAAGGAAGGTTGTGATGGGTTCACCTCCTAACAGATTTTTTTTGAAGGGCAAGCAGTTTTGTACACAAGCCTACTGAGGGAGAAATAAGACCTCTGTGCTAGCAGTTTTGTTCACTGCCAACATAAAACATAAGGTACATGTATTTCACACAAGACAGCCAACACCGATGATGGTACAGACTTAATGCATGGACACAGAAGTGAATTTCGCGTCCTAGCTTTTCATCGCAAAACTATAGTCTATAGAGCATCTTCTTCGCATACACACTGGAACAAACACTTGACAGGATCTCATCAGCTAACAGCTTTCTCCATCATGGCAGTGACACCCAAGTTAAAAGGCTATGATTGATTGATTTCCGGCAGATACTACACCACGCACAGATGAGAAATCTTTTATGATTTTTTTTTCCCTTGAGTGTTAGGCATGCTGGTGTGACCAATTCATGTGTTTCTAGAGAGTCTACTAACACATGACTTACATGTGCACGTGCTGATGGATAGTACAGTCAGGGACCTGTTATAGATGGACTAATAACGACGGGGCCCCCTTTGTACCATCTATGTTGCCGCTGCTCAAGTGATCGGGTGTTTGAGCGAGCACCTTCATTGCTGAACAAACACAACACCACGGTCCGCGCTGGCCGCTGGCAGTCTCGTGGGCCAGGTCACGCGATGAAAGGCGAGAAAAATCACGTCACCAACTGAAATGTGCAAAATTTTTCACCGTGTTCCACATTTTAAAGTCAAAATTTAGCGTTACGCCGGACTCAGCTACAAGAAATGAAACCACCATCATGATCCTACCGGCATACACTATTCATCTAAAACCACATTTTTTATTGCTGATTACGGCGTAAGAAGTTATTACGCACGCAAGTTGTCTAACTTTGCATCATTTTTGAAAGAAAAAATGCAAAAACTAGCCCTTTCATCGGCCGATTTCAACGAAAAACACATCGATGGACTCGCACGGTTCTGATTCAAACGATGAGACTGGTTGCGCACACATAAAACTCTCTGTTTTTGAACTTGGTACAATAGCACACCCAATGTAAGCCTGATGTATGTGACCCGATACAACCGAACGCGGAAACATAGATGGAACAACAAACGGACTGAGCAGGGGGGATTAACTTGAGCGGCGCTAGTGAACACGCTTTGTAGTCGTCGCGCCCAGTTGACCACTAAAGGGATTAGCACTCCCGTTGGTAGTCCATCTATAACAGGTCCCTAGCTGGTACAGTGAAAGCTCGATCATTATAACGACACTCAGATATCTGACATATTCACTTGACACACCTTATAAAGAACAAAAAGTACATTTACTATGTTATGTGATTCATTTGTCTGACATATTCAGTAATCTGATACATTTTCAGGGAACAGATAGTGTCATTATAATGAGGTTTCACTGTACAATGTAGCACACACGTTTAAACCTATATGGTAAAGAATTAACTTTTTTGGATCAATGTCATAAAAAGCTGAACTTGCTGGCTCTTTTTTTCAGTTTTACCTGATATAAAACGTGCAACAAATACACTGTACTTTTTAACAGGTCTGCGTCAAGAAAGAAGTGATCCCACTTTGCCTTCTGTATAGTTTGGTAGGCATATGATATACCAACCCAAGCTATTTAAGGTCGACCTGACCTACATGTACAGTGTAAGCAAACGGACATATATAACAACTCTATTTTCACTTTGTATGAATTCTCGTTTTTGTTTCTTTTTTTCTTGTGAAACATTTTAGACCAATCATGCGTGTGAAACCTGACTTTATTTGTATTCAAATAAACGGTGAATTATGAGAACACTTTCTACTCACCCCAAGAACTGTAGCCATGACATTGTCATACAAAAATGAAATTGTTTGCAGCAATACTGCTGCACCCTTGCTACAACGCTGCCACAATACAAAATGTGTTGCCAGAACATATCGCAGCATGCTGCACTATTTCTTATCCTCAGTGAAATTATTGCAGCAGTATTGCTGCAATACTGCAAGAAGCAGCCACACTTGTTGCAGCTAGCGGCGATATATATCACAGAATGCTGCTTCATGTCACAACCAGCTGCAATATATCGCCCTGTGCTGCAGCAATCCCAGAAAGCCATCGCTGTAATCACTTCCTGTAAGATAAGTGCCATATATATGCATGATGCAGTGAGTGAAGGTACGATTTTATCTACAGAGAAGATAATTTTTTTCAGGTTTTTCGTTGATCTCAACATTTGTAATTATGTGGGAAACATAGCTGGTGTATTTGAGATTCACATTTGTGACATCAATTTGTGTACCTATAGATGCAACTGCTGCAATATTGTTGAACCTAAACTGAATATTCTGAAAGACTGTACACTTAAGCATATATACATGTATGTGTACAGTACTGCCATTTCAAAATACATTTGTATATCAATTATATCATATTGCTTTTTTTCTCTTTGATCAGTGTAAAGTTGTAATTCATAAGTTTAGAAATGCATGTCAGTATGATTTCTGACTGTATGTAATACTCAGAAGACATGCAGTCAAAATGTGCACCCCAATTCAAATTTGGACCAACTGTCAAAGTGTGGCTATATCAAACTATTTTCTCAACATGTTGTGGCAATACGGCTGCAATACACAGGCTGGGTCATATTATGCTGGGTATAATATCACTTTTACCTCATGCACAATGCATGTTCATCATTAAAATACTTTATAACGCGGCTACCTGTGAGTATCGCGGCAGAACTCCTTTGCATGATAAAAATGTTACTGCAGCAGAACTGCGGTAACATATTGCTGCAGGGCTAGTTTTGGCAATATTGCCTCAATACTGCTGCAGTATCACCACATGCTGCATTATATAGCTATGTTGCAGTATTGCGGCAATACTATAGCAATGTACATGTATTGCCACTAGCTGTGATTATCACAGCAAAGCTAATTTGCAAGATTAAAATGTTACTGCGGCAGTACTGCCTTAATATGTTACTACAGTAATGCTGCAATATATAGTGACAGGGCCATTTTTTTTGGTATGGGTTCTCTTCATACTTCCAAAACAGAGTGCTGGAAGTCAGAGATTCAGTGACCAATGCACATAAAAAGCCTAGCCACCCTGCAGCAGAATAGACTCTTCCATTTTCCATTTGTGTCTGAAGACTGGGAGATTTCCCTGTAGTTTCTTTTTTAAAGAATTTTCAACATGGATTTTTCTAAATTTATTTTATTTTCAACAAATTTGTGTTGACTGCACAAAGAAATTGATGTCTGCTATACCATAATATTGCAACATTTCACTGTTCGTGGAATGTACTGTCATTTTGGGTTTATTTTAATTTAACTAATGAACAGGGTTGCCCTAATGACACTCCTCTCGTATTTTTAATTTTCCCATATTTTCACGGCTTAAGCTATGACAGGGCAATGATATATACACATTGTACAACATTAATAACTCCTTTGATGTGATTGCTAATTTTAGCAGATATTCTCAGTTTCCAGCAGATATAAAACACTCTTGCAATATTACATCAATGTACTAATATTTATTGAACTTCCAGCAATTCTAAAAAAATGGCTCATTTAAAAACCTAAACAAGAAACTTTCCACAATCACTCCCACTCATTTTTTGTTTTCCATTTACTGTCGCAAAGCCTGCATGACTTCAGGTTCCTGGTCTCACAAAGACCCCACACAATTTCAACTCTCTGCCATCAATTTATATTTCTTCTTCCACATGCACTTCACTGTGTCGGATACAGAATTCCAGCTGACCTTTATTTCTATGGAAATATGAAAGTCAAGAGACTATAAACCAAGCTTTTTCAGCAGGGCATAAAAGACAAGGAACTGGGGAATATTGTGATGCAGGGAGGTCTCCAGGACAACTGCACAAGGCTGCCGTTGTCACACAAAAAAGAAGCACTACAGGGCCCTCGTATATTTGCTGCTCGAACCACCTGTGGCAGAAACTAAACAGATGATTTCCATGTAACGCGAAATGGAAATATAAATCTCGGATTATTCACACTGACTTATTGCTCCAGTCAAGAAATTGAGGAAGCACAAAATGCACATTTATATGTTTTATGTGCTTCCAGAAAAAAATAAATATTGTGTTGTATGCATTTATTAATAGATCTTCACCTAAAAATTCCAATACTGAATCACATCATATGGACGCAAAGTGGACGCTTTACGAGGTCCTTGATAAATCATGGTACAACCTTCCTTCCTGCCATTTCAACCTTTGACAAATCATGAGATGAGCTTCCTCTCTGCAATTTTAACAACTGGAAAATATTGTGACAACCTTCTTCTGTGCCATCTTAATCCTTAATTTATCATGACATGACTTTAATGTCCTTGACACCATCATAGGAGACCCTTCCTTTGTCATTTTACCAAATCACGGACAGACCTTCGATTCATCTATGCCATTTTTACCAATGATAAATATGACATGGCCTTCCTATCTGCCATTATAACCCTTGATAAATCATAACAGTCATGGCCTTTCTATCTGCCATTATAAACCTTGATAAATCATAACAGTCATGACCTTCCTATCTGCCATTATAACCCTTGATAAATCATGACAGTCATGACCTTCCTAGCGGCAATATATATTATAACCCTTAAAAATTCATGACATGACCTGCCTGACATCTAAATCCTGATAAATCATGGCAGTCATTATACCTTCCTCTGTGCCATTTTAGCCCTTGATAAATCTTGACATGACCTTCCTCTCTGCCATTTGACCTGCTACATCATCAAATTTAACCTTTGATAAATCATAGAGACCTATGATTCCTCTCTGTCTGGCAGACCCAGGCTGTTGACAGCATATATATATATATACATATATAATCCAACAAGGGCATTCAAATTGCATGGTAATACACAGTGAATTCCCCCCTCAGAGGTCAATGGTATTATGTCTGTAGTTCTTACAGTGTGCAAAAACATTGCCCAGACAAGCGTTTTACATGACAGGGTGAAAATTCAAGGTGGACTAATTCTGGTACATGACACACCACTATCCCAAGTAGCATGCACACACCAACTTTAATTTGGTATCTGTGGGTCTTACTATCTGAAAAATATGGCTCGCATAAGCATATTTTGGTTGGAAAGATGAATATACAGACAGACAGACAGGGTCAAAACTTATGGACACCCAACAGGTTCCGGGGAAGATTTAATATATGGTTCCCAAAACGAACAAAACAAAACAACAAACAAAAACATACGCACACATGGAAACATGCAAAAATAGCTTCTTTGTTCCCAGGGAGCATGATATGGGTTTTAAAAGGGGGCAGAGACCAGCAGATGGGCCATGTCTTGTCCATCTGAGGAACACAAAGCTCACACTCCTTAGACAACATGCTATGACTACACATTCTGTGATTCTTTTGAAGTGGCAAGCCGCTGTAAGAAGGGTCTAATGCATGCTTTATACATCTAAGGCCACCTAAATCAGGTTTGTAAAGTTTCGAGACATAAGCCCCAGCCACCTGCTGATAGGATTGTGGGCTCATTTACACTGCATGTTATCTGTCGATGATGGAGACCTCTCAATCAGAGCTAGAATAAGGCAATATAACAAACCTCGTGCTCCACTGAGGATCACAGACCATCTAGTACAATGACTTATATTCAGTAATGAGTTCCTCGCTACCCTACGGGCAAGATTTTTAAAAAAGTCAAATTCATCAAAATGAATCAAAACACCTTTAAAAGGCAATGAAGTCATTCTTGTCTTACTGATGCTGAGTAATGAGAACTATTTCTGGTTGTGCCGGGAGGCCTGGAATAATTACCATTTGCTGATGGGTATTTCACACTGAATTTAACATCAATAACTCCAACAGCTTAAGCATAGAGAAACTGCTGGTTCATTTTCAGAAGCAGTGACTTTGTTTTCAATGGGAACACAAGTTTCCTTCCTTCTTAATTTGCTAAATGAAATAGACACACACATGCAAACCCTAAGTCACACAAACATGCCCACACATCCACACACACATGCTCTAAATCAGGCACTCATGCATGCACATGTGCACACACACGTGTGCGTGCACACAGAGCAATTAACATATCTTAAAGCGAAATCAGCTGGTAGTCCAGTATCATCTGCTTCAAAATTTTACACTAAATCCCAAAGGTATGAAAAACAATATGAATAAGAAATGTGGATAGGACCTCTCAAGACAACATCCCTCAAGTCACCAGGTTTCTTCAACTTGGTATGAGTTGGGCACCCAATAGTGTGTCCGTTTCAATGCTTTACACAATTAACTCTATAAGTGCCAAAATTTTGGACTGCGTCAACAGCTTTTCTTGGCGCGCATTGAGCGCAATAATCCCAATGTGCCCTGAGAAAAGCTGTTGACTTGGGATATTTTCTCTGGAACTAGAGGCATGCTATTATACTTAAATGAAAGGTCTCTTTACGAGGAATACAAATTTGAGATCCTAATGATAATTCAGACTAGTTGCACTTTAGTAGATCGACTTTAGACGTGACTGGCACTGAAAGAGTTAAAGTATGGTAAGCATCCATTTTGGGCTAATATCTTAAAAAACATTATGGGTGCAATAGCATATAAGCTCAATAAAGGTTTAAGATAGCACCCTGAGGCTTATTTTACTTGCTCTGATCCCAAGGAGACAGGAGATCCTAATTAGACCATAGCCTGTTCCTTGCATGCAATACAATAATTTATCAGCTTACTGACTTCTGATTTTCCAACTCCACTATTGTCCAATTACAGAACAGTCAATTTTCTGATTCCCACTGCATGCATTACATTTGGTGGTGACCAATCACAAAGCATGGTAACCCTTTTCTGGTCGGAATAGGACTGAGTCAACAATTGTCTTTGGTTGAAGTTGGATGCAGTCCATCTCATGGTAAGGAAAGCTGTTGACCCAAGGCAAGTTATCCTATGCTGATGTCTCACATGCAGTTCTCATCTAACTCTTCAAGTGCCAACTGTGACTAAATTTGAACCACACAGAAGGAACTGCATGTTCTGAATAATGAAAAGGGTGTAGGATTCATGTTCCTTCTGAAAAGACCTTTCATCCAAGTATCAGCATGCCTATAGTTATGAAGAATCTGATAGTCTAGGTCAACAGCTTTCCTCAGCGTGCTTTAGGTGCATGCTGAGAAAAGCAGTTGACTCAAGCCAAAATGTGGCAATGAAAGAGTTAAATAATTCCCTATCAAAGAAACATTTAGGTAAAATCATCGAAGCAAAAACGTCCATCTGGCCCTGGCAGTTTTGGATAGTTTCAGATGGAAACGGTAAATATATGAATTCCCTGGATTCATTCTAGGCTTGCAATTTCCCTCCACATTTTTAAGCTGGAATTCAGTGAGAACTGCATAGTGGCAAAAACACATATTACCATGTTGTTCCTAATTAGTGCCCCGTACCTCTTAAGCATGCCACCCTTCGAGCTTTCCAGTCTCAGAAAAAGTGGAGATGATATCACATTTCCTATATATTATGCACAATTTTTTTATGATGCAACTGTCAAAATAATCAAAATATAAGTTGCTACTTTTTTCTTCTTTTTCCATTGCCTAGTAAGTCAAGCTCTGACATAAATCAACTGATGAACTATGAGAAACACCAGCTCCAGGCATTCTTCAGCATAAAATGCAGTACACAAAATTATTTATGTCATGTCCATTAAAAGTCTGGATATGGTGTCCATTACAAACAGCAGATTTGCAACTCTGTCTCTACTAAAGCGCCATGGCTCACTCAGTCCTTTGGTGTACATGTATAACTCATCACACATGTCAGTCATGTCCCACAGACATTCTGCTTGGACTACTTTCCTGTTTATAGGGCAACGACCAAATATCTGTCATTTCATCCACTGGAAATTACAGAAACATATCCGTGGCAGGATGGTGTTTTCAATGTTTTAGCTCAGCTTCCTCAATTGGTTCTGACTGGTATAAAAATGAAATTATATGTGGTGGCATGAATAGACGAGGAGCTGTGTTCATGGAGAATACTAGATGGCTGATCATGGTCCCCAGCAGATAACTGGTTTGTAACAAGCTTTTGATAGCCACAGCCTATTTTCCATTAAGCCAGAATTGTTAAATGCAAGTCAAATTGATGCATTTTCTCATCTACATGCGGCTGATACATATATACAGTAAAACCTGTGTCAAGTGGGTGCCCTTGGGACCAGGCAAAAGTGTACACTTAGCGCAGCTCCATTAACATGGGAAGTATAGGGAACTGGGCCAGGCAGCAGTGCCCACTAAACACAGGTGCCCACTTAGCAGAGGTGCCCACTTGGACAGGTTTTACTGTGTATATATATATATATATATATATATATATATATATATATGTATATTTTTTATTCAATACATGAACTACTATCTGTGCCTGTGATATTACAGATCATTGGAGAAATATGTAAGAATGATTGGCTACCACAGAAATATTTGACCAATGACAGGCAAGCACATATAAGCTGTTTAGTGGATTTAATCATAACTTTAGACAAATGGCAGGCAAGTTCACATTGTAGAGACTGCTACAAAGTTCAGCTAGAGCTGTTCCTACATGTATGACTGGCATGTACACCTGTGCATACAAATATCCAGCTTTGAAAACCTACTGGACATTTTAAAATCATGGCCAATCAAACAAGATCAAGTACTGCATAGCAATACATAGTCCCCCACTAGAGAACCTATTCATTCCTATCTTGATGAGGTGTCCAGACACCAAATTTGGTAGTTATACATGCATGTGTTACAGTACAGGAAACATTTCCCGTAACAAACAAAAATAGCGTTCAGAGAAAGGATTACCCTAGGCTCCCTCAATTCTGCTTTTTTTTTTTTTTTTTAAAGACTTCACAGTAGAATGCTTTACATAGAATTTCTGTATTATATATTGTTGTCTGTGAAATGAAAGAGCACTTTTGGACGTGTTCTTGGGGCAAGTTGTGGTGACAGAGACCACTGTACTGTGTGTCATTCAGATGGCCATCAAATATTTACTTCAAAAGTTTCATAACAAGTTTAAAAATAATAAGAGGAAGTTGGTTTTTAATAGAATGTGGTTCGCAATAATGTGCATCAGTGAAAAAAAAATTTTTTGAAGCAGTACATAAGTGCATAAAATTATCTGGCAGATTTAAAACGTGATCCTATTTTGGTAACTGTGTTCATGGAGTACGACTCCTTCTATTTGCACCAATGCTCACGCATCACTTCTTTTCCCTTCTGCTTTCATATTTGTGGTCCTGTGCATGACCTATCTGTGAATTGGTGTTTAGAATATCTATGAAGTCTTGTCTTCTTTGTACAAGAGGCCCTCATATAGGCTGGTGAGCCTGTCGGCCAATTGTGTTAATAAAATATGTTTAAACCAAAAAAATTTGGTGAAGCTGCATTGCATCCTTGTTGAGATATTATGGTACATGTAACATTGATCCCTTGTGCACCACTCAGATGGCCTGGACCATAAATACTTTAAAGTTTCATAAAAGGTTTATGAATACAAAGAGGAAGTTGGTTTTCCATAGGAACCTGGTCCATCATAAGATGCATTTGTGACAACAGTTTGGTATAGCTGTGGTCAGTAGTTTTTGAGATATCATGGTAAAGTCGTCAGGCTTGATGGCACTCAGACGGCCTTCAAATAAATACATTCAAAGTTTCATAAAAAGTTTTTAAAATATTTAGAGCAAGCTGGTTTTTGATAGGAACCTAGTCCATTATAAGCTCCTTCAGTGACAAAAATTTGGTACACCTACTGTGAATATTTTTTGAGATATTGCAGTAATGTCAACAAGAAGGGCGGATGGCACAGGGGCGACAATACCCTCTGGCACTTTAAGCGCCAAGGGTAAAAACTTTACAGGGGTCAAAGATCAAGTTCAAGGTCTCAGTTTGCCAATTTTGGTGTGTGATACCTTTTTACTCTTGAGAGCAAAGTTGGTAGGTATAGGAGTAATGGAAATAAGACCTGTACAAGCTAGCTTTCTTGGAAGGATGGACTAACAGAAGGATGAACAGATGGAGGGATGATGGGAGGAAGGATGGAAGGTCAACAACGCGCAAACCTATATAGCACCACAAGCATTTCCTATGACAGACTGAGAGTCAAAGGTCAAGCTAACAGTGACCTAATTTTGGTACACAACAGACTCATGTCCCAAGTAGCATCCACACACCAACTTTGTATGTACAATACAGTACAGGAAATACCACTTAAACAAGCATTTTCAGGCAGGAGCACAGAGGGACGGACAGACATGTCCCCTACATACAGTCGTACGTCTGTCTTAAGTGCCAAAGACGAGCTCAGAAAGGTGTAATAAGGGAATCGCCGAGGCCCCCATGAAATATCAGCAGAGATCTTTACCAGATTAAGGGGTAACTGACTGCAGACAGACGAGACAAAATCTCTAGGTAGGACACACATGAAAAATGCAAACCTTCATTCCCCCAAAGTCCCATTATGCAGCACACAGTAACTGTGTGGCTCAACAGGACACCACAATGTGACAAGTGAACCTCCATTGTGGACTGCTTCACCTGTATGGTTGAGGAAACGTCATCTTAGAGGACTCCTGCAGCTACAGCAAATGAGAATTATGGAATACCATATTGACCCATGGTCAAACAAATATCTTTCATGAGAGCCACCTTCCCTGCATAACACACTCAAAATTGCTGGTATAGACCTGTTCACAAATGCCACAATGCCCTATATTGGGAGCAGAATTTCTTCAATCGCAATGTCATTGTGAATATTCCCAGTGATCAATGTAATGAATCCTTTAACTTTTGGACAGAATAAAGTTAAGAGATTGAACTTCGATGCATTCTCAGCTCATTGCCCAGCAACTAAATCCTTTTTGTTTTCATTTCTGGCCACTGAAAATGACTCCTATCTTTCCAACTTGAAATAAAATGCAATCAGAGATTGCTGGATGCATGCCACTTCATCTCATTTATATTATAACCTTGCTAATCACAAGTCTCATTTTGGAGTGACTGTAGTCAATAAATATAGGCTATCACCATGACCCACATACTTGACCTAGTGGCCTACTTTTGTTTCAGGACCCACCTTTAGATCAAGATATATGTGTGCATGAAGTTTCATTAAACTAACTTAAATGCAAAGGAATTATATCCCAGACACCATTTTATAAGGATATCTCACGGCGACCCAGACACTTGACCTAGGGACCCACTTTTGGTACCCTTATGTCCAGATGCACCTGTATGTAAAGTTCATTAATCTACATTGAAGAACAAGAGACTCATAACTTGGACACGAATAGTGGAAGGATGCATGGACGTGCGGACAGAAAAAGTGATTACTATATGCCCTTCCTCCAGTAGGAGGGGGCATAATTAAGACCTAGCTCAAGACTGAGTTAATCCCCTTGAACTGAGACAGAGTTTAAGACTGAGTCAACAACTTACATGTAACTAACAACTTTCATAGGTTCTTGTGCCACATGTAGGTCTCATTTACATGGACAATTCCTGCTTAAACTGTCTTCATTACTGTTGAGGTTAGTCAAAAACACTGAAGCAGACAACATTAGACCACGCCCTCGCATTGGTTTTTAAAAAGGTTCAGATGCTGAAAATAGCTGAGGACACCGGCATGTCAGCAATATAAGTCTGCTGGTTTTTTTTGTTTTTTGTTTTTGTTTTTGTGGGGGGATGCTAAATTGTAAATCAATCAAGAGCTGAATAATAATCATCAAAATGACAAGCGCAGACAATAACATAACCCCATGTTTCTATAATATACTCCTACTAATAAAAGAGAGAGAGAGTGAACATTTCAATTGATTTAACATGTAGTATGATCAATATGTTTCATATCAAACTACATGCACTACTGTAATTAAATGCAATGTGGTCATGGAACACTAGTTCATACTTGATTGGGTGCACCGCAAAAGATTGTTGTGGAAACTGAATAAAGTTCAGAATGTGGCGATTATTGTACCTGGCATGGAGCTCCACAGTATGCCCAAGAAGTTTAGTGGTCTGCCTTTAGAAACTGGAGGGAACAATCCCCACTAATCCCACCAAGACACGCCTAGCACTATCCCAAAAGAAGCACTAAACGAATCGCTATCCCAGACCATGCTACACAATCCTGACGCTTACCCTCTACATTACATGTATGTCCAAATGCCATACAAATAGTAGTGCTCTCTTTTTTTTAAACAGGAGTATAGGCCTCTGTAACTCCTGTTGTAATTCATCACGTTTACATGTTTACAATACTGAGGCTTGGAGTCTGTACTGGGCAGGACTGCAATCACAACCCTCCACATTAGAACATGCAGCTTCCTAATTTAGTAGGCAGTTTTTCTTTACATTAAACATCTATAACATACACCACCTAATGAGAGTCACCTTTAGCATGCTTCTCATGCCTACCAATCAACAGGACAATTTGATTGCCACGGTTATGTCTTTAGTTGTTATTTGTCTACTTTTTATTTAATTTCATTTACCGGTTATAATGTGATATGGGAGCCTTTTCACACAAAATCACCCTGAATACAGCACAGCCAGCAAATAACACAATAATTGAAAGTTAAAGTCACCAAAACCCTGCAATGGCTCGTCAAATTTGACTTCCGCTTAAAAATGCTTCAACTCCCGGATTGGCATTTTTACTGCCTTTCAGAGACACATAATATGAAGACTTGAAAAAAAAACCCAGCTGCCTGTTTTGTGAGTAAAGTAATATCCTGACTGCGTGTCAAGAGTCGATGTTATTAAGATGCACAATTTTCTCACACTTCCAAAAAGTATGGTCCCATACAAAAGTCACACTTGGGATATTTGCAAGACAGACTGAGTATGCCCCGCAGTCGGGTTCCAGTTTAACTCTTCAAGACAACAGTAAATATTTATATAACCTTCACTGCATGACTGCTCCATCTGGAGTATATAGCAGGTATTACAAAGGAGGGCAGGCCCAATAATTTGCCTATCTGCACATATACATGCATATATACAGTAAAAACCTGTTTTGAGAGACCCCCCCCCCCCCCGGGACAGGCCAAAAAGTAGTCACATAAGGCTGTGCAATGACATGGAAAGGATAGGAAAGGGGACACGGTAAACATGGTCTGAAAAGGCAGGTGGTCTCTTTCCTCACAGTGGTCTCTCAAAACAGGTTTCACTGTATATATACAAACATGTGTATATATATATATATATATATATATATATATATATATATAATGATTAATGTGTTCATCTGAGCTTTTAAAATGATTGCAGATTCAAATTCCTGATACACAGATGTTTCACTGGAGTACCAGCACGGCCGTAGCTGCGCAGATGAAAAGAATGGCCCAGGTCAACAGTTGTTTGTGCACTTAAATGAGTACAATTAAAGCATACTGAACAAAGGTTGGACAGAGTCTACCAGTTGGCACAGAAAGATTGAAGTTTCATTGCCGTGTGATTTAAACAATATCATGTTGCAAAATTAATTCACTTTATCATCCTTCACATTTCGTTTTGTTCATTTCATCACTGGAGCAAAAGCATATAAACATAATTATATTAAATGGATGTCTACATGAATGAAAACTCGTGACTTTGTGTCTTTCAACAACTTTAACTCTTTCAGTGCCAACTGCCACTAAAGTGGAAGTGCCCAATGCGTCCTGAGAAAAGCTGTCGACTCGGTCCAAAATTGGCACTGAAAGAGTTAAAACAAACTGCTCTGAATTATAATAAACATGCAATAGAGTCATATTCCTTGTAAAAAGACCTTTCATTCAATTACGTACCAGCATGCCTGTAGTTAGATAGAGTATACCAGTCTAGGTCAACAGCTTTCTTTGGCACTCTTTGGGCACAATACACCCAAAGCACACCAAGGAAAGCTGTTGACTCAGTTCAAAACACGGCACTGAAGGAGATATATGTTTATCTCACACAGTCAGTTTTTAATAACAAAATAGGTTCAACACATAATTTAGTGAAAAAAGGCCGTATCAGTCTGAAAAATAATAATTGGTCCTTAATAGGTAGCCATCACATCACAATGTTTGAGGCCTTGATATGGCATTAATATAGATCCCAGTATAAATCTGTGTACATAGGCATAGCCATGGCAACCATCAACACTTACACTATAATAGCTATCATTGCATACAGGTACATGATGAAAATCAGACGGTGGTCTGCAGTTAAAATATAAGAGAATATTCATTGTACAGGAAAGACATCTAGCACATTAGTTTCTGAGAATTACAAATAGTTGGGGACAAACTGCTGGATCCTTTTGTTATCACACATATCAAGAAAAAACATGGTCTTAGAATCTATTATTTTCCCTCGGCAAGCTTTGAACCACTTTGATTAAATCCCACTGTTTTCCATCTAGCTATGTCCGTCAATAAATGACATTGGGGCAAATCAACTACAATGGATAAATTTTAACATATGCACATCGACATTGATATAGATTTAAGAATTCCTGCTTTGGGATTTTTTTTTTGTAGGCGCGCTTTTTGAAGGGAAATTGTAAATTTTCCACAAGTCTATGTTTGCACTCACACAAAGGTAACAAGCGAGTTGCGAAATGACAGGCCTCACCCAATCAATGGCATAATCATGCTGTGAGCAGAGGCTTTGAAGATATCACAGGTAAATCCTAATATATGCCCAAGATTGATTGCCGATGGTCATGACAAGCTTGGGCGCTCCACTGTGGACATCTTATCGATGTCAGGGTGGCCCTGGGTGTGTTCTCTGTGTTAGAATCAACACCCATGTATCAATTGCTTTGCTCTCCAATAGTGCCTGTCTTATTGATCGAGTCAATAATGTCTTCATATTTTTATGTTTTTCATTGTTTGAGAAGTACAAGAAAGGAGGGCTTACTCTGATGGATGAATAAAAATAACAGTCTAATGTCATATTTCTTGTTTAGAAATTATGCGGAGATTTGCACGGAGATTACACCAATCATCAGCTGGGAAAACCATAGGTGAAACTTCCTCAGGTTAAGCCAAGATGCCATACCTGCTTCAGATGCTACCACTGACATGTCACATAACATGCTTCAGATGGTAGCTCCCCCCCCCAAAAATGCCCAGGAATGTTGACAATTTACACAAAAAGCTCCACTCTCACAATGTGCTCAGCTGTATGGCAAACCGCCATGCAAGAAACCAGAACAAAACTATAGAACAGGCTCATTTTCAAACAGAAAATCGAATGCTTCCCTGCCTGCCTTTACCAGTTGCCGCCCTTACAAATCTTACAAATTTCTTGTACTAATGATGGTAGTGACCCACAAATAAGAATGTGGTCTCAGTGACCTTGGGAATGCAGTTAAGGTCATGCATCTTTGAACTTGATTGAGCCCTAATGGACTAAAATCTTGTTCACTATGAAAGCCCTACCACCAGAACTTCTGGAGTTATCTTGCGTGTGTCTATGAGTCAAAGATTTCACTTAAGTGGCTCTGTGACCTTGAAATGGGATCAAAGTCAAACCACTTCAAACTTGATTAAGCCCTTCTATAGAACTATCATCCTGTGCAATATGAAAGCCCTAGCTAAAAAATTCTCAAGTTATGGTTCACAAACCAAATTCACTTACATGTAATATATAGTTCGGAGACCTTGGAAATGGGGTCAAGGTCACCCATCTTTTAACCTGACTCAGCCATTATAGAGGACTATAATCTTGTGCAATATGAAACCCTTAGCTATAAAAACTTGGGAGTTATCGTATTCATGTTGATGTGTTAAAAGATTAAAAGAAGAAGCAGAAGAAATGGATTCAAAAACAATATGTTCCCCCCAGGGGTACTCAAGGAGACATAATTAATAACGGATGGACGCAATTTCTATTGTTCAACCCTTTCCCCCTTGAATTATAGCTGGAGCTAAAAAAGGAGTCAGCAACTTTCCTTGGTATTTATTTGGTTATAAGCACCCAGCTCGCACCAAGAAAAGCTGCTGGACTTGGGTATATCATGTTGATAGATTTCAACTACAACTTTCATTCCTCCCATGTTTCATTACTATTGGAATCAGTCAAACACATCCAGGCAGAGAGCATTTGACCTCCCTCTACTTTGGCCAATCTGCTTTTAAAGTATGACAGATAAGGACAGGAATTATAAGAATGCTATTTCCAGGGAACTGTCTCTCATCTGTCCCCAGATTTTAATTGTTAAGATGCAATGATTCAGAAATAAAAGGTATTAGACATAAACAAATTCAATTCAGACTTATAAGCATATTCGTACAGGTTTTGTCTGTGTCGGTAAACACATTGTGTGTTTTGCCAAGACTTATCAAGTTTCGTGCAGAATTCAGCTTTGCAATATTATATTTATACATGTACTCTTAACTGCACTTCAAATTTAAAGTACATGTAGCCACATAGGATAACTACATGGTCAGTGTTTAAATTTCATTTTACTTTCAAACAAGTTTAAACATAAAATGTAAACAGCCTCAATTTCAGCATTTTGAATAACGTTTTTGTTCTCAATCACAGATATTTGGTCTATTTCAGCAGCATACAAGTCTTTTCTGACTCAAATTGACCCAAAATGCCCACACGTAAAAGTTATAATCTAAAGTTTTCATTTACTAGAGTTACGGCTCAAAAATGTTTATAAAAAGACAGGCGAATTAAATCAAAAATCCCAATGTACTTGAAAGCCTCAATGACTGTGTAATCGCCACGGGATTAATGTACACATAACAAAGCCATGCGTCTGAATCACGTACATACTAAAGTGTTCATTTAAATGTACATGTACACCCGATATGTTTCCACTGTGGTATTTCCGTCTCGAGCTGCTATGGTAACAGCAACAGAATTGGCCTCTCCTATCACATTCACAGAATGAGACGCATTAATACAACACAACACAGTAGCTAATTATAAGGTTACATTGCTTTCACTTGCACGGAGATATATGGTATAAGGTGATATGGGCAGGGGAATATAACACACTTTACTGTCGACACGTATACGTGACACTGTCTACATCTGTATGTAACACAACTTAGTGTCTACATCTGTATGTAACAGTTTACTGTCTACATCTGTACACTTCTCAATGATTGACAATGCTGTGACACAACCAAATGACAAAGGAATCTAACAGCACTAAAAGACATCCGTTCTCCGACTCATAGTTATAGTGGAGGTAGAGTGTGTTTGTAATGTTCCAGATTCATAAATATCACAAAAACGATGTAAGCCTACTTTACTCTTTTGCTGTAAACTTAGGTGACTGACAAGTCGGAAGAACTAAAAGGTGATAGGCCTAACAGGTCTCTTTTTATTTTTGGCAGAAGTAATGAAATTTGTGTTTTTGGTGGTTAGGCCTATACATTTTGGAAATGAACTAGTGTCTGCAGTTAATGATGAATATTTCTAAGGTTGAGAGGATCGATTTAAAACCACCAGTTGCCTTTTATGGGTGACTGCCTGTCTCAAGTCAGGAGAGAAATTTGTTTCTTCACATTGGTATTGGAAAAGAAATGTTGATGTTTTGGCAAGTCTGGAATCTCTTTGCTGTCATTGTTGGGTTTGGAATTAATGAATGTGGATCATGATTTTCTGTACTATCCAACTGAATGGTTAACATACTGAGGCACGAACAGTTGAATAGTTAACAGTACAGAGACCCAACCAGCTCAATGGTCTGGAACACAACAAGCTCAATGGTTAACAGTGCTGGGACACAAACAAGCTCAATGGTTAACAGTGCTGGGACACAAACAAGCTCAATGGTTAACAGTGCTGGGACACAAACAAGCTCAATGGTTAACAGTGCTGGGACACAAACAAGCTCAATGGTTAACAGTGCTGGGACACAAACAAGCTCAATGGTTAATACTACTGGGACACAGCAAGCTCAATGGTTAATACTACTGGGACACAGCAAGCTAAATGGTTGACAGTACTACAAGCTCAATGGCTATTAGTTCTGGGACAAAACAAGCTCAATGGTTGATTGTACTGGGACACAGCAAGCTAAATGGTTGACAGTACTACAAGCTCAATGGCTATTAGTTCTGGGACAAAACAAGCTCAATGGTTGATTGTACTGGGACACAGCAAGCTAAATGGTTGACAGTACTACAAGCTCAATGGCTATTAGTTCTGGGACAAAACAAGCTCAATGGTTGATTGTACTGGGACACAGCAAGCTAAATGGTTGACAGTACTACAAGCTCAATGATTATTAGTTCTGAGACAAAACGAGCTCAATGGTTGATTGTACTGGGACACAGCAAGCTAAATGGTTGATAGTACTGGGACACAACAAGCTAAATGGTTAATTGTGCTGGGACACAACAAGCTCAATGGTTAATAGTACTGAATAACAGCTGACTGAATGGTTTACAGTGCCAAGGCACACAGCCGATTGAACACAGCTGAGACTCAGCCCACCAACAGGTTATAAGCAAGTATTTCATCAAAGTAGGATAACACAAAATGAACAGACAAAATTATGGATAGCGCACAAATGAAAAGAAACCAGAGGAGAAAATTCATGTCCTATTGTCTAGGAGAAGTAAAATTTGATACAGGACAACTGAAAATTCATAAGAATAAAATGTAAAGGGTAGGGGCATTTGTCCCTAGACAAGTTCACCCATGACAGAATTTTCTCACTCTGGAAACAATAATGGAAAGTACACAAAGTGAAAGGCAATTATGAACTGCATACCAATAAAGCCATGTATATGGATAGCACATGTGTACATGCATGTAAAATAGTGTTCAGAGAACGGATTACTCTCGGCACCCACAATGTTTTTTTCCTCAATTCTGCAATTTTCTTTTCTTTTTGAGACTTCACAAGTGCCATAATACAGTGTAACTGTACCAAAATTTGATGACGCTGTGATGAATCCTTCTTGAGGTATTATGGTAACAAGTTGGCCACTTGTGTGCCACTCAGACGGCCTTCAAAATAATACTTCAAAAGTTTCACAAATTTAAAAATAATTAGAGGAAGCTGGTTTTCTATAGCAATGCGGACCATTATAATGTGCATCTCTGATAATAATTTGGTGAAGCTGCAATGCATCCTTGTTGAGATAATTATTATGATAACGTCATTCCCTTGTGCTTTGATCATAAGGTGCATCTCTGAAAAAAAATTTGGTAAAGCTAAGGGGAATATTTTTTGAGATATTGCGTTAGTGTCATCAGGGTTGATGCCACTCAGACAGCCTTCAAATAAATAGATTGAAAGTTTCAGAAAAAGTTTTAAAATATTCAGAGGAAGCTGGTTTTTAAAAAGGAACCTAGTCCATTATAAGCTGCATCTCTGATAAAAAATTTGGTAAAGCTACAGTGAATATTTTTTTATATATTGTGGTAACATTGACAAGATGGATGGATGATGCAGGGAACAACAATACCCTCCAGCACTTTATGTGCAGAGAGTAAAAATGAAGACAAGATTATGGATAAGTATGCGAATGAAAAGACACAATCATGGACAGGACACAAAATGAAAAACAAAAATGGTTACTACACAAAATGAAAGGCTAAAACAATGGTGATTATGGTTCGCACACACAATGACAGACAAAATTATCAATTGCACACACAAGATAGATACATGTACCACACAAAATGACATGACAAGAGCAAACAATTTTTCTTTTCCTTTTTTTTCTTTTTTAATTTTAATTTTTGCCTGATTAGATGACAGCAAGCTTTATTAGCAAACTTAAGCCCCAATCTGACCAATGACCACAGCTTCATGCAGACTGCAGACTATGCAGGTGATCTGACCAAGTTTCTGACATTGACAGACCATGGGCGTCTCCGCTCAATACAGATTAAGGTACAGATGTCTACTGTCACTGAACAGACAGCTGTGCCCCAAACATTTGCTAATTGCTATGGAAGGCAGTCGATGGAAATTACGTGGGTACTTCTGGTAGGTTCATGTGGGCTCAATTGTCAACAGAGCAAGTGAATTGCCACAGCCTTGGGAGTCCAAACTCACACACACATCTACATGTATATGGGTTTTCCAAACGAGACCCAAAATGCTTCAGCTGTACAGCTGGGTAAGGAATAGTTGTCGAAACAAGTAGATTTATTAGATCAATATTTTGGCCTTACAGGACATTATAAGATCCATGTGTACCAAATCAATTTGGCCAATTTCCATAGGTTCCCTCTCACACACACACACTTAAGATGGTTAGGGGGAACCTATAGTGATTAGAGTACTATGCCCTTTGATATTACATGGTGTTTTCATTTCACCCTAATACCCATTAAACTATACTTTTCTCCTTACATGTGTTACAAGTGTTAGCTAAAGTCACTTCTGAATTTGAATACTGCAACTTATCGTAAAACTGCTGCCAGCAATTTAGTTCTGGCCAGAACTCGTCCCACGCCAAGCGGCCTGTGAAAGGACAATGGTTCTTATATCTCTCTTCCTTGGGGAACAAATTGCTCATAATTGCAATGTGTAACATGTGCGCACAGTCTCTGCAGCAGATTTACACACAGGTATACTCACTGCATATAAATGACACTTAACTAACCACTACCATTTATTTTGCTGAAGCCACACAAACGTCACTTCACGACAGTCCTTCTTAATCAAATCCGAACTCCCACATTTAAAAACCAAAAACCAAATAAAGATGTTCATAAGATCCGAATCCGGAAAGAGCTTTGTCGGCCACTCAAGAAAGCCAGCCCTGCAAGCACATGTATTTCCATACACAAGTAGATCATCCCTGATAATGGCTGCATTTAAATACAGTGATCCGGTAAGAATGACAGAAATCCAGGTGTCCATACTCAACTTACGATACATGGCACAAAAACTAGCATGCCATATCACATGCATCATCCCTGAGGGGTTTATATCCTGGTCTATTAGCATCCAATTGACAGCAAGCAAACACCGACAAGTCTTGCCTTGGAATCATCTGCACACATTGTTAGATCACACAAGGCCGGTGATGTTGAAATTGTGACCGACAATGTTTGCAGGGGAAACATGTCTCAGATGAAGTAGACAAGCTGCGATATGATCAATGTGTTTGCTAGATGTCATTTAGGGAGCTCTCCCTCTGAAAACCGAAAGATATATAGAAATTGCAAAGCCTTTCATAACTCAATTTTCCCGCAATCTTCTCCATCAGTCTCCAGTAGTCTGTAGGATGTTGCATGATATACAGATGTAGTCCCATATTGATTCCATTTATCACTGCACATACACGTACCGCAACTCACGTTCTCCCAGCCCGAGAGGCCAACAGAGTCTCAAAAACCTTCCCTCTTATACTAAAGCAGTCAACAGCTTTCCTTGGCACGGCTTGGGCATTAAGCACCCAACCCACGCCAAGGAAAGCTGTTGACCCGAGGCATAGGCATGTTATCTTGGTAGGTCTTATGTACAATTCTCTAACAAATTTGTTTTATTCCTGTTGAAAGTCAAAACCGTTTGAAGCAGACATTTGACCTCCGGCTCAGTGGTCTGGGTCAGCCTGGAGAGAAAAGAGCTCAAGCATGGTATATTTCATGGTCTGGTGGAGACATCATAACCCATAAAATGTGCAATTTTGTTATGGCCAGAAAATGAATTCCCTGCTCTTGACAAAGAAGTATGCACCTGCCACACATTGTCAGTCCTGAATGAATATAACATGATGGCTGCGCAGCTTTTTGTCAAGGTGAAACTGAATTTCTAGCGAGGCTTTTAATAATACAGAATCATAGCTGTCAGAACAAATGGTATCATCATTTTGCAGATCCTCAATATACTGAAATTTGAGTCTTCTCCTGCAGTAACATGCACCTGTCCCTGGCTTCCAAACTTATGCAAGAATCTCTAGGAGAGAATACCATAGAGGTGCTTTGGCTGTTAGACTTGCATAGAAAGTGCTTTGGGGGTGCTCTTCACGCTAGTTTAGGTTTACCTAGCGTGATGAAAACGAGAACAAAAACTCCATAGGTATGAAACTGCTGCCAAATACAGTGGTCCCTGTCTTGAGAGACCACTCCAATGAGAGACCACCTGCCTTCGAAGACCACTTTTTTCAACATACTGTGATTGGTACTTTTCTTGTTATTTGTACCTCCTATGAGAGACCACCTATCTTGAGAGACCATAATATGGTCCTCCCTGGAGGTGGTCTTTCAAGACAGGTTTCACTGTATATGTAATACATAACCCAGAGTAAGGCTCATCTTGTGTTGGGGGGGGGGGGTGTTTCCACTTGAACTGGCCAAAACTGGCTGGTGGTTAAATGTCCACTCAGATGTTTTATGCAAATTCAACATTATAATGAAAAACAACTTGACTGAGAATTGTTGATGAGACCTACATATCAAGATGACATGCCCCCAGTCAAAAGCTATCAGTGGCATTGGTAGGATGCTAAGTGCCTAACCCCAGGCAAAGAGAGCTGTTGACTCAATCTCAAGGCAAGGAGGAAAGGCTTACTTATCCTTAGGGAGTGGTACTCTCTCTGTTGTACTGAAAGTCCACTGCACAATGTACCTGCTCAACTTTGAAGAATTACCATACAAGAGATCCATCCACATGATACATGTATGTATATATAATGACGCATGTGTTTGACTCTTAGGCCTTAAAATTTGGACCAGAGTCTACCATCTGCCTTCTAATGTGTCTGAAGAGAGCACATAGTGTCTATCGATGGATCAATCAACATTATGCGAGAGAGAGAGAGAGAGAGAGAGAGAGAGAGAGAGAGAGAGAGAGAGAGAGAGAGAGAGAGAGAGAGAGAGAGAGAGAGAGAGAGAGAGAGAGAGAGAGAGAGAGAGAGAGAGAGAGAGAGAGAGAGAGAGAGAGAGAGAGAGAGAGAGAGAGAGAGAGAGAGAGAGAGAGAGAGAGAGAGAGAGAGAGAGAGAGAGCAGTTTCAATGGTTTAACATACATGTAGAGTATGGTAAATATGATTTTTTTCAATGAAATGGAATGGAATGTGGTCCAGAAACACTAGTTCATGTTTGATTGAGTACAATACGAAAGATTGTCCTGGAAATGGGGGTAAATTTCAGAATTTGCTCATCCTCAATTGTGTCTGACATCCAGCTTTCCAGGGGCTTTAAAATGAGCTCTGACTGACAACACAATGCACCTGGAAACTACTAATCCACCAAACACGCCTTCAAGCAAAATCAAAAGGTCCTTTTCAGGACCATCACACCATCCCAAAAGAGTGGCTAAATCCGATGATGTCATAGACCAAACACAATCCCCACACTTACCTTACACAGTCTGTCCAAAATGTTGTACCGATAGTAACATTATTATTTTTTCTTAAAGCAATACAGTGGTCCCTGTCTTGAGAGGCCACTCCAATGAGAGACCACCTGCCTTGGAAGACCACTTTTTTCAACATACTGTGATTGGTACTTTTATTGTTATTTGTACCTCCTATGAGAGACCACCTGTCTTGAGAGACCATAATTTGGTCCTCCCTGGAGGTGGTCTTTCAAGACAGGTTTCACCGTAGTACATTTGGTTTCAAATTAACACGATCAGGACGATGAAGGACGCTTTCACGTAACATCTCCACTATATCTGACATATTACCGTTGATAGCTTTGTCTCCTGAAACTGGAAAGTTTAGTCGAAGGTCAGTTGTATGGGACCCTAGACCTTGATATGTACAATGGATAACAATTTGGCTGTGGACTCTTTGAATTTCACAAAGTCAGAGCTAATCAAAGTCAAAGTTTATCCTGCCTGACCGACAATACCAGCAGTCACGAATACTGTAAACTTTGTATTCAAAGTAAAAAGTTCCCCATGCCCCTGATGAGACAAGAAAATAGATGTTTCAATTCAGACAGGAGCCCACAAATCATGGTCTGTTCAAGTGGACTTGGGCAGATACACTATGGGAGGGACTTTCATATTAGCTGCAGCACTGCTCTGTCCACCGTGAAGTACCCCTATGTGTGAACATATCCTTGCATCAAACGTGGCAAAATATGTAGCTCCTGCCGAATTAACAAAGTAGATCACATAAACTGTTAAAACAGTCATGGCCCTGCTTTTCAAGCAATCACAAAGCTTGATATGAGGAGTCTGCATATATTTACAATAAATATCCTTCATTCCCACAAATGTTACAAAACTTGTCCTTAGTTTTCCATCATGTATGCTGACATCGTGGTGACTGATTGTTACCATAGCCTGGCAACTGGATCCGATATTCTGCGAGAAAATAAAATGCATGGGGTGCCTTGTGAAACCAACCAAAACCGCCCACACGTCCTGGTCACATACCATCTGCACCAATGGTTTTTTTTTTAACCTTTATTTTCATCATTAATGTAAAATACTTAGTATCCAATAATGTTGACAAGACCTGTCAGGGTTTCTATTAACGCACCTGAGTGCAAGTTATGCCCCAGATCAATACTGAGATCCACTGGAGAGCACAGCCACAAATGTTTTCTAGGATGAAAGGAAAAAATAAAAGTTTAATGATCTGAAATATATGGCTTATTACAAAATTCCTTTTTTCCTTTCAAGCTCTTTTAATTTCTTTTTTTTTTTTTTTGACGCATTATAAATTTAATTATGAATGTATATAATGTTACTGCCACAGTGACACAATTCATTAACTCACTTCTAAAGCATTGCTGAACACACATGTGAGTTACTTGGCCCATGACTGAAACTTCCCATGTGTGTCTCTCTCTCTCTGTCTCTGTCTCTGTCTCTGTCTCTGTCTCTCTGGGGGACCCTCTTGAAAACTCCGGAAACCTTCAAAACTGAAAAGAAAAGGATCCCTGGCACTCTCTGGAAAAACCCCTTGTGGAAATACTGCCATTCAAAATACCTGTATCAGTACCTTGCTTTTGGGCACAATGGGTTTTAAGGCTTCAACTCACACCAATGAAAGCTGCTGATTCAGTCTTTATCTGAGGGAAAAGGATTAATACCGATGTCAGAGAATATTTGTTCTCACTGATTATCAGTTCTTGCTGGAACGAATATTTGTTGCCCCCAGAAATAAGTACATGTATTCAGGAATGTTTCTCCCCCGTATGAATATTTCTTCCCTGACCACACACTTTGTATTATCAGTTAAGTTTACTCTATGCATTTGATATTCACACTAGGGAATATTTAATACACATTTTCCATGATTAACCTATGCTCTGCTGAACTACATGTATATAAGCTTAATAAAAGAAGAAATTGAACATAAACTAAGCAAAAACTATCAAAGCTAACCTTAGCTGAGCTAAATTTTGTAAGCTAAAAAATTAATACAAAAACATAAATAAGATGAAAAAAAAAATACTCAGAAGCAAACATAGTACACATACAAAATCAATCAACAGATTGTGGGTAGAAACAAATAGTTGCTGAACATTAGCTCCGTATACTGTAGGGGTGGGAACAAATATTCACTCCCCAGGGAAAACACATATTTTCCGACTGTGTTTCTGAGGGGAAAATATTCCGTTACAATGGTATGATCATTTTTTAAAGAAACATTCTAAGGAGTCAGCCTAAAACACGTTCGTCCAATCTTACTGTAAGCGAACGCAATGAAACAAAATCAATGTGTGAATCAAATAGATCAATGACTTATGCCTATGTTCAGTGGGGTCTGATTAAATATTATTAACCATCTTGAAAGCCATACTTAAGCAACGCCATACAAGTCCTGCAATACACTGACTTACAGCAGAGGTTATAATGACCCAGGCCAGTGTATTCAGCAGAGTAATATTACATGTTAATGAGATAAAGCTAATCTTTGCAATACACATGTGTATACAGGTAGCCGCCATCAAAAGCTGATGGCCGTGGTCAACATTAGGTAAAATATGTATATATTTTATCAAATATTGACAACCAATCAATATTTGGTAGAATATATATTTTATCAAATATTAACAACCAGTGTTAGTTGAACGACACATGTAGGACAAGGATGCATATTTCTAGTACAAGCGCTGCTGCACGTAGCTATAGAAAAATTATTGTTAACCCTTTCTGGATCAAGCAGAACTGAGTCAGCAGCTATCCTTAGTGCAGGCTGGATGCAAGGAACCCAACTTATGCTTAGGAAAGCTGTTGACCTGGTGCATGATGTCCCCATAGGTTTCATCCGCAATTCTCAATCAAAGATTGCACATGAATTTACGTCTGGGCATTTCAGGGTGATTTGACGGGGAAGGCGTTAAGTCAACCAGGACGAGAGGACAAGTGTTTGTCTACACGTCTCTGAAGCACCGTGCAAAGATGTGCATAACATGGATGGAAACTCTCTCGAATAGGCTTGCAATGAGCTTAAAGGTACAGGGAAACCTATGTCAATAGACCATGGCTAGGGATGGTAAAAGTGTGGTCTGCCCATACAGGTATAGTGTCTTTCATAGGAGCTATAAGCAGCATGAAGAGAGCTAGGCAAAGTATCCTGAAGAGGTGGTCTTTCAAGATGTGGTTTCTCATCAAAATGATAACCCCTGGTTTCTCGAGGCAGGGACCGCTGTATTGTAAACGAACACCTAGCAGAAAACCCACAATGGGATAATCCCATCATTACAACATAATGTTGTCCTAAATCAAGTCTTACCAAGATTAACGTTACGAAGTTGCAACTCAAGCAATGGTACATGTTTCGCTTTAAAGCAGCAATCGGCAAAAAATGATAGGACGAGTTGTTTCACCAAGGAGTCTTTGCAACAGGTCTTGCTTTAATCATCTTAATGGCTGCCTGCATATGCATCACCTGCGACAAAGATATACACAACACGCAGCAGTTTACCTTGCCTACATGACCCGTTCTTTCCTATATACAATGTTATTTCAAGCCATTTACCAATCTTAGCCATTTTTCACCCATTACTAGATTTTTTTGTATTTTTTTTCCCTTTCCGTGCACGTAATATTGGATTGTGATTCCATGGTTATTGGATAAAGGGATACTATTTGCTTGGCTGTGTTGTAGAAAAAACTACATGACTTGATATCTAAATTAGAGACAATTCAATTTGGTAATGTCATGAAGGAATGCATCTGAAATCCCAGCAACACAACCTTGAGAGATATTTGACGGCCATCATATTAATGGGAATCGGTAACTATATGACCCTCAATTGCCTTGCAATGTTGGCCTCTAACACAACAATATGGTCGCATGAAACGATTCCCCATCATCATGTGACGAACACCACAGCTGGGCAAAGACATCTTTCATGGCAATATGCTTTCAAGTCTTGTCAAGGGACCAAACCATGATTAAACATGCCAGAGACATCCCTTTAGATTTCAGAACAAGAGCTGTACAATTTATAAACAATATCTTATTCCCTGAGGTACCCTCATGTCACTGATAAACAGTTAAGCTCTTGAAGCATACATTATAAAAACCAGAATCCAATTCAGTGGTGCATCTTTATTGTGTACCAGACGTGTCACAGCAAACAAGAGGCACCCAACTGAGAAAATAGCTGTCCCCAGCCATTAGATTATTCAGCATGGGTAAACACAAGCAACCAGAACAACAATGTGATCTATATTATAGCTGGCCTTTGAAACACTCACCGAGTAAGAATTGTACAATTTTTTTTTTAAGCAAGCTGAAACCCTTACGAAAGCGACTGATCCCACTGACCACTTTGTACCAATCATGGGCATGCTCCCACAAGAGAATGTCTGCGCCAGAAGACAGCGATGACTTCTAAGCTCACATTACTACAACATGGGTGTAATTATCCCTGGATGCGGCTTTCTTCATCGGGAAAATGTCTGTATTTGGCACCCTGATTACAGTGCGTTATGACTACAGCTCTGTGGACATACTTCCAATCAGCTGCCATAAATCTGCCTCAGCCCTGTGATGGTTTTCTTCACAGCAGGTTACTCCAATCTCACGGGTCAGTCCTAATGCACCTGAGAGGGGACGCATTCAAAATATATGTCTACCCCAGGCGCACTCCCGGGAAGCATTGATCGCAATTTACTTCTACTGTCAAAATTTCTACTCTCGGGCACAGGTTTTGCATCAAAATAGGCAGTAGATACAAGATTTGCTGAAATGTATCTCCCACAATAAATACGTTATAAAATATAATGATCATGCCTGGGTCCCTTGGTGGGGAGTATGAATTACCTACGGGTGAGGACTGGCGTCCAGTCCCAGCTACTGAGGATATCAGATGAAATGAAAAAAGATATATGACCAACAAAAAACACAAAACAAGTGTACAGTGATCCAAAGGATCTATGTCCTCCGCCACAATATACAGAAAAAGGCTATACAATGTATACAGCATGTCTGGATGCACAAAAATTGATATGTTCTTGGGCCCTGTGACCTTGAAAATAGGTCAAGGTCAAAAACAATATATGGCACACATGTCCTTGGTATGATGCATCTCTGGTATAAATTTCATTATTCCATCTCTAAGGGTTCTAGAGATATGCTGCCAGACACACGTAAATGGATATGTTCTTAGGCTCTACAGGAAAATGGATATGTTCTTGGGCTCTGTGACCTTGAAAATATGTCAACGTCAAAAACAATACATAGTGCACATGCCCATGGTATGATGCATCTCTGGTATAAATTTCATTATTCTATATCTCAGGGTTCTAAAGATATGCTCCCGAACGGACGGACAGACGGACGGCAGGCCCACTATCCTCACTAACTCTATGTCCCCCTATGCCACCTTCGGTGGCGGGGGACAAAAAAAAACCCCTACAGTATGTGCTTGTTACAGCTTCCACAATAAATTAAATTAACGTAATCTGGAATCCAGATGATAATAATTGTGACCAAATACTGATGGAAATGTTACCAACACAAAGTAAATTCACAACTTTCTAAATTATTGCTGTTCATACTTAATACATAATATAAGATTAATGTTTTTCTGTCCTTATAAAAATATTTATGCACTTAAATATCTGCCAAGTTACTTTTCCCATGGCAACCACAGGAATAACTTTGATACCAGCTCTATTGGGTGTCTTAAAGGGTTGTTTGGTGACACCATGGTAAAAGGGGTTTTGAATTACACCCTTAAAAATCCTGGCAGTACTTTGCTCATCCTTAAACATCTTAAGTTAAATCATAGTCTAACTTATGTTTATTGTTCCCATTATTAAGCAGAACATGCATTATGCTGGAATATTTGTGTTCCCTGATGGAATCTTGTGGCAGAAGCTCTGGGCAGCTGTTGTTCTGTTCTAGGTCCATTATTTTGGAAGTCATGGGATATTTTTTCTCGGTAAGATTGTCAAAAATTGACATTCAGACTTGCCAAAAACAGTATACACCCCATAAGCTTCCCTTGCAGGGGAGTATAAAAAATTGTGCCTGTTGAACGTCAGTTTAATGTCATTCTAATGTCAAGAAAGCCAATTTGTTTTGGAAGCACACATCCCAGGTGTAAATCAGTCTTTTATCAGATCCTCATTTTCTGCAGGCAGTGACAGTAACAGACATACATGGAGAGTATACAGAAGTTGGCTAACAGACCTTCGGTAACGATGATCGACATACAAGTATTACAGGCCATTTAATTCTTTCAGTGCCATATTCTGGACTGAGCCAACAGCTTTTCTTGGCATGCTTTGGGCACATTGCACTCAAAGTGAGACAAGGAAAGCTGTTGACCTCGACTATTATATTCCATGCAATTATGGGCATGCTGCCACTTGAATGAACGGTCTTTTTGCAAGAAATATCACTCTAACACCCTTAGATAATTCAGAGTAGTTTGTTTCAGGTCATTCGACTTTAGTCGCAGATGGCACTGAAAGATTTAAAATGGACATCATATGAGACAAACTAATCTGTACAAGTGTGCTGAGCAGACAAATGGTACAAAACATGGTGAAAAATGTTGCTGTTTCATATTGATGAATATAATGTCTTCATGCAAGATACATACTAAGAAGGGGTATACAATAAACTATGACACATTGCCAGCTTTGAAATATATATGAGACACAAACGATTTAAAGTACTAATGGATTAGTATTTGATACATTGTGTAGTGCTATATTCATCATTCATATTGATATCTATTGTGTGTAACTGCATCTTTGGTGTAAACATATAGTGCATGTATTGACATCTCCTTGATAGATGTCTTTTGTGCATGATAGGGCACCTGAATTGTGACGGCGTGCTCTTCGAAGTAAAGGGAATCATACTGCTGCGTTCTTACACCATTTGTTTACAAAAACCTTGCTTTGTTATCACTTGGCATGCTATCTTATAAACATTTACCATGATTATACCATGCTTCCTTTGTTTTCTCAAGGGATATGTATGTCACCTGCTTACACATATATCCCTGCTTTAATTTTCCGTGGCTAAATTTCAACACAAGACTGATTTGCTTTGGTGAATACATTTTAAAATGCATTTATATTCATGAAAACAAAGAAGACATGGTATGAAAAGGATACATCTCTTGTTCTCGTGATTTATCTGGAATCCTGCATTTTTAAATCCCTACGCTTCGCTCCGGGATTTAAAAAAGCAGGATTCCAGATAAATCCCTTGAACTTGGGATGTATCCTCTTCTGAATACAGAGAATCTTGAATGGCAAGGAGTGAGTTACCATTTTTTTCCTCACAAGGGATCACTATTGGTGGAAAATCAAGAGTAACCGAAGGTCACGCTTAATTTTTCCCATTAACAGCGATCGCAAATGAGAGAAAAATGGTAACTCACTCTCCAGCCATGCCAGATTCTATTTATTCTATGTTTGATTGGGAATTCATCACACACAAAAGTATGCACTAGGCCTCTTTCCAGGGTCGACCTGGTGTACCATATTAGTTTACATTCATCATAGTTTTTCCATGTCATGCGTGACATATAATCAAACATCCCTTGCATACATTTGATTTTGTCTACGCATAAATGCACTGTGTCACTGATGCAGGCCCATCACAATTTAGTTGTAACAATGTTAAGCCTTCAAATAAATAATTCAAAAGTTTCATAAGTTTAAAAATAATGAGAGGTAGCTGGTTTTCAATAGGAACGTGGTCCATTATAATGTGCATCTCTGATAAATACATGGTGAAGCTGCGATGCAACCTTGCTGAGATATTATGATACATTGTGCGCCACTCAGACGGCCTTGAAATAAATACAGTGAAACCTCATCATAACGACACTCAGATATTCGACATATTCAATATAATGACATAAATTGTCATGGGAAAAGGTTTAATTCCTTTGTTATTTGACTCATTTATCTGACATATTTAGTTATCCGACACATTTCGTAGGGGACAGATGGTGTCATTATAATGAGTTTTCGCTGTACTTTAAAATATTATACAAAAGTTATAAATATAAAAAGGAAGCTGGTTTCATCCAGGAACCTGGTTCATTATAAGATGCATCTCTGATAAAAATTTGGTCACCCTATGGTCAATATTTTTTGAGATATTGTGGTAATGTCATCAGGGTTGACTCCACTCAGACGGCCTTAAATTAAATACAATAAAAGTTTAATAAAAAGTTTACAAATAGTCAGAGGTACCTGGTTTTAAATAGGAACCTGGTCCATTATAAGGTGCATCTCTGATAAAAATTTGGTAAAGCTACAGTGAATATTTTTTGAGACATCGCGGTAATGTTGACAAGATGGATGGATGGACAGATGATGCAAGGGACGACAATACCCTCCGGCACTTTATATGCTGACGGTAAAAAGCCATCCATGCTGAGGATTTCTTGAAACCACTTTTGTCCTCCAGGTCCATTGTATTTTCAGAGTCAAAACCTGGTAATTTGTACCCTGTGCTTGGCAAAATCAAACATTTTTCAGCTATGGTGTTGTATATTGACACTTATTGTATGTATTTTAACTCAAAACAAGAGGATCATGATGATTCTGTGCTCTGCTGACTGGGATCTGCTTTTACAGTATTGGAACACATGGACTACAGTCTAGATTTGTACAGCTACATACATGTATGTGGAGTCGTAGCAAAGTTTGTCCTTAAAATAAATTTTGCGGAAGGACGGACGGACGGACGGACGGACAGACGGACGACGGACGCAAACAGATTCTATAAGCTCTGCTGATGGTAGTACATGTATTATCAATTTACATACCTTGCTGTTTCAATGGCTGCCGGTGTACAGTGGCAGCACTCACTTACAGTCACAAAGTCTGATATCACATAACTTTGTCAAAATTAACATATCCACATTATTTTCGCAAACTTTCATTGTCTAATGTCCAACTATATTTTGATAAAATTTTAAGCAATTCTATCAGGCTGTTCTGGAGAAGAAGTCGAAAATAGCCTTAACAGGCAATAATTCATCAAAAAAAATAGGAAAAACTCGCAGCGCCACCTGGTGGCCAAAATGAGAACTAGTTGACCCCAGGTGACCCTATGTGCAATGTCAAAGCAATTGGCCTGGTAGTTCTTGAGATGAAGAAATTTTTTTTTTTCAAAAAATAAATTAAAAAATTCATTAAAAATAGAAAAATATTGCATCATCTCCTTCGCAAACTTGGTAGAGGTTCACCTGGGCAACATCTATGTGCAAAATCAAAACATTCTATGCAGCGGTTTTTGAGAAGAAGTCGAAAATATTAAAAGTCTATAACGACAGACGGACAGACGGATGGACAGACGGACGATGGACGCAAACAGATTCTATAAGCTCTGCTGACTGACAAGTCAGCAGAGCTAAAAAAATGAATGTAAAGAAACATACATGTATACATGTACCATAAATTAAGGTGCTTATTTCATGTATATCAGTTTTTGTGGTCTGTGGGTAAAGGGTTAAAGGCGTACTGTGGCGATTATTTACATTTTTTGAGTTGTTCTATATGATAAATGTGGAACCATATCAGAAAATACAAACTTTTTTCCCCCAACTGGATAAGCAGATATCAAGTATTCATAGATATGTAAATGAGGGGTTCTGTTGTCAGCTGGACTAACTGCTGCAGCTAACGCAATGGCAGCTGAGTGAAACTCTGGCAAAAACATGGAAACCTGACCAAGTACACATTTTCCACTTTTACCATGGATCACAAGGAACACCATTCAGCGGCCTTAGTATAATGCCACATTGTGGCTGTGGTGGGCGTTGCTTGGCATTGGTCGGGGATGCTCTGCGGCAATCGCTGCCCAAATTTGAAGCCTTGGCAGGAATGGGCAGACACTCTCTTCACCGCCGCGCACTGCCACCCATCACCACGGAGAAACTCAAGGAGTCCAGGGAGCATCAATACTCCCTGGACTCCTTGAATTTATAAATTTGTTTCAGACATGGGCTAGGTGAATGAATGGAAGAACATGATGGCAAAATGAGAATGACAATAAAAGTTAATATTTATACTTCATGTATATTTTTGTTTTTGCATATATATATATATATATATATATATATATATATATATATATATATATATATTTATACACACACACACATACATGGATTATAATTGTATATAGATATGTTACCATTAGAATGACTGTTTTAGCAATTTCACAAATTATCCATCCGCACATCACTCTCAGAAAAAACAACAACTTTATTTGTTGTCAAGCAGTCGGGTGCAAATAAATATTTATAGGGCATTTCAATTGTCATCAAATGATTCAATATTTTCTTGTGAATAATTCTCTGTAATCAATCTGGATTCATTTGTTACTGTCTATACATATATGTGTTCTTACCCGCTTTTTGGTATCATACTTTACTCATCAAGCTCATACATTTTATTTCTGTTCCATGTTCTATGACATCTTGCTGAGCTGTAAGAAATCCTGCTCTCAAATGTTCTGGGCTAATGATGCCTTGTATGTGAACATGAAGGTCGAGGGCCTGTAAGTAGCTCTCATCCTTTGCAGTGACAAGTGGCTGGGAAACATGAGATACGGGTACAGATGTCTTCACCTTGAACTGACCATTTCAGAGTTAACTAGAACAGACTGATTTTCCAACAGAAAATCAAATGTCTCCCGGTGGAGCATTTACGTCTCTGAATAAGCTACAGGTGATAACAAATTACCAATGACCAAGTTTGCTTGAAAATTACAATCCTATTTTAGCTCTCACCTAGATACATTACTCTAGCAATTTTCATCAAGTTCTTCAAGACTTATTGCAGAGAAAACAATTTCACATAAGTGACCCTGTGACCTTAGAAATTAGGTCAAGGTCACCCAAATACAATCCCAACCTTGGTCTTAACTTGATACATAATCCTACCAAGTTTCATCAAATTCCCTCAAGTTCTTCAAGACTTATCGCACAGAAACCAATTTCACATAAGTGACCCTGTGACCTTAGAAATTAGGTCAAGGTCACCCAAATACAATCCCAACCTAGGTCTTGCCAAGATATATAATCCTACCAAGTTTCATCAAATTCCATCAAGTTCTTCAAGACTTATCGCACAGAAACCAATTTCACATAAGTGACCCTGTGACTTTCACAATTCGCTCAAAGTCATCCAAATACAATCCCAACCTAGGTCTTGCCTAGATACATAATGCTACCAAGTTTCATCAAATTCCATCAAGTTCTTCATGACTTATCGAACGGATACCAATTTCACATAAGTGACCCTGTGACCTTGAAAATTACTTCAAGGTCATCCAAATACAATCCCAACTTAGGTCTTGCCTAGATACATAATCCTACCACATTGCATCAAATTCTGTCAAGTCCTTCAAGACTTATCGAACGGAAACCAATTTCACATAAGTGACCCTGTGACCTTCAGAATTCGCTCAGGGTCATCCAAATACAATTCCAATATAGGTCTTGCCTAGATACATAATCCTACCAAGTTTCATCAAATTCCAACCTGTTCTTCAAGACTTATTGCACGGAAACCAATTTCACATAAGTGACCCTGTGACCTTGAGAATTTGCTCAAGGTCACCCAAATACAATCCCAACCTAGGTCTTGCCTAGATACATAATCCTACCAAGTTTCATCAAATTCCATCAAGTTCTTCAAGACTTATCGCACGGAAACCAATTTCGCATAAGTGACCGTGTGACCTTCAGAATTTGCTCAAGGTCATCCAAATACAATCCCAACCTAGGTCTTACCTTGATACATAATCCTACCAAGTTTCATCAAATTCCATCACGTTCTTCATGACTTATCGAACGGAAACCAATTTCACATAAGTGACCCTGTGACCTTCACAATTCGCTTAAGGTCATCCAAATACAATCCCAGCCTAGGTCTTGACAAGATACATAATCCTACCAAGTTTCATCAAATTCCATCAAGTTCTTCATGACTTATCGAACGGAAACCAATTTCCCATAAGTGACCCTGTGACCTTTAAAATTAGGTCAAGGTCACCCAAATACAATCCCAACCTAGGTCTTGCCTAGATACATAATCCTACCAAGTTTCATCAAATTCTGTCAAGTCCTTCAAGACTTATCGCACGGAAACCAAGTGTTGAAGAACATGAACAAGAAGAAGAAGAAGAAGAAGAAGCGGAAGAAACGGGCACTAAAACAATATGTCCCCCGGCTTCCACCGGGAGACATAAATATAATTATAATTTAACAAAGTGTTATTCCATCATAAAAAAAACAGAAAGAAAAAACAGAAAGAAATAGTTTCGAGTTTGGTGCTTGAGCAAAAAGCACTGATTGGCAGTGAACTTGGTGGGATCTCATAATGAGACCAGCAAGCTGGAGTTGTGTATTCAACATGTGACTCGATTTAATATCTTAATTGGTTACACCCCAGTGCACACAGTTGACACCCCTGGATCACCTGGTGAGCAGTAGCTGGGTTTGGGGCCTCTTGGGTATTTAGCAGGTGTGTGGATCTGTGTTGTGACATATCGATGTTATAGCTACTGCAACTGTGATAAAAGGACAAAACTTGATTGCTACTCTAATACCTCCATAAAAAGCATCAATTTTGTTAATTTTCAGCTCATGATTAATATCTAATGATCTTTCCTCATAATAATTATGGTGTGCTTAACAGTGAGCAGGGAGTATATGAATATAGGAGATCAGGATTTTATTCTATATCAAAAACTGTCCCTGATGTGGGAATTCATTGGGACACATCTAAATCATGCAGGATAACTTAAGCGTGTTTGTGGACTAACACTGTGATGCATAAAGCCAGGACAAGATCAAAAATGTGCATAAATAACATTATGTGTGTGTGAATGAATTTATGTCTTGCATGATTATATGTGTGTGTGTGTCTGTATGTGTAAATATCCAATGTACATGTTGTTTTATACACGTCGGAGCACACAAGTACATAAAGACCAATGTTTATGTCCACATAGATATTATATTCAACTTTTATTTTCCTCTCCTTTTACTGACCAGTTCGTGCATTTGCTCACTTAGCTTACATATAAAACAAATAGATGCTCCCTGGGGCTGCCTTTGAGTTTTCTCAGTGGCAGTGCATGAGCAGCGGTGGGCAGTGCTTGGGGGACAGGAAGAAGATCACTGACCATCCTGTAAGCTGTGGCAGTGTTCTGTGGCAGGGGGCGGCGATCGCCATCCACCGCCGCCAAAATGTGTCATACGCTGCTGAATGGTGTTCCTAGTGGATGAAGCAACGTGTACAGATATTATCAAATTCACTAAACTGAGATATTTACTCATTTTATGAGGATTAATAAGGAAAGGAAAATGCAGAAATCAATACACACAAGCTTATAGCTCCTGCGGTTGTGTATTCAACTGCTGAAGCAGGTGTCAACTAATACCACACTGATAAGATCAAAGAGGGTGATTAACAGAGTACACAAGTCATTATGATATGCCTGATAATGTTGTGCATCTCACCTTGGTGCCCCCTCAAGGTTTGTGTATTGTATATGGAGTGTAGCCCAGCTGTGATCATACAAGAGAACACGTACTGGAAATATAAAGTAGCTCTAACTAAATACCTGTTCGAGAAAAAATGTTGACAATTTGTCAAATGAACACCTAGAACGACCATTAATAACAAAAAAACAAAAGCAAAAACTATCACTGCTGTTCCCCTTGAGCAACAACAACTGAAAGCCAATAGGTACTTTGTTATTGATGTTTCATAATTACTATGGGTCTAGGATCCATAATTACCAAGATAAAAGCCAATATAATCAGTTTGACCTTTCAAGGTCACTCTGGGTCAAAACTAATTGTACAAATTGAAAGCTCATAGGTACTTTCCTGTTAATCTTTAACAGAAAACATGGACCTAGGGTACACCACTATGAAGATTAGCCAAGATGTGAAAAAATGCTGAGTCAACCAAAAATAACAATAATAAAAAAACAATAATAAATAGAATTTTAATTTAAAATTCATTAAAAATCCAAAAATCACTGGACCATGACCATTTGAATATATTTGGCACATACCTACCCAGTTAAGCTGGTTGGTAGTTTCGGAGAAGATATAGAAAATTGGTCCTGATACATGAGTGGGCATGAATTTTCACAAAACTACTTTTTTTATCAGTCAAAGTTTAAAAAAATAAGTATATACAAATATAAAACAGACGCGAGTGCAATGGATGTACCCACATGTCGGGAAATAAATCACAAATAATAATAAGTGAAATCAATGAATAATATATTTTATGCTATACAGAAAAGCCCATGACCAACCACAACATAATTACATAATCTTGACACTGTACATACATAAGTCTTTCGTTGGAGAGACCACCCCAAGGGCCACTCCTAGAAGTGGTCACATAAAGCAGGTGGTCTCCCAACTTTGCTTCTTGTGCCACCTGCCCAACAACTAACCTCTACCTTGAATTCCCATTCATAAACTAGATCCAAATGTGATTAGTGTTCTCTTAGTGGACCCCATTTCCTATTGGAGTCTTGCATGTGTTTGCAATGCATTTATTGATATTATAACCGTGTTTTGAATTTGTAAAACTGCTTTTAGAAAATTTTAACACTTTTGTACAATATAGGTGGGATATAATTATCTGATATGGGGAATTTTTGGATGGATAAGTGGTCACTGGTCAGGTTCTGCAGGTGGTCTCCCAAAAGAGGTAAATCATCATTAGAAGGTGCTTTTGCAAAGTGACAATGGTCAAAAAGGATCATATGTGGTCTCCCAAAATACGAATCTTTCAAAAGAGGGAATACTGTATCCTAGGTTAGTACAAGCATTAACCAAATGCTACTAAAACTTCAAAATGGCTGTTGAAAGTCGTAAATGACAACTAAAATTTCTCAAAAATTCTTTGTTTTGATGCAAAAATTGAACAAATTTAAAGTCTGTATAGGTCTTTCCAGGAAAAAGGGAAATTTTGGCAATTAATTTCAAAATCCTAGCCCCAACCTAGCTGTATCTGCAAACTAGTTCTGACAGTCAATGTACTACCTCTTCCTCTGACCTGCCATCTTGAATTTACACAACACCTTTTGACAACTCTTGGGAAAGATGACAATACACCTGCTCTTGGTGATGTAATGTATACAGGAATTATTAATTTATATGAGTTGTGTTAAAATGAGGAATTGACCTTTGCATGTGGGATGAAAAGGCAAATTTCAAAAGTAGAAAAACCCTGGGACTGCAGAAGTGCTCGGGCTGTCTTTAAAGCTGAATCTATCAGAACACCTTGGGGACTTAGTATTTTCTCTCAGCAAAGTTTTTTTATTGGAAGCATCATCAGATTACAATATTTGTCAACTTTCCCATATTGCCCGAGAGACTCCTGCTTTGGAAATTCACAAGTTCTTACAAATGACAGACGCTGTTGGCAAAATTGCCTATTCTCTTTAATCACATGCATCATTCATATGCATCTCCTGGTCACACTCTTTTGGGGGTTGACACGTACCTGTGGGTCTGGCGATACACCTGTGAGGGTTTTTTTTGGGGGGGGGGGGGGGTTGACACCTGTAGGTCCAGGGTTGCCACCTGTAGATCTGTAGTTGACACCTGTAGGTCTGGCAATGACACACATGGGTTTTCGGGGTTGACAACTGCAGGTCTGGGGTTGACACTTGTAGGTCTGGGGTTGATACCAGTAGGTCTGGCAAGGACACCTGTAGGTTTCAGGAGTTGACAACCATAGGTTTTGGGGCCCGACACCTGTGGCTTAATTTGTGGGGTTGACACCTTGCTGGTCAGGGATTAACAACTGTGTGTTGGAGAGTGGATACCTGTGGGTTTTATGGCTTGACACCTGTGGGTATTATGGCTTGACACCTGTGGGTATTATGGCTTGACACCTGAGGGTTTTGCTATAAACACAGTATAAGGAGCCTGTATTGCCAGACCAGTCATCAATGTTTGCATCTGAACTATAATTCATTCATAAATGATAACTTTCCTCCTTAACTATAAATGAACACAGCAGCCACCTTGACATGCAGCCTGGCTGTCTTAAATACACCTATTGTTTACATTTCAACACTTAACAGCTTCATTCAGCAGTCATTATTGACGATATGAGAGGACAAAGATTGTTAACAACATCAACCACTGAACATGAATACACCTCACTACTGCCAATCATCAGTGTTTCACATTAACCCTTTCTTGTTGAGAACAAGGGTCAGTCAATAGCTATCTTTGACATGGACTAACTGCAATGCACCCAAGCCACACCAAGGTAGGCTGTTGACCTGAGTCATGTTATCATCTGTCTTAACTATAACTTTCACCAAAAATATTTTCTACCAATGAGAAGTATCAGTAAAAAGATTGAGGCAGATGACAATTTATGTCTGGGTGATTCTGGACGACTTGAGTGGCAAAGAGTTCAACTTACAAAACCATTCAAATCAAAGGCTCACACATAAAGGTAAACCGCTGATTGAAAATTATGGGTACATTGCTTGGGCCTGATACTTTCAGGAGATCTCACACATTTTACACCCCACCCTTACCCCTTACCCGAAAAGATCCTCACCAGACTGTAAAACAATATCAATAATAGTATTTTTGAAGTCCACAAAGGTCTGCAGAGTTGCAGATAATTCTGAGCCCAGGGTGTTTGGCAACTCTACATCAAGTCGTGCAATATAACCAAGCTAGGTAAATCTACCTGCACTGACCACTTTCTAGATGATAGTTATATTTTTTTTTTTTTTTTTTGGAAATGGAAAACTGTTTGCAAAGTAATATTTCGCCTGTTATCAGAGACACTGAAATGCTTGATACTTCTACATTTAAAGCAAAATTAACTGCATTTTACTTTATTTTATTTAAATTTGAAACGACATTTACATAACTATGTGGACACTTCATTTACATCACTTCAAGCACATAAGGAGATACAATTCAACAGTAGGTTTTCCAATGGCATACTGTTTAATCGTAATTTCCCCACATAAATAAATATTCATTATTCTTCCACAATGAGATCCATTTATAGATATTAAACTCGAGATTTTTAAAAATTTTGTTTCCACACAGAAGCTGAAACCAACCCAGGATCAATTCATGAGCATAAAACTCGAGAAACTGTTTTGGGTTCAATTCTGGAAAATAAATGCTCAGGACTATGAGGGCTTATGCAGTAATCTTAAAATACTATTGAAAGCCAAGGCCTTTAAATTGATAAAGAAATCCGATATATTTTGAACTTCTTTACATGTACAAAGTACTTTGGGTTGAAAGATTAATCCTTTCCACCTAGAATTAACTCTTTGAGTGCTTATCATCTCTAAAGTCGATCTACTTAAGTCAGACAGGTCTGAATTATCATTACAATCCCAGATTCGCATTCCTTGTAAAAAGACCTTTCATTCAAGTACCAGAATGCCTATAGTTCCTGCGAGAATACCCCAGGTCAACAGCTTTTCTGGGCACGCATTGGGCGTATTGCTCCCAATGTGCGCACAGAAAAGCTGTTGACTCAGTTCATAATTTGGCACTGAAAGGGTCAAGACTGAGTCAACAGCTGTCCTTAGTGTGGGTTGAGCAGTAAGCATCTTACCCATGTCAAGCTGTTGATCTGCCGCATGCTATCTTGATCTACAATTCTCATTCAAATTGCGGCACTGATTTGGAGGGGAAGGTATCGCATAATATGGCAATGTAAGGTCCATAAATGATGGCAAAAAATGCATATGAAGCCTGAATTCTCTGCACACGCTGATGTATCTGACGCAGCATTCAGTTCCTGTTGAATCACAGAGCAGATTAATGGAACAGACACCAACTCCCTATGAACAGTGAACATCAACATTTTTGCTTACCCTAGGGTTCAACAGAATGAACTCCCCTCTGATGAGTCCAGTCATGGAAGAAAGTAGCCAGTCATTCTGGCACATTATTTTTCTATCTTTCATCAACACTTGTCTTACGTCTTTCTAGTTCCTATACACACTCGCACTCATCTGAGGTCTTTGTCAGTTGCCTGCTCAACACCACCTTCCTAATGTCAATAATGTACAGCAAAATAAAAGGCTGTGGGGGTACGGGCCACTGACTCCACAATTGAAGCAGTGTAACCCAGAGCACTAATTGTCAGGAGAGGACTATGGCCAAGACACGTCTCATCTCCCGTACATTTACTGTGACTGGTCGTGAAACACAACAGTCTTTCTTTGTTTTGTACCTTTCCCTGGCATTCTCCCAGGAAAACAATTATATGTCACAAGCACTTTGTTGGGGCTAGCAAGCAGGTGATAGCATTCACACTGTAACACACAACCTGGTATGGTATGTTATTGTCAACTCAACGTAACAGCATACACTGTGAGAATTGTAGACTGATATACTTTATTTCTTTCAAGAGGATTAGAAAAATTGCCAAAGGCTAATACAAATTCTTCTCCTCTTGTAAATACAAAATATATACAAATATAATCGTGCATAGAATAATGTAAAGAGAAAATAAAAAGTGTAAAAGACAATAAGATCCAACATAAAATGACAAAATACATAGTTATATGTAACTCATGGGATCACAATATAATACACGATCGCAAACTGCCATAATTCTGGAGAGGAGGACACATAGGACAGAAAAAAAACTGATAAGCGACAGATAATTGAACATATGTGGGTATATGTATATATATATACAATGGATACTAATGTGCACACGCCACAGATAACGACTGAAGGGGAGGTACTAGTCCGACTAAAGAACCAGAGTTACCGTTTGGCGTAGCCGAAGCATGATGCCGGCATGCCCACGCTGCCACTGTGGAGCCACCACTGCGCCCTACAGCTCGGGTGTTCTTTCCCTGCCTTGTCATTGTCAGACACCTGCAGCGTGCTAATACTATTTGTAATATTAGAATTGTAGATGCATGTCACCCATCAAGATAACATGACCCAAGTCCCCAGATTTACTTGCCATGGGTTGAACACTTAGCACCCAACCAATGCCAAGGAAAACTGTTGAATCAAGTCTTAATTCAACGGGGAACAGGTTAAACCTGACGTCTAGGCATGAGCCCATAGCTTCGCTTCATTTCTTACAGAGGACTCGACTTGCTTGAAATTAACCACCCACATCATGCCTAATTACGACCTAGAAAACCAGGTCAAGGTCATATATGGAAAATTGGTTGTCCAAAAGGAACAAGATCAGTAGTATCTGCATGTACAGTCAAGATACTGTGGTGCCCCTCTTTATGGTCACCCCAAAGGGCACTGGAATGTGGTCTTACTAAAAAGACAGCCTCTCTTGAGGGGAAAAAATGTGAAAATAAAAGTGTAATTTCCCCGATGGAAAAACATGGTCTTAATGGAGAGTTATCTTTGTATGGGATAAGATTTGAAATAAGTATTTAAACAAAAACAGGACTGTGAATTGATGGTCTTAACACAGAAATGGTCTCTATACAGAGGTGGTCTTTATTAGCATTTGTAACACACCATACTTGCTGCATAGTGAAGTGGCCTCTGTAGAACTGTATTAAGAGAGGCCTCTTAATGGGGGGGGGGGGGTTATAAGAAGGGGACCACTGTACTGGCAATTGTGATAGGTCATCACCAGTCTCTGAACAAATTGATCATCCAAGCAAGCACCAGCTGTGACCTTCACAAGCTTCTGAACAAGAGGAATCTCCACGTAAGGGGCTAGACCTTGACACAAGTGAAGAGTGGACTGACTTCAAATTGGCAAACATCCCTGAGATATTCAAAGGCAGGTAAGCCCTTTTTCTTCATTTTCTTTAAATTGCCATTCAGTACAAGACTTATAAAATGTCCCTGTAACTGCCAAATTGCCTCTAAATGAAACTCCTACATGTTCAGATGTAGTAATTGCTTCAATAATGCACGTCCCTCAACATAAGACCAGGCTTGCTCTTGCCTGTTAACCCTTTCCCCCTTGAATTAAGACTGAGTCAACAGCTTTCCTCGGCATGGGTTGGGCACTAAGTGCCCAACCCATGCCGAGGAAAGCTGTTGACCTGGGTCATGTTGTCTTGACAGGTCTCATCTTCAATTACCAGTCAAGCTGTTTTTCATTGCTGTTGAAATCAGTTGAAAACGCTGGAGCAGACGACATTTGACCACCAGCAGGGTTTTGGCAGGTTTAAGGGGGAAAGGGTTATACATGTTAGGCACGTTTCTTTCTGTATGGAATTTGGAAAATTGACAGCACTTTATGCAATTTTAGGCAAAAGACAACCACCTCAACAAAAGTGCCAAAAGGAAATTTTTTTTTATGTATGGAATTTGGATCAGATGTGAATAACAAATCGCGGTGTGGATTCTGAATCAACCAACATGCAGTGGTTTTATAAGGCCACCCAGGTGCACTAGAAATCTGGCCTTATGCGAGGGATGGTCTCTCTTGAGAGGAAAATAAAATGTAAAAACCATATTTGATACATGGAGAAGTGGCCTCTGTAGAGGGGGTGGCCACTCCTCAGGGGGCCTCACAAGAGGGGACCACTGTATCTGATGTATTTATTGCTATCATGCCACATTTGACAAAAAAAAAAAAAAAAAAAACCTACTATAATAATTATTAAAACATATTTATTATTTCAGTACCACGTGATAGTACAGTTACTAAGCCTGAGATGGATTCTTCTCTATTGGCCTCAAGCTCCACTGGGATCACACTTTCTTCTCCAAGTAGCATTTATACTCTCTTACACTGTGCCTGGTGTCACCACAGAATCTGTACAGTGAACTCCCAGGTTGTATGTAAACAGGTAAAGTGCCAGCAAAGACTCCGAGTTAAAATGGTCCTATCTGACCGCGTCAAGTTGTACCTATTCCCAGGAAGCCCTCATGTACGCCATGTTACTTGTCCACAGAAAGCCATCCATGTAACCTCAAGGCAACTGACTGCCGCATTGTGTGATGACTCCAAGGTCCTGGGCTCAAGTTGTTGAGTCTGCCACCAACGTACTTCACTTTTTTTCCCCCCAGTCACAAACGATTTCAATCTAGGACTAACATTTTTGCACGACTTCCTATAGCTACTGCAGCCAGAAGCGCTCTTATTGTTGTAATGTTTCCCTGTGTACTCTGCCACTGCTTGCCCTGCAGCATTGCAAAAGTCTGAGACGACTTTTCATCAGCCCCTGCAACCTGCGTGACTCTACACCATGATTCTCGTCACTTCGGGAGTCCCTTCAAAACATACCTGGTCCCTCTGCTCCACGCATGAAGCAGAGTCTTTTTTCTGTGTAAGTTGTGCCTTCCGTTAAACAAGAAAATGACAGCAAAAGAGTTCCGCATCTTATTGATTTTGACTGTTCCATTAATGACATCTATAAGCAACTGTACAAAGCTGCTTTCATGACCTCGTGGGCTTTCGGTTCTTAAAGCATAAGGTAGGAACGTACAGGCCACGTTTTTGATTCAACATGACTTTCAATAAATATTGCATCATCTATGTCGGCCAGAATGTTTGCCTGGCAAAGGTTGAGTTGTTCTGTACGGTTTAAGGGGGGGGGGGGGGGTATTTGTTGGCAATTGTGTTCACAACTGTGCATATTATCTTCATGGAGCAGCTGTGGCCTATTACTGGCATGGCCTTTTAGTTCACAGATCTCTAGCCGTGGCGCTTTTCTATTTTTATGCAGTCGTAAACTGCAGGTCAAGACTGGCATTTCCAGTTAGATTGTTCCCACTCGCTGAATGTCACTAGATCTGAAGAAAAAAAGACGCTATAAAAATTCATTATTATTTTCACAAGATATTCGCATGCGCTGTGTTCCTAGTTACTGCAAACAGGATTGAGGCTATTAACTCCCTTCGTACTGTCATTTGGTTCTGGGACTATCATATTTGATATTTATGTGTCGAAATTAAAGCCTTACATATGGCTCCACGACTCACTCGAAAGAAACGTTAGTTTGCAATACTTGTTTGGACTTTCAGTCTCTGTCTGCTTGCAAGGTCTCGGCCAATGTCGTCTGCTGCTGTCTGGAGGAGGCTAAAAATGAAAATGATCTGGAACTTCCAGTTTGCAGCTTGTCGAACACATAATTTGTCCACAGCTCAGTCATGTAACTTCTCCGCTGTGCACACATACAACTTTCCACCCTGCACTGACATAACTTGTTTGGTGTGCATGCGTATGACCTGTCCACTATGCACTCATATAACTTGTCCAATATGCACTGTCGCACATGTAACTTGTCTGCTGTGTACCCATGTAACTTGTCCCTTGTCCACTCATACAACTTATCCATTATGCACTTATGACTTGCCCACTGCGCATTCATATACAGTGAAAACTCGTAATAATGACACCCTTTGTCCCCTTAATTAGAAATGTGTCGAATAACTGAATATGTCAGACAAATGAATCCAATCACAAAGAAAATGACCTTTTGCTTTTCAAAACTTGTGTCATTATAAGGAATATGGCGGATATCTGAGTGTCGTTATAACGAGGTTTTACTGTAATTAGTCCACTTACGACTCGTGTAACATGTCTGCTATGCACTCACACATCTTGTCCACTGTGCACTCAATTTATCCACTGTGCACTCTGACATCCCTTGCTTTCTGCTGTCCCTTTAGCCAAAATTGTGACAACCAAAAAGTTACAAACTTGAACTGACACACGCCTTGGTTCCATCCTGAGTTTGTATGTCAAACAATATACATAGTATTACATTGTGCTCGTAGTACAATATGAAAACCTTTCAATACAATCACTCCCACATCTTCCTTTCTTCACCCTCCCACTCTCTAAGTCTAGGCTTACATATGCTCCCGCTTTCTCCACTGAGATCCTTCCACACTATCTCTTCATTCTATTCAGTCTCTCTGGAAAACATAGTGACTATATGCAAAAATCATTAGAGACTGTTTATAAATTTACAGATTTCCAATGGCATACAACATTCTGGAACAAACGGAACTGTTCTCAAGAGGAAAAGTGTTTTGTTACAGTTAATCAAGGTATCTGTACTGTTATTCTCTGAAACGTTTATTGCAATAACAGCATAGTCAATACAGCTACGTGACCTTTACCAGAGAGTCGTATGACCCTGGACGCCTTGTCATGATGCAGGCAGTTCTAGTAGATATGTCAGTGCCCTTCTGAGAATGCTGACTTTTATGCTTGAAGCTGCCTCACAGTCTTAAATATATCATATCATGCTAGTATAACAAACATACTCCAATTCAAGAGCTCAGCCCTGCAGCATAATTTCGGTCACGTCATGAGACGAGTCTCTATTAAGTCTGACATGCAAGGAAAACTTTATTCATAAATTGTCTTCATGATAGCACACCATATCATGTAATCACAGACTCCTCAGTGGGAATCTGTCTTCTATTTCACCAAATCCTAAACCACAGCATATAAAACTTTTATCATTGAAGTCTGTTTTGCTAATCTGGAAAAAAAAAATGAATTAACCCTTTTCCCCCTTAAACTGGCCAAAACTGGCTGGTGTTCAAATGTCATCTGCTTCAGAATAGAATAGTAGATGAGATCTATCAATATCACATGCCCCAGGTCAACACATGGTTTGGGCACTTAATGCTGTTGACTCGGTCTAAATTTAAGGGGTGAAAGGGTTAAAAAAAAAAAACGGACAATAAAGAATTGTAACCATGGGTGCTTTAACATACTTGCCAAACAAAATAAGGCTCTGGACATTACTTACTTCTTGGTGGATACTTGTGGATGGTTTGGGGGGGCTTGTCCCAAGGTGGCCACTCATTGCCACCTCAGGCAATAGTCATTGACTGGCCCTTCTAACTGGCCTTGTTACGATGTAGCAAGCTGTGCCATATTCAGCAGACTGTGTATACTCTTATCTGTGGTTCGTCTGGCACAGTAGCAAGATAATTATCAAGGCAGCACTTCAATGATTTCACAGCACATCCCGATATATTCCGGATAATCAGCTGGAAGGATGTTGAATAATTGGAGAACGGGAACTCAAAAACTTGCATATCTAATATTTTGCAAGATTTTTGTGCTTTGAAAAAATGGATCATTGTCATAGCACAATTGTTTTAATTGCCACCTCATCAAAGGGCATCTTAACCTTTTGAACCCTGGGATCCTGAGAGGTTACCATGGTAACACATATCCATTTGGCATATGTATATGTAAATTATGATTTGCTTCTGGAACTGAATTAAAACATATAATATTATATGTATTTTTGCAATCCTCACACTACAAACAACATTATTATGCACATAATATAATTTGTTATTTTTCAATATTATGCAAGCTATTTAGCATATATATTTGGTATTTAAAATGGCTGCAATATAATTTTTGGAGAAAAAATTCATACTTTTGAAGAAATTTTTTCATTTAAGGCCTCTAGTTTTCCAAATAAATAAAAAAATTAATGAGATAAGACCAGATAACAAAGGCAGAGGTCCTTAGGTTCATTTTGATGAATATTATGTCACCAGTTACATGTCATACACATGTATATCATAATTATGACGCTGATATGATAGACAACCTTAGGCATGTAAAACTATATGCACCATGTTGGATAAAGATGAAAAGCACATGGCGTTTGACCCCGTTTCAAGGTCATTTGCCTCCTGCTGGTGTCTATACCCACTCATTTGGGCATAAAACAAGACATACATGTAATTATCAACTAGCTTAATTATTACCAAGAAATATCATAACAATATATTATTCCATGCTGTTCAGCTTTGATTATGTTAATTATATGCAAATTATGCATGTGTTGGCAGAAATTTCAGTCTACAGGGTTCATAAGGTGAAATATGCGTCTTTTTCTCCCAAAGAGTAACGATTGACGCCTTTGGTAAACCAGTCAAAACAGAAATGTATGAGTTTTTTTTTATAGATGGCCAGTTCCCACCACTGTTGGCACCAAAAAAAAAAAAAATGAAAAAAAAAACACGAGTGAGTGTTCAACAGGAAATCTATGACAAAAGCATGCCCTGAATCAACTATTTCCTTGGCACTTGCTCCGTCTTGAGCACCCGATCCATAAACAGAAAAAACAAAACCCAGTGGGCTGACTCCCAATCCAGAAGGTCAGAATTGGGTACTTTTGATGTTACAGCTGATAGGTAATGGGAAAGCTATGGACATAGGCAGCAGACAATTCTTGGTACCATCCTGACAGGTGAAACTATAAAAGGCATTAATAAATGAATAAAATGCCCCATGTGTTGAAAATGCAGCCATTTCGTTTGCCATGTGATCATGACCCCTGAACAATGTACTCTGACCAGAGCAGTCTGACCCAGCCGAAGTTGCAACAGCAAGGTTACCCATCCTCCTTAAGGATTTACGGAACTTTGTCAATGAGGAAGTTTACTCGGCAGCATATTGATATGTCCACAGTTCATGTTTGCTAAAGCAGATGTACTTTTACACAGTCAGATGACAGCGTTCAAGTAATGATGCATGCTTGTAGCGAACTCTCTCTTTTGGGAAGCCATTTCATCAGCCTGTTTTTATGCTGTCTAAATATCAACATGGATTAATTTCACAAATGGACTTCCCAAGAGAAGATGAGTTTACTGCCAAAGACACAGCTAATCAGCAATAATTCCTGAAATAGTAACTGTGGCTTCTAGGAAGTAACATTGGAGACTGCTGAACAAACCATACTTCGTTGTATCACACACATCTCTACGGGTTAAACTTGGCTTGCTAGGGGGCGGGGTGGAATGTTCTACCTGTTCAAATATTCCCACAAAGCCCAATGACAGGGACGTCTCTGACCATTAGCGAAATGCTAGTGTTTCTTGAAATTTGGCCAATGAAATGTGAAAATGGCAAAAATGTTTTTCAATGAATTATTAAAGGACCGCCACAAAATTATTGTTAATTATGCTAACATCTCCCTGCTGACCTAGCCCTTGCTGTTTTCATGGGAGGTAAGCAAGATCATTGAGATTCTTTGTCTCTGTATTCACCACAAACAAGACATGCTTCTAAAACACAGATGCCCCCCTACTGTCATTATGGTCGTCCTCATTACCCTGTTGCTAGTACTAAATGGGAGCACTCATGACCTTGGGAAGTGAATGCGCAAACAAAAACTCACTGAAGAGGTTTTGATATTGAAAACTAGGTCAAGGTCACCCTGCTTTGATGCTGATCTATCCCTATCAGAAGACTACTGACATCTACAAAATAAAAGCTCTGGCTCTAACAATTCTGCAGTCTGTTACAATGTGTTAAGCAGAAACCAAATTCAGTAATGTGACTCTGACATTGGGAATTGACTCAAGGTCACCCGTTTCAGAACTTGACCTAGCTCTTATAGAAGGCTATATTCCTGTGCAATATGAAGCCCCTAGGTGAAAAAAAAATCTTTAGTTATGATGCGGAAACCAAAGTCACTAACAGGACTCTAGGTGGTGACCTTGGGAATTTGGTAATAAAATTTGCATAAAAAATCTTTAATCTGAAAGTAGACAATAAACCCCAAACCCAACTGGGTGTGCAAACAGACAGCTAAATGTATCATTGTCCTCATTGGCATTACCATCTTGTCACTCTCCAGGGCCCAATCCAACTTTTCGGACCCCAACGAATCTGAAATACAGCGAAACCTAGCTTCCAAGGATCATCCTGAGATGTGACCAAACCGTGGTCTTGCACCAGAGGTGGTCTCTCATAGGTGGGATGGTCTCTCCAGACAGAGACTATACTGAAATGGTAAATATCCAACACATTGCAATCATTTTGGGATTCTTATTACAATTCTTCTCAATGATTCGCAGCCAAGGTTCATCTGTCTGTATGTTGGGGAGAATCCAGTGGTGAGGAATACCTTGTTGCCCAGCCCATGTACATGCACAGGTCGCAAAAGATCTTGCCTTGACTTGGCCATATGGGTCACCAACTATAGAATTAGGTAAAAAGTTGCAACAGTATCATGATCAGATGACAGCTCTCTTTGTATTCATAGTTTGTGGCTGATAGGCGAAAAACAATATCTGGATTCCTACAGTTGCTTAAGATAAATCACGATTGATTCATGTTGTGATGCACTTTGCCACCCAAGCAACAACCAAGTGACCTGCGCTTTATCCATTAGTAACGATCTGATGCGTCGTGTAATTCATTGATTATTACACCATCCCAGCCTCTGGCATTTATCTGCTCTTTTTGTGTATATGTACAACTTCATCCTCCATGGTGATTAAAAAGAAAAAGAAATACAGAGAATAAACTGAAAATAACAAAGCAATGACTGGGTCATCTAGGCCTCATATTTTTTAGCATGATTTTAACAGCCATGTGACCTTCACTTTCAAGGTCAAGGATACCACACTGAAATCCCAAGTGAAGTCTATCTACACTGTATAGTTACAAATCCTATTGAAGCAAGTTTGAACTTTCACCAAATCATTCTTGTGCTACAGCATGCAAATCAATTTTGTTCCAAGTGGATGTGTGACTTGAACCTTGAGGTCAAGATCATCCATAATTAATCCCTGTCCTACTCAGAGACACACTTCGTGACAAAACTGAAGGAAACGGAACAACTATTTCAAAATTATCATCTGGACATGTAAAACCAGATGGGCAGACAGCCTCACTACATGGCACCTGAATCTCCCATACATGCCCTAAATGAAGATATATGACTTTGCTCACTATTTTAAATATTCTACAAAATTTTAGAAATAAGAAGGCTTGGTTACGCACAAATGTACACAGTTTCCATCAGATCTTTCCACTGTGAATTAACAACTATCTGATACAGCCAGGGCTGTGAACGTGTATTGCCAATTTTGCCACTGGACATACCTGGCATGCAAGAGATACAAATCTCATATATACAAGATACCTGTATGAAAGCAACCAAACTACCAAGGAAACTATGACCAGAAAATTGTTTACTTTCCAATATCAACTACATGTAGATTACAATGAACAAATTCTCCACTGACCGCAGATTATGACAGGTAATAAATGTAAGTGCCCGTCCTGTGACAATGACGGTATCTGCAGTTATGTGCTGTGTCCTCGTGTTAATGCCCTGCAGAGTTGGGATGACACGCTGCGGTTGCGTTAAGACCACAGATCAATCTATCATTATGAATAAAGGATGTCTCCACTGCAGGCAACAGGCAATTCACGTCACATGGATCGGGCTCTCAAGTTTACCTCTCTGCATGTGCCCTTGATTTAAATGAAATTCTTATCCAAACAGCTGTAGGGTCTAGTTGTATGATCCCCTGGATAGGCATCTATTGCATGTAAATGTGTGCTTTGTCCTTACGCCCTACGGTCATTTTCTGGCCATAACAGGCAGGAGTCGTTCAATGCCTTAATTGTGGCCAGGTTCTGGCTCCGGCAGGAGTCACTTCAATGCCCTGTGGCCAGATTATGATGTGCCAGATAGGAGTCACACCAATGCTTTGTGGCCAGGTTATGGTTCAGACTGGAGTCATACCAATGCCTTGAGGCCCAGTTATGGTCCAGATAGGAGTCACACCAATGCCTTGTGGCCGTGGTACTGTCCAGTCTGGAGTCATTCCAATGCCCTGTGGCCAGGTTATGGTGTGCCAGATAGGAGTCACACCAATGCTTTGTGGCCAGGTTATGGTTCAGACTGGAGTCATACCAATGCCTTGAGGCCCGGCTACGGTCTAGATAGGAGTCACACCAATGCCTTGTGGCCGTGGTACTGTCCAGTCTGGAGTCATTCCAATGCCCTGTGGCCAGGTTATGGTCCAGACAGTAGTCACTTATTTCAATGTCATGTGGCCAGATTATGATGCACAGGAAAGGAGTCGCACTAATGCCTTGTGGCCAGGTTAATGGTCCAGGCAAGACCGAGTCATTCCAATAAACTCAGGCCAGGACATGGTCCTGACAAAAGTCATTTCAATGCCTTGTGGCCAGGTTAGTGGTCCAGGCAAGATCCAGTCATTCCAATACCCTCAGGCCAGGACATGGTCCTGACAAAAGTCATTTCAATGCCTTGTGGTCAGGTTATAGTCCAGATGGAGTACTACCAATGCCTTGTGGCCAGCTATGGTCGAGACAGGAGTACTACCAATGCCTTGTGGCCAGGTTATGGTCCAGACAGGAGTCCTAGCAATGCCTTGTGACCAGCTATGGTGGAGACAGGAGTACCACCAATGTCCTGTGGCCAGGTCATTGTCCAGACAGGAGTCATTTGAATGCCCTCAGGCCAGGATATGGTCCTGACAAAAGTCATTTCAATGCCTTGTGGCCACATTGCAGTCCAGTAACCACTGTGTTCAGTGATGTATTTGACAGCTAGGGTTCCTCATTAACACTGGTGCAACCGCCCAATACTTCTTTCAAATTTGTTGATTTGTTGCAAGAGCAAATACTACTACTACTACTACTACTACTACTACTAATTTATTGACTTATATGGTGCCATTCCCACACAAAGCATTCAAGGGCCCTGTAGATAAAAGTTGTTACACTGTGATTAAAAGTTCCATCCTTATGACAAAATTGTTCACATTGAGGTTTTCATGTCACTGGCTGAATGACAGGTCCCCAAGAAAAATTAGAAAAAAAAAAAAACTTCACAAATAATAAAATTAACCATGATGACCTTTGATCTGTTGTATGAGGGATGGTTCAACATTATCATCATTTTTTAATGAGTACTTAGGGTACTAAATTTAACGACTCCCCTCCCTACCCCACCCCCCAAATTAGTACTTAAAAAATGGTGATTTTCCGCAAAAATCACAGCAAAAGTGCATGAAACAGGCCAAAAATTGACCATCATTTTCCATATTCTGTGAAAGTGTACAGACCCATTTAATCCCCTCCTCCCTTGCATACTGTAAGTACTAATTCAAAAATGATGAAAATGTTGAACCATATCTAAGCCATTTTTTTTCTCATCAGATAATAGATCTGTGGCAAATCTTGTTACCACATGGTGATTAAATAACCAAGTCATGAAGCTATGTGCAGTCTGATCGAATGTCCACAACATATACTGAAACATGGTATTTATATTTTAAATCGGTAAACATCTTTGATAAATAACATACAAGACTTTCTGCAGCAGCCTTTAATGGGGAAAGTCCCTGTACAGTGTGTGTACAGCTGCATCATCATTTTCATTGGCGATCCAATGGTTCTGCGGCGACAGACAACCAATGAACAATCACGACATGTATCAACCAAATGGTGGGGTATACACGTGCACTTGACAGAAATCAATCTCACCCTGATGGGCTGCATCACATCAGTCGATGCCTTTGGGTATGTGGATGAGAAATAGTGAGTACCCAACCGCCTAAAGATAAGGCCTGGGACTAAGGGAACTCCGTCGCATATGTCATATACTTCCCATACGTATTGCTACCCCATGCACGCATGACACTACCGCCCTCCAGCTGGGTAAACACCCTTAATTATTAAAAATCATTTCATTGCCCCCATACCCAGACATAGGATTTATGGCGCACTCTCTGGTCAGCTTCGCTGCGTCCCTGCTATTGTCCCCTGCAGTGTAGAGGTCTTGACAACTGCGTACATACCACTGAATAATGCAGTGTTTTTATTGTGCTACCACAGGGACCAATCACATTATGGCCATTCAATTTTAGATATCACACACAACCACCCATATCTTTGTCACCACAAGCTCATTAGGCCAAGTGACAGAAGTACATGTACCAGTGTATATATATGCAGGGTAAAGTGGTTTAAGCTCTACAAGCATCCTGGGCATTTCAATAACTGTAATTGCATTATTTTCTGTACCTCATACCAATCTTCCTTCTAAAATTTTCTTTTTCAATACCTTGCAGGAGCTAGGGCAAAATTATCACTTGTAAGAGTCATATGCTGTGAGCACTCCCTTAACCCTCATCATATACGTTCAATGGGATCATCAAGTGTACCACTTCGGTAGTCCTCCAGCTTGGAGCTTAGAAGTTTACATCATTACACTGATTCTCTTTTAAATCTGTACACTCTTCTTGTCCCTATTTCCAAACATGCACATTTTCACTCCTGTGTCTCTCAATCAACAGCTCGTTTAAATCAATTTTTCTCATATATATATATATATATATATATATATATATATATATATATATACACACACACACGCGCGCACGCATACAGATGAATAATATGAGGCATCAAAATGACATGGGTGAGGTGTAATTATACACAGTGCAAATTTAAGTATTTTTAGTAATTATTTTGGATAGAATGGGGAATTGAAAAAAAAAAAAACTAATGTAAATTTCCTGGTAGGCTATGAGTTAAATCTCACTATCACTATGAAGTATATGGCCTTGTTGACATGAAGTACCTAAGCCTGATAGACCTGCTAATGGTATAACGTTTGTAGTTATGCTCAAGTATGTTTGTGCTGATATACAGGTGTAACTATAAGTAGACCTGTGTAGTCACAGATGCTGCCACTCGGCAAACAATATAGACAAGCACAAAATTAATGGCAAATGTAGCTTCACGAGCCAATCTGCATGTCAATATGGCTTCACATCAGGAAACCTGGGACACAAACGAGTTACTTACAATTTCTAATTGATATCACACAGAAGTTTGACCCTCTAGAAGTCACTATTATAGGTGACATTGCTCTGTCTAATATATCACGGAAATCTCCGTAGTATCATGAAGGCACACACACATTTATGCTACGTATGGCCACCATGTATACATGTACTGGCCTTAAATGACATGATAGATATCACTATACTGCTGTGGCTGTATATATGTGCTACTTATGCCAGCATGTACACAAGTATCGGCCTTCACATCCTTGGCATCCATATACATGATATGATGTACATGTACATGTATATATACTGGCTCTGCATGCATATGCTACTTTCTGCCAGAATGCAGACAATGGCCTTCACATGAATGACATTTGAGTATACTGATTCACACCAGTAATAGAGCTACCAAAATTCACAGAAGTGCTTTTATGAAAAAATCGTGATTTTTCACAAGTTCCGAAAACCTTCAATAGCATATAGAACCAATTGACATAAATTAAGGGAACCAAAATAATTGAAATGTGTGGCAAACATTTGATATCTGTTGCAAATTCTTTCCTGGCACACCTCCTTGAAAAGCTGATGTGACATTAAAGGAAATGGGACACGCCCATGTGAAAACAACTTGTACGTCAGAGATTGAACACTGTATGATAGCAAGGTATGTTAAGGTCATGTTGACTTTGTTAAGCTCACACTTTAAACTCAGGTTAAATTCAAGAGGACAAGTGAAAGCACGTGTATTTGTTCTGCTTTTCTTTGTTTCTTTTTTTTTTTTTTCTTGACCAGGGAAATGCAGGGTCTTGAACCAGCAACCTCGGCACCATGCAATCTACCACCCGGCCAAAAAATGGGAAAATGCACATATCCACTGCACCAAATTCCCTCTCTTAAAGAGAATGGTTCAATAGAGGTAGGTATACACAACTGCAATAATCAACATAGTCCAGTACATGTTGTATTTAATAGAGTAACCGCATCTGGAGTTGTCCCGGATGGGGGACTGTACATATGCAAATCCACCGGTATCAAAGGACCAGCCCCCCCAGAAAACCATATATATATATATGTGTGTGTATGTGTGTGTGTGTGTGTGTGTGTGTGTGTGTGTGTGTGTGTGCACATATTTTTCTATGCTACAAGTGTCTCCGCCTGTGCCCAGGTAACAAATTAAACTGACGTCAAGAGAGGTAATGTGTAAAAGGGGAAAGCACATCCATTTTAAACATGTTTCAATAAATGTCCAAGTTACCGAAGGCTCAACAAAAATATTTGCGTGTTTCTGGTAACCTGCCAGACCCTACAAAAAAGGCCCAACCATCATAAGATGCATCTCTGACAAAAATTTGGTAAAGCTGTGGTCAATATTTTTTTAGATATCACAGTAACGTCCTCAGGGTTGACTCTACAAAAATGGCCTTCAAATAAATATATAAAAAGTTTCATAAAAAGTCTAAAAACAACCAGAGAAAGCTGGTTCTAAACAGGAGTATGGTCCATCATAAGGCTCTTCTGTGACAAAATTTTGTAAAGCATCAGTGAATATTTCAGTGAATATTTTTTTAGATAGCATGATAACATTGTCAGGCTGGACGCCTCACAGAGAGCCTTCAAATAAATACATAAAAAGTTTCATAAAAAGTTTAAAAACAATCAGAGGAAGCTGGTTTTCAATAGGGGCCTGATCTATCATCATGTTCTTCAGTGACAAAAATTTCGTAACGCTACAGTGAATATTTTTTGAGATATCAGATATCACAGTAACGTCATCACAGTTGCTGCCACTAAGACGGCCTTCAAATGAATACATAAATAGTTTTAAAGTACCCAGAGGAAGCTTTCGATAGGAGCCTGGTCCATCATAAGGTTCTTTTGTGACAAAAATTTGGTAAAGCTATGGTGAATATTTTTTGAGACATTGTGGAAATGTCGTCCCCTTGTGTGCCACTCAGACAGCCTTGAAATAAATACTTTAAAAGTTTTAAAAAAAATTAATAAAAATTAATAAGAGGAAGCTGATTTTCAATAGGAACCTGGTCCATTTTAAGGTGCATCTCTGATAAAAAATTTGGTACAGCTACGGTGAATATTTTTTGGGATATTGCGGTAATGTCGACAAGAGGGAAGGATGGACATATGACACAGGGGACAACAATACCCCCAAGCAATTTTTGTGACGAGGGTAATAAAAAGTACACACACCATGTACAGGTTTTAAGTCTACCACAGCCTTTGAATGGTTGTCTTTTGACTACAAACCAATGAAACCGTGGAAGCGATAAATGCTTCCTTTATCTATTAGTAATACTTACCTCTCAATCACTCATGCTTATACCCCTGCTTATCAGGTTCCCAGCCAGGTTTTAAAACCTGAAACTTTTTATGGCTGACCTGTGGTTACATGCACAAACCCCCAAAGAGGCCTCCTGTACAACTTCCGGTGTTTGCGCATGCTCACCAGTTTCTCTCCTGGCTTCCACCCACGTTGTTGTGGTGATTACAGGAAAATACAGCTTCCTATGTGGTAAGTTTTAACTCGTGCCAAAATTTCACTTTTTTTATTTCAGATGCTCCAATTATTACTGAAACCTTGTGTGTATAGCCAACTGAAACTTTTTTTTTTTTTTGCCATTTTACATAAAACAGCATCACTAACATACAGTGAAAACCCTCCTTTCTGCACAACAATGTTCAATTTCCAAGTGCTGAACAATAATGCTAAAACAGAATTTTTTTAATGAATTGCATACAAGCAAGCAGAAAAATTATTCACATAAGAGTAGCAGACTCAACTGACTGGGTTTGTTACATGAGAAGATCAGTACACAAGTATTACCTACACACTGCATGTATCTGAAGTCTAATTTGCATAGCGAGTAAAAAATTGATGGCAACACTCGAGACAGAGAGACAGTACTTATCTTTGCTGGGGCCCTCTACTGTGAAAGAAACAAATACAGAATGATACTACACATAACACATTATGTCATACAATAAGATATGGAGCTTGGAGAGTATTTAAGATACAAGGACAGAACATTTACCCTATATCACTGTGTCTACTTTTTATTTCTGACTTCAAGTTCCAGCATCCCACACCATCTTGGGACTTCACACTTCGGCTGACATAATGGCAGCTGGAGCATTGGTTGGCTGGCAACTATGCAAAACCACTACTTAATAAGCCAGACCTGTTGGCACCTGAATGAACCCTGTTCATAAGGACTCAGATGGCACCATTTTCACTTTACTCTGGTAAGACAAACACTGACAAATGAGGCATGAAGACTGGGTGGAATATGATAATACAACAGACAGCAGGGTCAAAGGTCATTCCGTGACACAATCCAGAAACACAACAACGTTGATATGACCAGTGTCCAAATATGACGCAATTAAATGGCATGACTATCCTACATAAGCGTCACATTAGTACCTTTGTGATTTACTTTTAGTTGGAGAGCTGGTTGTTATTTTATCTCATTAGGTAGGCCTAGTTGGGTCTGTTCAAAGACCAAGCATTCTAAGTAAGTGTGGGGTTTACCACGCTCAATTGATTGAATGATTCATTTTTGATAGGCCAAATTGTGCAAGTTAAGAGTTGACTTATGTTATGCAAAAGTAGTTTATCACATTTATGTGATGTGGGCTACATTTTTAAGTAGGCCCATCAACAAAGGAACATCATATTCACTTACTTCCATATTTCATCTGCTTGGGATGTTTGTATTAGAAACACAAACATGGTGCCACCAGGTAGCAGAATGACTTGTCCAGGGATTAACTGCATGGAAACAAGTCTTGCGCTGGTTCCCAGTTGTTGATCCGATCTTATACAAAGGCTTTATAGTAAAGCCTAAAACTTTTAATTCCAAATTTTATGACCAAGATTTGTTCCTTATACAAAATAATTTGGTACAATGATTCATAACTGTACAGCTTTTCAGTGAGTGGTACACAATTGGACTTTGCTCTTTGAATATTGGACTTGTTAGTGTTCAAATAGTACTGAAAGATCTTTAAATACTTCAAGTTCAAGATATATTTACGCTAAATAAATTGAAATTTTATTATGATATGTACATAATGACCTACCAACAAGATTGCTGTCTTTTCCATTTATTCCAACAAAAGAAATGTACAATTACAACACCAAATATAGTAATAAACTTTTCATTAACCCTTTCCCCCTTGTATTAGGACTGAGTCAACAGCTTTCCTTGGCATGGGTTGGGCACTTAGTGCCCAACCCATGCCAAGGAAAGCTGCTGACTTGGGGCGTGTGATCTTGGTAAGTCTCATGTACATTTCTCAGTCAAATTGCTTTTCATGACTGTTGAAATTAGTTGAAAACAATGAAGCAGATGACATTTGACCACTAGCCGGTTTTGGCCAGTTTGAGGGGGAAAGGGTTAATCGAGTCAATCAACTCTTTGCTCAACATAGTTTAATACTTGACATTCAAAATTTAGTAAATCAAATGGATAGGAATATGATAGAAAACTTCCACACTCACAGTTTGCAAGGTTTTTCAAAGTACATAAAAAACAAATTCCCGAATAATTATCAACTTGGTTGTCATATGATTAACTGTTACATTTGTCAAAATAACCAGTAATCATGCTCATAAGCGAGTGCTACATTCACAACATAATTTTCCACCTACACTGAATAACCCTACAATTGCATGTATTTGCTTATATTTTTAGTCAGTGACATTTACATTTATTATGATTATCTGCTATTTTATTTGCCATCAACATTGTTTATATTAATTGTTATACTGGGTAGCTCCCATGATGGCAACATGAATGTGTCTTAATGGGAGTCTCACAAGCTAATCAATATTTATAATTTTGTATATTTGTGATGTTTTTGCGGATTGGCTAAATAAAACTATTCTGAGTTCTGAATACTTTGCCTGACAGATCAGGGTTGCCAAGTTTCTTTATATCTGATATTAGCTGTCATGAGTTAATATTTTCCAAGATGCAATTTTTGTTTTATGCAACAGTGCATCAGATACATTGTGCAAATATTTTCATGTGAAACATGATGCAATTATTTGGCAAGATGCTGACAGATCAAACAGTCAATGCCAATAATATAACAGCGTATTCTGAGTGAAGGGGTGTACTTATGCGTCGGTGAGATACATACAGTTGATTATCGGTCCTCATAAACAAATGTTACTGTCCATACGGGAGCACAACAGAGCCCTTCTAAAGTCTGTGCGTCCACTGAACAAAATGGACCCAATTCCTTACTGGGATCAAAACAAAGCAAAGCAATAGTAATATACATTCTGCGACAGTTGGTCTTGTAAACTGTACAGGTTGTCAATCACCTCGTGCATGTGTGCGATACCATATGGATTGCAGGTGAATATCAGGAGAACCACTTAACGCAAAGCTGAAGGGGCTGTCAAGATAATTCAGTATATGCAGGGCCATATGGTATCTTTCATATTTTATGCAACTCAAATTATATGTATTAAGCCCCTAAACTTATTTCCATTGTCGTATGGTTTGTTGTTTATGACTGCACACTTGCCATTTGTTCATTCACCTGAGAACAGGAAGTGGTTTTGAGGACTTTGAATGGTTTCGCTATTATTAAAAATCACTTCTACAGAATATGAATATTACTTCTATACAAGCATGCAGTGCATACAGGCAATTATACATCAAATATGCAAATAATGATACACATGTACAGGTATACAAATTGTACATATATGTGTACGTATAAATATATATATATATATATATATATTTATACACACACACACACACACACACACACACACACACACACACACACACACACACACAGTAAAACCTCTCTAACCGAACACCTCTCTATACTGAATACCATTTCTTGGTCCCAAATATACACTTCCAATGTAAGTAACCCTCCCTATACTGAACACCTCACTATACCGAACGTTTTTTTCCGGTCCCAAGGGTGTTCCGTATAGGGTGGTTTTACTGTATATATATATAGCCAACTGTGACATTTCTTCTCCCCTTTTAACATATATACTTTTACATGTGTTTTCAGAAAAAAATAAGCATAAAGATGAAAAATGTGTGTTGCAGATGGCAGTGCTGTTACTTGTAAGTCTGGCTTATAATCTAGCTTCTTACAAAGGTGGGTAAACAAAAAACAAAAGTCTGGCCTCACTGATTGGCTATTATTCATCCACAGGAAATGATGTCACATGTGATTCATAGTTCAACAGGAAGTTCTGTCAAATGTAATTCACCTCCCCGCACATCCCCTGTTCAACAATGTCTCAATATCATGTTTCACTGACATGCCACATCACCACTAGGGGGCACCAGCAGCCATACAGTACAGTGACAATATCCTCATTGACAGCAGTTAAATTCATCAAACACATCACAGTAATAATGTACAAGATGCAATTTGTATGATCATTGGTTTTTGCAGTGCCCACGCTGTTCCAGCTGATCATGCCAGAGCAGGCTTTATCAGGCAATGCAAAAAAAACAGTGACTTCAATCTCGTTATGCTGGTAATTCCGCAGAAGGTCTTTTTACGTGCAATTTGAAACAACAACTCTCACAGAATTCCACTACATGTGCTGTACAAATTTCCAATAGCATGGAATGAGTTTGAAGATGCAAGTGTCTTCCAAAGAAAGCTAGTCAATAGAACACAATGAATTCTCCCTCAATTGATGTCCACTTACCTTACTTTAGTGAAGAATAAATAAGATGCACTCAAAATCTCCCTTTTGTAAACTGTCTCTGTCCACATTGTTACATGTTTGCTTTGGACTGGAACATTAAGTATACAGCCTGCCCCCTTTTACAAATTGATCGGCTCTTTGTGTGTCTACACTGAGTCTCACATATAACACTGTGATCAACCCTGTTCTTCAGACTGTCTCTCTTACCACATCCCCCCACCACTCATCTTCCCCAGTCCTTACATCACACAAAATGGAGTTTACGTGTGGATACAGTGATCAAACTTGATTGATCTGTAATGACAACACAATGACTGGGAATATCCACCCATCAACCTAATCTGTACCCACGAGACCTGTTGTCACCTGACCCCAGCAAAATATTTTCCTTTTCTTTCCCTGCAACCCAACTTAACCCATATTTTTTGCCTCCAAATTTAAACAAGAGGCCCATGGGCCTTATGCTCTGCTGGCACCCTGGCTATATTGCACCTCTTCATTTCAAAGTTGCAAGTCCTTAAGTGGCTTCTATATAAAGCCCATGTGCATTTAGTGTATAAAAAGTCCACCAGATGGCATTTTGCTCCACATGTAATCACAGCTTATTTGTGCAATTCCTCTGATGGATATTGTTGCATGTGCTAAGACAACAATGAGTGGGTCCTTAACTTTATGTCCTCAGTGACCTTTTGACAGAACATCAAGGTCACCCAGATTATGTAATACAAGAGGCCCATAGGCCTGGTGTTGTGCTGACATTGCCATTGAAGTCCAAGCTACACTTTGCCATTATAAAATCACCTCTTTCAACTTCACAGGCATGGTGACCTCACAAAATATGTCAAGGTCACTGATATTACAAAAAATTCTAGCTTTGGACATTGTCTATATATCCTATAAAATTTGGCAAGCCTAATCCAATTATTTTTCAAGACATTTTGGCTCCTAATTTCCGTCAAATCACAGGGGGCACCAATAGTATCACTGGCAACTTCGACTTTGACCTCCCCCACAAGCCCACCAAATTTGGTTAAGATCTGCCAAAAATTAAAGATGCAAGAGTTTTCACAAGATTTCACATTTTGACCCTTATATTACATAATGTAGATGGCGCCACCAATATTTAAAGGGGCTTAGATTTTTATACACCTTTTAAGTCCTGAAAGTTATTTTGGGCTAACTTGAAAACGGACGGACAGACATACATGAACAGTTGCAAAAGCTCTGTGACCTTTGGTCAACAGAGCTAAAAAGATTTAATAGGCCTTTTTCACAGAATAAAATATATTTCCCAAAAATACAGATATACATATTGTATATACATTAAACGCCCACAATAAATTGAATAATTCCCAAATATAACCTTCAATGCCATTTTGGCTTCATGTACAATTTTTGCACACCAGAACTTAATGCAAGGAAATATGAATCTACATGTACTGTATTTTCCCTTCCCTCCAACCATGTATAATTTTTCATGACACAGGAAGCAATTATTCATTTTGTTTTGCTTAACCAATTACTTCATTTTCAAACAACACTGTGGTGTCAATTACTGATGATAAAATTAGACAGCAGTATCATGTTTAACATGCACCTGTCAGAGACGGATTATTATAGAAGCCAGCATAACACAGTACACAGCACTTTATTTAATGGAAGATTCCACTGTCAGGGCCCTAAAAGATAGTATTATTTACTCACTATTTCCCTACGGCCTGCAGTTATATATTGATTAGGCATACAAAACCTGATAAACTTTTGCCAGTAAATCATAAAGCAAACATTTTACCATTGTCTATCATGGTAAACAATTGGGATTGGAACAGGAAGTTTAAATATGACAGACACTACAGCATTAACTCATTCCATACTGTGGTGACAGGCCTGGGTCACTGGTTCTGGCACTGCCTGGCAAGTCATGCTGCAGCTGCCGCAAGACTTGCCAGGCAGTGCTGGAACCAATGACTTAAGACTATAGGCATGTTGGTACTTGAAAGAAAGCTCTTTTCATGAAGAATTTAAATATGCAATTGTCGTCTTAAATGAAGGTATACATACGGAAAAATAAGGGACTGGTATGGAATGAGTTAAAAGCCGCATGGTCGCATGGTAGTCATAACCTGCATGCAGCAACATTTCAGATGCATGAGCTGTATGGTCATACAGTTATCCGTGCCTTAACTGAGAATGACCGAGAGACAACTCCAAAGAGAGACCACCTGCCTGTTTGGACCACATTTATCAGGCCCCTTGTGCTGTTTTCCCACGTTACTTCACGTCTACTAACAGACCACCTGCTTAATCCATGTACATTACCACTCTTGGGTCTGCCCGAGAGGTGGTTTAATTCCCAAAGAAGGGGCCATGTAATGCATTGTGACTGCCTACCATGTGTACGTTAGTTGTAGTAATTTATGGGTACACTGTACAGTGAAACCTGTTTTGAGAGACCCCTGTAATGAAAGACCACCTGCTTTCGAAGAACATATGCCTTATATGACCACTATTTGGCCTGCTCTATGGGTGGCCTCTCAAAACAGGTTTCACTGTACATTGTGGTTGTATCCTATATGGCAATGTTTTGCTGTCATACATTAAAAGGCTGTATATACACCTACATGCTGCAAAGTAATGATTATCGCAAAATAAAATTTACACGCTTATGTCAACTGACAACTGTTAAAGTGAATTAACCTATAGACATAACCATTAATACATTTACCTGTATTAATGACTTCATTGAAATGTTCTGCTGCTATGGTAACCACACAATTTAAGCATGTATGTCTGAAAGCATTTGTCGCCACTATACCAAACTGTCTACACGCTCAATAAATCACAGGTATCAAATATCTAAAAATGAATGTTAGGAGATGCGTCACTTGGCACTTAAATTTTTTACAGGGTTTACATTGCAGATAATAGGTGTTGGATGGTGGGGGGGGTCTGTTTTTTTGTTTTTTTTTATGTATGGCAATTCAGACTGCACAGAGCAAAGTGATGACCAAAACATGAGAAAAGATCAAAAGCTGATCCTACAAGTACAATGTAATATAACCCTTTCCCTTTTGAACTGGTGTTAACAAACATTTGGCCCCTAAGCCCAAATATTCCCCCCCAGGCCCAAATATTCGCACCGCAGGGGCCCCAAACATTCTGAAATATTTGGGCCCCCTTTCATGTTTGATTTTTGTTGTACTTCACGAGACATCTTAACTCTGTCAGTGCCAATCACGTCTTAAAAAAGTCGATCTACTTAAGTCAGACAAGTCTGAATTATCATTCTAAGGCTCCCAGATTCATATTCCTTGTTTACCAAAAATTCATTTCATTCAAGTACCAGTATGCCTATAGCTCTAGAGAAAATACACCAGGTCAACAGCTTTTCTCATGCCCAATGCGCACTGAGAAAAGCTGTTGACTCAGTTAAAAAAATTGGCATGAAAAGGATTAAGTACAGTTGTGACACTGATGATGTTACTAGTGCAAAACATCCAAATTGGTCACGTTACAGTACACTCAGTGTAAAAGGTGCTGGTCACAGTGTTTTGTCAGCTTATAATTAGTGTCAGAATAGGGGGCCCTTCTGTTGGGGGGGGGGGGGCGGCAAATATTCTTTGAGACTGGACAAAACCAGGTGAGATGTCATCTGCTTCGATGCTTTTCATACACATCAAGAGCAACAAAAAAAAAAAAAAAACTGGAATGAGAGTAGCAGATGAGACCTATCAAAGTAATATGTCCCAGGTCAACAGCTTTCAACTTGAATGAGAGTATGAGATGAGACCTATCAAAGTAATATGTCCCAGGTCAACAGCTTTGCCTGGATTGGGTTAGGCATAAAAGACCCACTAAATGCCAGGTGAGCTGTTGACTCAGGTTTAAACATTAAACTCGGCCTTCATTCAAGGGGAGTGGGTCAACTCTGATGAGAAGAGAACTTAATGACATGAGGATGAATACACATACATGTGGTTGGAGAGCTGACAACTAATGAAGTGAATACACTTATAAACACCGTAAGAGGCTAATCTGAGGTGCATGTCTTCTAATTGTCAAGGTTTCTGGGGGAGAAGCATCCTCAGTAATTTCCTATAATTTTCATTATAGCCATGTGACAAATATCACCAGTTTCACTTTTAAAGTTTTTGATGCATTGGTGACATACACCGTAGACAGTGGTACCGGACTTGAATGACCACTTTCATGAAACCGCCATGGGCGTGACAATAATTATGGGTAGGTTATGTGCATCTGACATTTCTAAGGACCACCATATTCTAAGCCTAACAAGGTTGAAAAAAACCCCACCCTTTTCCGTTCCTTTCACATGGAGCATTTTCACAGGGAGGAGCTATATGACGGGGTAACTGGCTGCAATCGAAAAGGTTTAAAATAGGTAACAGTTCAACCGGTTTTGTTCATCTGAACTCATCGGGAACTGAATGGAAAACCGCTGGGTGGCCCGAATATACATGCAAAGATAAACAGGTATTTTCATAGGGATGGTTCATCATTTTCACACGAGTACACAGATCACTGTAAGGGGGAGGGGACATAAGGTGCTGTGCACTTTTAACAATATAACAAAGCAACCATTACGTAATTACATGTGTACAATTTATTGATTTGCCACTAGAAACTGAAAAAAAAAACCACCTTGGAAACATATGCTCCCTATAAAATTAAATGCAGGAGATGTTTGTGTGTGTAATAAAGGACAGACACTGTGTGTCAACTTAAGATCAGCTGCCAGTCATAATTGGTGCATGGCCGAAACCAAGAACGGAATTACTGAGAAGTTCATTTCGTTACTCAGGAACAATGTCGTGGAATTCTCTGCCTAACTCTGTATGAGAATCCCTGTGCATCTCCATTTTTTAAGAGAAGGTATTTACCATGTAAGACGACTCTGAGACCTGAAAGCATTGACTTGGCTGGGCAATGATTACAACAGGCATATTACTGTAATTTGTTTCGGGTTTTCTGATTTGTATTTAACATGCTGTTAATCTGTACACTGTATTGTATATGTTATACCACACTGAAACACTGTAATTTATGAAGGCCTCAGAGGGGTGTCACTCACTGGATAACCCTCTTGAAATAGTTTCATCTACAAACTGCCTTTTCACTTGGAACAAGAGTTGAAAACAAGCCAAGCCTTTTCCTGACTTTGCTTCTTTAATCTTTGTCAGCTGATCTCACGGGGGAGGGAGGGAGGGAGGGAGGGAGGGAGGGAGGGAGAGAGAGAGAATGAATGAATGAAAAAATACTTGAGGTACTCCCTTGAAGATGTTAAACTTGCATCACTTACGTAGCTCATGATTTTCATGAGGAACACAACAGAAACAAAATTCACTGACTTTGTTGCAAAATGGACAAACAACAAGTTCTTACCATAAATGTACATGTATTCAAAGACTACATATTGGAATCCAATCCTCGATGTCATTTCTTTAAAATTCTTTCAAACTTAGTGCACTTTTACAGTAAGTTCAAATTATCATGTACCATGGAACTTACTGTACAAACAATCCTGAAAAGCGGTCTTTCAACGAAAAGTGGTCTCCCAACTCATTTACAGGGTCAACTGTTCATATCACTCACTATCAAAAACTTTTTGAAAGTAAAACTGCTGGATAAATACTGTAAATTGCCTTATTTTCGCATGTTTAAATTTTCACGGTTTTCATACTTTTGACATTTCACAGTAGTTTTAATTTCACTATTTTGGACATAATTCCTATTCAAACACTGTCAGAATACTATTTCACTGTGTTTGTATTTTCACAGTTGTGTGCCATCAGCGAAATAAGAGAAACTTAGAATACAGCAAAATGAAATCGATTCACAATAGTTTTGAATGTTTAGCCACAGATTTTGCAAGAAGAAATCCTTAATTGGTCTTACAATATCGGAACTTTTAATTATCCTTTGAAAAAAACAGCAATTTGTACCTCTCACAAAGGTATACATGCGGTATTTTACGATAAGTATATAACATGCATCTGGTGTCCACGTGTAAAATGATACCACAATGTCTATCTGTCCATCTCTTTGCCCATCCACACCACATATAGCAGGTACTTCAACCACACTTTATGCGAAAGTACTGAGATAAGTGTTTATCGTATGCTTCCGTCCATATGTTGCCATGGATATGCCAATCATGAAAGGATGCTTCATAAAATGTGAGCATACAATTTCGCACATAACAGACACAGGGCAAATGAAGTCCCTGGGGACCAGTCGATATGTGACATAGAGACAATGAATGCACTACAATTTTACATAACAGGTACTGTGACCTCTATGACATAAACAAATAACCACAAATCGCCGACTCCTTAGCCATGCAAAGTAAAACGAGGGTCTTATGGTGCTTTTTATCCTGCTCAGTGACATGACAGGAATACTATATGTAGTATATAGCTATGTCCTTGCCAAGCCTTTTTTGACAACCAAATACGATTGTGAAGGGTTTTTTTTTGGTTTTTTGTTTTTTTTTGAGTGTTGTACCTGCTCTCAGAGCCACCTTTCCCATTATCTTTTTAATCCCATCCTTTCATTACACTGGTCTATTTCTACCTGTATTTTAACCTTTAAAGCACTGATTTAAGATCGAGTCAACAGCTTTCCTCAGGACACTTTGCGCACATTGCATGCAAAGTGTCCTAAGGTAAGCAGTTGACTGAGACTACTTTTTGCTTTAGACTGAGGCTTGCTGGTATTTGAATGAAAGGTATCTTCATGAGGAATTTGAATCTTTTAACCATTATATGTTTAACATTAATGAAAAAAACAAATAAAGGAGTGATGAGCACTTTAAGGGTTAAGATCACCTGCAATATGCAGCCACCTGCTGCTGTAGGCAGGGATGGTCTTGAACGGCAGGTACTATTCTACATGCATAGTATTATTCCTATTCAGTGTTCATAAAACTTCGAAAATTTTGACAATGCAAGGCTTAAATTCAGATTTACATTCTGAGTATTATAACACTATTTCTTCATAGTTAATAATCAAAACAGACACCAATTTAATTATTTGAGTATTTTTTTTTGGGGGGGGGGGAGTGGAGGTGGTAGTAAAAAGGGAAGGCAGCATATATGACATAAGGCAGCAGAGTTGTTAAAGGTGGATCATACGATCCACATAAGAGATGCCACCCCCCCACCCCCTGCTCCTTATTTATCACATACACAGGGGTCCGTCTCTTGAAATACTGCCCATAAGGATCACGACATTGGTCCTTCAAACCAGGGCCAGCCTTTCATTAGAGATATGTAGATATACATTGGGACCACTGGTCCCAGTAGCCAAAGGCTACTGCTTCTTCAATTTGGCTAAAGAAATTTGCAAAGGGCTCAACTGTTTTAAAATTAATTGATACAGGATAAGGGCAGAACTTTTCCTGGAAATTAGCTTGCCTTTTTTTAAAACCAATTTTGGCTTACGATTTTCAAACTCCAGATCTGTCCCTGATATAGTATGAAATGCACCTGAGGACGAGGGGGGGGGGGGGCAATTATTACCTATTGTCCTATGATGTCAATGATTAAGCCAGCAACATCTGCTAACAGTAATATAATCCATTTCAGCTCTTAAATGACAATTTCAAACACAAACGATTTCTAGTCCACCAATATGATCAAATACCTGTTGTTAAATCAACCTGCATTCCTACATGTACCTGCTACAGGAATTATTTCAGCCATGCAAGCCTTAACTTAACCCACGCTTGGTCACAATGCAACTGAGTCAATAGCTTTCTTTATTAAATTTTGGATAAAATTACTTGTAACTGATTGGCTTAGAGGTAACATATGATTACCGTTTAGAATGATCTAGTGCCTGCATGGAGCAGATGCCACGCAATAGTCTCCCTGCTCAAGAAGACTATTGCCCGCCTGGTTCCCGTCTCTTGTCAACCCTGCACTTCGGCGCGGGAACCACACTACCGGCTATGGAGCAGAGCTACAGCTTGTAACTGTGTGAGCGACGCTTTTTTCGATAGCAAAATAGCCATTCTATTTCACTCTTGCCTGAATCAAACATAAAAATTAATGTCCTGATTTTCAAATAAAAATTATCGCATAAAATGTCCGAAATACATTTATAAAAAAGACACTACATACGAAAGTTCTGTTTCGTATTTTTGCCGTCTAACTTCATTTGACACTCCGCGTTTGCAGACAAATTATTTTGCTTGTGCCACGGATAAGTCGGATTTTGTTGGCGGAGATTTTCTCTCTCCCTGCTGCATCATTGGCGTGATGGATCATGAAGATGATGATCGTTTTGCCACACTGAGTGACAGTGAATTAGAGACATTGCTATCAGACAGACATTCTAAAAAGACAAAGGAAGTTATTCGTGGTGCCGTGAACTGTTTGGAAAGCTATGCCGTTGCAAGAAACACAACCCTGGCAGATATTGAGAAACTTGATCAAAATGCCTTATCCAGCTTTTTAACACGATTCTACGCAGAAGTGGGAACAAAACATAAAGCATTGTACTCCAAAAAATCTATGATTACCATTCGCTACGGAATTCAGAAACATTTCGAAAGTGTGCTTCACTTAGATATTGTAAACGACCCCGCATTTACAGAAGCCAACAAAATGTTTAGTGCTGTGCTGATTAATCTGAAAGCCCAAGCCAAGGGAGCCGTTCAACATAAAGACCCGATAAGCCCTGAAGACATGATGAAGTTGTACTCCAGCTTGGATGTAAACACCCCTCGTGGTCTGCAAGACAAAGTTTTCATTGATATCATGCTTCATTTGTGCAACAGGGGGAGAGAAAATCTCCGCCAATTTGAACCTGGAGACTTTGAAATTAGCACTGATTCAAGTGGCCTTCGATATGTTTATCTCAAGAAAGATATGAAAACCAAAAATCACCAAGGTACGTGTTTTAATTTGATTCAGATCAGAGCTTATTTAACGTTGAAATTAAATATCAACCTATTTTGGTCATAAATGAATGCAATTTAATACTCACTACCAGTTTACCAGTAAACCATAAACCTAAATGCCTTAGGCAATTTACAATTTTAAGGCCTAGGCCTATATTTAGCTAGGCATGTTTACTTTACTCCCTTTTTCATGTTTTTCATTGCATTGAAATATTGACTTATTTTTGTCAAAGCCTTTTTCTTCTTTTTTTACAGAGTTTGTCACGTCAATGCCTAATTAGGCCTAATTTCATTTTATTTCATTTTGTGCTAAACAATAGGCTTATTCATTTTTACTTTCAGGAGATGCTGACAGTGACCTAAGCCAGCAGGGGCGCATGTACGAGATACCAGGCAATGCAGGTTGTCCAGTTACATCTTTTGAACTGTACACAAGTAAACTTAAGGAAAAGTCCACAAGTTTTTGGCAGAGGCCCAAAGCTAAAACTCCTGAAGATCCTTGTGCACCATGGTATGAAAAGACGGCAGTGGGGAAGAACACTCTGGGTGATAAAATGAAAATTCTTTCTGAGACTGCTTCTTTGTCTAAAGTGTATACTAACCACTGCCTGCGCGCAACGTGTGTAACTACTTTGGATCAATGTGGATATGAAGCACGACACATCATGAAGGTATCTGGCCACAAATCTGAAACCTCTATTAAAAACTACAGCCATCATGTTTCTGAAAACAAAAAGCGTGAGATGAGCCTTGCAATTTCGAAGGTGGACACTGATCCAAGTGAGAACAATTCTAATATAGAGTATCCAGAGATGTCTATTGTGGATCCAGATACCAGAAGGCCTACTTCAATTCCAGCAGCGCCCACTATGTCCACAATCAACACTGCTGATGCCTCCTATTTGAAATTAATCTCAAGCATTCTCCCAAATGAGAACACTTTGCCAGATAGTTCTGACATGCAGAATGTAAACCAGCCTCGTCCAGTGTTTGACCAGGCTGTTACTGTAAACTCAAATATGACTATTTCAAAGTTAAGCCCTACGCAGGGTGGTAGTCAAATTCTTACCAATTCTCAAATGTCTCTTCTCCGAAGTGAATTTTCTCCTGTTCAAAATTCACCCCACATGTTAAGTCAAATTCTTCAAGATTTAACAAATTCCCCAAAAGTACGTAATCATGCCCCAGAGCTTGTAGAATCTCCTTATGAAAATGATGCACAAAGACCAAAAATATCAGACCGAAATATGGTATTTAACAACTGCATTGTAATAATGAAATAGGTTTATGCTAGGATATGAAAACCTGCATGTGTTGAGAACTACTTATAATATGCATTCAATCAGGCCTAGTTTAAGTAATACTTGCCAGAGGCCTACTTTCAATTGATTTGTCCAATTTTCATAATTCTGACTCTTGAACATTTCATGGATATCAGTTTTAGGCCTGTATGTAGGCCTAACTTCATGGGCAAGGATCCATTGTATTGTAAGACTGTATTGATTTATTGTTTCTTCATTAAAGTCTTGATTCAATGAAAACATGCTTTTTGTTTATCATAACTTTTTATCCAAAATTTGATCAACAGGCATTGGAATCTTCCTCAAATTTGAGAAATTACTCAAATTTTTATTCACCTTTTACCATTTTTACTGTATAATTCATCTAGGCTAAAATTATACTCTCTATTCAGGAGAAAAATAGATATTTCCTCTATTTCTTATTTTGGAGATTTCCAAAGCCTGGATCAAACAATTAGTAACTCATTGACTTGGTCTAGCACTAGCAGGCAATAGTGCAACTCCTCAGTCCTGTAACCTTAGGATGGTATGGTATTTTAGCTTGACATGAAATAGCTCCAATTCCTCATTGAGCCTACTAATGGGCTTACATGTAATTTTATCCAAAATTTAATAAAACAAATAGTGACAGTTTCACCAGGCAATATACCAAATTCTTAGTCCCTCGGGTTGTGGAGTGTCCTGGCTGTCTCTCGCCCGCCGCCTTCGGCCTTGGGCAATAGACAGCCAGGACACTCCACAACCCTCAGGACTAATAATTTGGCCTATTGCCTGGTGAAACAGTCACTATTTGTATATTGATACCAGTTGGGACAATGCACCCAACCCACGACAAGGAAAGCTGTTGACCTAGAGCATGCCATCATGAATGGTCTTATATATAAATCTCAGCAAAAATGTTTTCCAGTACCAAGAAATCTAAGTAAAAACTTTAAAGTAGAACACAATTTACATCTGTGTGCTTTTGGATAATTTGCGCAGGATGGATTAATTTTTATGTTAAAAAAAGTACCTCTACATATGTGTAATACAGTGGTATAAGTGCCCCCCCCCCCCCCGAAGAGAGGCCACCCCCTCTATAGAGGCCACTTCTCCATGCAGTAAGTAAGGCATTTTCATTGTATTTTACCCCTCAACAGAGGTCGCCCCTCTTACAAGACCTATTTTCCAGTACAACTGGGGTGGCCTAAAAAGAGGGGGATGACTGTACACTAATCATAATGTACTTTTTCAGTGTGAAATGAGTCAACAACTTTCCTCAGTGTGCTTTGGGTGCAAAGTGCACCCAGGAAAAATGTTGACCTGGGATATTCTTATGGGATTTGCAACTACTGGTACTTCAATGACAGGTAGGTTTAAAAGAATATATAACGGAAGGAAAAAAAGGACAACAACCTAAAACCCTACCTTGATTTGAACTAATATATATATATATATATATATATATATATATATATATATATATACATACATCGCCTCAGGCAACTTCTGAAGTATCACTGTACATTTTTAAATGTCTGTTATCATCCATACCACTGCACATGTAAATACTTTACACACTGTAACAATTATATATAAACAGAGATTGTTCCTGGTCATTTGCCAATTTTGCCAAATGATAACATTTTTTTCCATCTGGCAAATGAAATTAGCAAATTGCTGAATATTTCGAATTATTGCTTCCACTTTCTAATAATTGCCATTGTCTTCTGTAGGTCCATGTCAGTCCCTGACATACAATCTGTTAAAATATTAAAATGCAATCAGAGATTGCTGGATCCATGCCCCCCCCCCCCCCCCGCCTCATTTATAACCTTGCTAGTCACAGGTCTCATTTTGGAATGACTGTAGTCATGAAAAGCAAAAAAAAAAAAATAAATAAAATAAAATAAATAAATAAATAAATAAATAAATAAATAAATAAATAAATAAATAAATAAATAAATAAATAACAAGTAGATAAAAATAAATAAAAGAACAACATAGTTACAGCCCAGACATGAAGTGTAATATATTTTTACCTGATTGTTTCACTCTGACCCAGATACTTGACCTAGTGACATACTCTGTTTCATTACACACTTTTAGGTCGATACATTGTATATGTGTGCAGGAAGTTTCTTTAAACTAAAGTCAAAGGACAACAAAATACAGAACGGACATGAAGTATAATGTAGTTCTACATGGATTTGTCACCATGACCCAGATACTTGACCTAGTGACCTAGTTTTGTTTCATGACACACCTGTAGGTCGATATATGTGAGTGTGTGAAGTTTCATTAAACTAAGTTACACAATCAAGGAATTACAGACCGAACACAATTTTACAAGGATATGTCACTGTGACCTAGATACTTGACCTAGTGACTTTTTTTGGTACATGGCACACTCTTATGTCCAGATGCACCTGTGTGTAAAATTTCATAAATATAAACTGAAGGTCAAGTGGATTATAGCCTGGACATAAATAGGGGACGGGTGCATGCACATGGTTACTATATGCCTTTCTTCATGTAGGAGGGGGGCATAATCACATGAACATGCCAGATTTTGTTGAACCAAGGTCCCTGCATCACACATAATTCATTAACTCATCTTACCCAGGTTTTTTATTGCTAAAACTCTTGCTGTGATAATTCTGAGGGCTCAGGGTAGTACACTCAGTCCCATTGCAATAGCGCAACTGAGTCAGTCTCAGCAGGCAACCAGGATTTCTGTTGCTGTTAAACAGCCCAAGTCCTCAATCCACTGGTGTATTACCACAGATCACTCAATGTGATGTGGCTGAAACTGACTGCAGAAACCTAAAAACTATATCCTCTGATCTGCTGAAAATATTTCCTGGAAATGACTGCACATATCTGCTGAATTCAATACCAATGAGTGGTTCAGTATCCAGGTTCCGAGCAGTTAGAAATGACATACACATGCTTGAACATATTAGTCACGTTAATGGTAATAAATCGCAGAAGAGCCAGCTCAGACAAGTAAGGTTGAGACAGCTACATGACTACAAGCATTGTCAATTCTGTCTGTACGATATAAAAGCAGTGGCAAAAAAGGAATGTCACAGCTAGAGGCCAAGGCATGCAACCCATAATATAAGTATGTTGCGGAGGCCAAAAGCATGTGACACTTTTAACTCATTCCATACTCTGGTCGCAGGCCTTGGTCAGTGGTTCTGGTACTGCCTGGCAAGTCATGCTGCAGCTGCCCTTACCGCAGCTGCAGCATGACTTGCCAGGTAGTGGTTCTGGGTAGCTGCAGCATGACTTGCCAGGCAGTGCCAGAACCACTGACTTAAGACTATAGGCATGTTGGTACTTGAACAAAAGCTCTCTTCCTGAAAATTTAAATATACAATTGTCGTCCTAAATCTAGGTAAATATACGGGAAAAATCAGGGACTGGTATGGAATGAGTTAAAGTAAAGTCACAGAGGAAAAAGCTTGTGACCAATGGTGATGTCACAGAGGAAAAATCATGTGACAGTTGAGTAATATCACAAAATAAAGCATGTGGCAGTCAAGCTATGGCACACAGGAGACAGCAAGCTGCCTTCGCCACATTATTGACAATGTAGATCAAAGGAAATTAGCAGCAAAGGTACTATTATTGATATAGCTGGATCTGTAACAAAGGCAGATGGTCTGACGATGATCTGGAGTGTTACATGCACATATGAATCACCTGATCACATACATGTACTGACACATAGGGATGTGCCAAGCAGCCACTACAACTGAAAGCCAGACTCAATGTTTGATCTGAAAGGCTCATCTGAACAATACTGTAGAACCAGAAGATTTTGTTGGAGTTAAAGAGTTGTATGGAGAACTCTAAGGGCTTCCAAGTCAGCACTTTGCAAGGCTGTCATACAGCGGCAATACATTTTTGTGTCTTGAACATATGCTGGTCGAGGGTAGACTGACAGCAGGGGAAAATCTTCTCTGCAAGCAGGTCACCTGATGTGGGAATAGGGCCAAAATTTCCATTCAAGGTGAGTTGGAAGGTGTGTCACACTGCAGGATGACAGGCACTTCTTAGGGGAGTCACTTTGCATAGTACATTTTAATTTAGTGCAGCTGTCAATATAAATTAAATCAAAATATAATGCAATTTCCAAAAAACTGCATTTGCGTTAAATAAAGTGTGCTCTGAAATTTCCAGAACTACAGTATATTCTAATTAAGATTTATGAGACATAATTTTGACAGTGTAAGCACCGGCTGGTTGGAGCACTGTTATGCCATGTTATCTGCCTGTCACTTGACTTGCATTGTTATCATAACCCTCATCAATAACACTAAACTCTTTACTGCTTCCAACATTGGTACTGGTTAACCAGCATATCCAGTTCACCTGACCAATATCCATAATTATCAATGTATGATTAATTTTCTCACATGACAAAATTGACAAATTTCTTATGTATACGGCATGCCATAGAAGAGTCAGCAGATGCTTGGGTATACTAGGCATGTAAAACACTACAGTGTTATACCTTTTAAGCACCCTTTCCCTCTAAAGTGCCCCCCCCCCCCAGCATAAAAGTTTTGAAATATTGGCAAATTATACACAAATCTTGTGATAATTTAAATATCATTACAACTCAAATTTTCAAAATTTACGTCTAGAATTGGACCTGACTTCAGTTAATTTAGCTAAGGCCCCGGGCCCTTAATAGAGACAATATGGTAATGTGAACATGAATCAGAAAACTGACACTTATAAGACCCTTTCACCAAAGGCCAACCCTCTTTAAAGACCAATACTTGTTCACACAAAGAATGGTACTTCCATTATATTGAGGCCATCCCACTTATAAGGCCACTCTTTGACTCCTTTGAGGGTGGCCTTATAAGTGGGGGGGTCCACCGTAGGGTTTTCAAATCACCAGGAATCAACCTAGACATTTGTTTATAAGGCTCACCAATTTTCATTCACCTGACCTTGCCCCTTGCGAAGATGACCACTTGACCATGATGTTCTGCATATAATCCACCATTAGTTATCGTTTATATACATACATGTATATACACAATTGTACCTACAGGTGCCTGTGTTCATCTTGCATTACGTTGATGGAACCTCAACTTATGGCACTCATTAATATTTAATTGGAGCATAAAATCTACTCTGTTCAGTCATAGCTATAGATAACTCAATATATTGATCACAATAACAGAACGCACAATTCTCACATAATGTTGCATTTTTCAAGGGCATTTTTTGTACATTACAGTCAAAACAATATTCATGTATATCACAAAAGGACATATGCTGCGTATATTCACAATGAGCCTGTCTTATATTGTTCACCTGTTAGCAATTTCTACCTATGTTTTAAAGAAAATTTCCTGCCTCATGTTTGTCCATTGTGGGCTTGATACCAAACAGGCCTATGCAGTCACAATGTAGGGAAGGTTCAGCATTTTCATCATATTCAAGAAGGCATGCACACCGAGTACTCTTTTTCAGTCCCTCCTCCCAGAAAGAGTACTTCCCAGCATTTAAAATGACCATCTGCCAGTTCAGTTGACAATGAATAAAGCAAAAGTCATGAAAAGTCTGCCTCATTTTCAGTTCTTATTTTGAGGGAAAATGTTTCAGAAAATTATTGGGCACTTGACGTAAGTGTCTCCAGTCTTCCACGCCCCAAGTTTCCAGTCTTCATTGTGATAGCATTGTAGCCAGCCATTCATCGTTTAACAATTCATTAATAGCTCAAATCCTGCATGCAGAAAGCCAGAAATATTTTAGGCCTAGACGAACTTCCAATTTTGCCACTGGTGGGCCTATCATAACTGCTCTACTTTGTTTCAAAATTCCATACACAAGGAAACAAGATTGGCAGTTTTATGTAGGCCTACTTGCATGTTGTAGCTTGTGGTCTGAGACTGCCAATAAAACATGGATGAAATCCACTCATCTCTGACTGAGCAATGGTTATTGGATTTCTAAAGCTAGAATTTGAAAGTGTGACTGGTTTCTGCTGGCAAAAGTGCTCTTGGCATTCAAACTGTAGGTCTATAGGCTGTTTATACTGGGTTTTGAACCCCTTGTGATCATTTTGTTACACTGTATAAAATGTACAGCACTATGTATCCCTCACTCGGCAGCTTAATGTTCGCAGTCTTGTGAAAACGATCAATGGATTATCCCTGACCTGATTATCATAAGTTAAATATGAAAACTTCTAACGGGCATGACACTTTGTCATCACCCATTACACATCTCCTGCACAGTAAACATTAATCCCACTCAAAGCAAATACCAAATGTTGACTAAATGTGTTGCGGGTGATGAAAAAAAAAAAAAAAAAACTTTGTACATGTATCTGAATACCACATAAATAAGTGAAACTCCCCAACACAACAGGTGCTCAAATTTTAGTCAATACTGTATTTCATTTATATTCCCAGGCACGCAATTTCCTAAATACACTCCAAATCAGAATTTCACAAGTTCTATTTTTCCAATTTTACGCAGGCTTTCCTTCCACATTCAAGGTGCTACAATTTTCCCCAAGTTTAATATTCCAGAACTGGGTTTGCCCAGGAAAATTGGTGAATATTTATCCCTCCTTCCCAGCAAACCAAGTAAGTCAGTGCATCATGCACGATGACAGAGTACTCTTACTGGGTGCACCGATTTTAGTTGTTGATACGATAAACTGGAGCCCAGGTTCAGTGAATCCTTTTTACGCTTTCAGGGCGAGCCAGATTTAAGTGGCACCAATTTGTTTCTGTTTCCTTCAATTGTAAGGAGAAAATAAGCTGATTCGTCTATTTCATGAGTATTAAACCTGGCCTTTTGAAATATTCAAAAGGTAATCTATGACATTGTGACCTGGAGTCTTAGCATTTGCTTGCACTTCCGGAACAAATATATGTCCTCAATTGGAGACTTGCAATAAACCCCATAAAACTCCATTTTGGTGGAACATATTCAAATCATTTGACACTGTGCATGCTTCCTCATACCAAGGAAGCTACATGTACACGAGTAGCCTCCTTGCTCATACCAAGAAATTGCCTGCAAGATCTACACATTCATCATGAGAAACTTCTTGTGTATTAAAATCAGAGGAAAGCAGGGCTTGACTGCTTCATAACATATGCAGAGTAAGAACTTGTGCACCGCATGGAGATCCCTCCACATGTACATAGTTTACCCTTTTAATGGTTCACTACACCAGTCAAACAGCAGACAAGAGCGCATCTCTATGTAGTGCACTCTGTTGGGGTGAGGGAACCGTGAATCTGTTATTCATCTTCTTTGAAGATCAATCATGACTGCCCAACCATACTGAAAGTGTTTACTCTTGTCACTTTTGATAAAACACGTGATCCAACAGTACTGGTTGGAGTAGTACATTACATTCACTCTATATGTATCTGCACATCAGAGTACTTGACCAGAATATGCTATTCCTATACTAGGGTCTTCCATTGTAATTCCCCCCCCCCCTTTTTTTTTCTTACTAACCCTTTCATCTCAGGCCTTAAATACATGTAAAATTAATTTGACTTTTGCTGTGCCGTTAAGGTGAATTTATGCAAACAATTTGAAACAAATAATATATGAAATCCACCCATTTTGAGAAGAAAAGATGTGAACTACATTCAGAATTTTTTTCACAGAATACCAGATCCTGCATTCTGGGCTTGCAGTGATATAATCCTGGCACAATTGATAAAACTGGTCGGAAGTCAATCTTGTGACTCATCAATGGGGGCCCCTACACATCATTAAAAAAAAAAAAAATTAAAGAGAATCACATGGAAAAAGTGTTTCTTCATTGTGACGACTAAACTTTGGGTCAAGTCGTGTTTTAAAATTCTAAAAGATTTCCTTTAAATTTTCAAAAGCATGGCAGATTAACGAATACTGGTTCTCGTATGTTAGACATGTTGAGGCTACTTTAAAAAAATAGCAGGCTCCTAGCTAGAAACAAAGGTTTTTATTGGTTTTATAGGTTTTGCTGGGAGGCTTTCTGTTGCTATGACTTATCAGAAACTATTACTGGCTTGAACAGCTTTGGGCTGATGATCGCACCTTGCAAGATGCCCCAATTGCTGCTAAAGCTTTCACCCCAACAGATCCTGTCATATTCCATCTTATTCTTAAATTTCTTGAACATTTTTTCTCAGCACATGAACAAAATTCCCACTATGCCTCTTTGCTTCAACTTGTAACAGAAGTAGCGCTTCATCATTAATGTAATCAAATGCCTTGATAAAATCTAAAAACATACATGGTATATTGCCCTAATTCCATGGCATGAATAAGTTCTCATGAGGGTGATACTTTTGTTGTACAATCTGGCTATATCATAATACAGAGGCTGTATCTATCCAGATCTGTAGATCTCCATTTTGGTAATGAACCCTGAGTAATTAACCATTCTGGGGGGGGGGGGGAGCCTTTTCCTATGCACAGCCACCACAGTGTTGTGGGTATTTTAAATTTACATGTATCATACAAATGAGCCTTGCTGGCAGGGTAGGAGCAACAAGTCACTATGTGTTCTAGAGGGTAGCTAGAGATAGCAACAGTGCCACTACATGCGCATGGCAGGAGCAGTGCAGCTACCTTAAATTTATCACATAAATGAGCTCTGTCACTCGGATAGCAGCACGCAGCTGGGGGGGGGGGGGGGTAAAGTTTATTCACATACCATAACATTCTAGGGGCAGTGCAGCTACCTTAAAATTATTCTGTTAAGTTCCAAGGATGATTTGTAAAGATTTTCCCCCACAATAAACAGTAATATGCAAATAGTGAGCAGGTGCATGTAAACAATAATGTACGTAAATCAGATCCCATATGTGCATCTAGATGCTGGTCTGAATTGAAAAAGTTGTTCAAAACGCATTTTCCACTCTGCACGCGTAAATTCATGACATGCAATATTTTTTTGTCTCTTTATAAGCTTATTCCGCTGGAAGCCATGTTAATTGTAATCATGCCCACTTAGTGGAAAGCTTAAATCACAAATAACATTTTGCTGGAATAAAATTTGTATCATCAACCTTCAGGGTACAAAATCTTCTTCTCCCACAAACACGACAAATACATATTCCTCCCAAAATCCTTTTGTGTCTCCTTTAAGTCTGCAGTCATACATGCAAATTACATGAAGTATTCTACATGGATCAGTGCACCCTTTGCCTCTGTGCAAAGCTTGTTTAAATGTTCAATTTAAAAGATCAACACAAAGGAAATGAATGGCACCCAGTCGATCTAGGCTTGTTATTACAATCAAATAAATGTCAGCTCTGAGGCTTAGCGGGCTCCACTCTACGAGACTGAGCCAAAAATCCTCAGCCGTCAGATCACGACTTTCCAGATCAATCAAGAAAGAAGATTGCTTAAAACACCTACATGATTTGAATGTGTTGACTCACACATATAGTGGGGCTAATGGACTGACCTTTAGTCATGATCAAAAACTTTATTGTTTCATGCTGTGGTTGAGCTAATGTGGAACCCATATAAATTGTCAGCCTGTAGATTATTAGCTACTGTATAGACACAGCCTAGGATCAATACATGTAGCTCACTTGTAGTCCTTGTCCACCATGTGCTCATGTAACTACTGGCCATATAAGATCTTACTTTTTCAAATCATGATAAGTTAACAGATTTTTTTTTGGGGGGGGGATGCAAAATGACCTTGGGAGAAATAACAAGGGGATTAAACTTTGTAGTGCTTTTTTTTTTTTGAATATTTGAATAGCTTCTAGATTTTAGCTTTCAATAGCTTTTAATCTACTTCTGTATCAAAAATATACTTTTTTTTGGAACAAACGATTGAACAATACTATTTGAAGCATCTAACCTTTGTGCATGTAATCGCTAAGAAATAGCAGTTCACAGCTATCCTGCTGTTTTTGTGCATGACTTTAATAATATTATTAATATATGCGAACTCGAAGGTCTCACAGCCAATCAGGCTCATCCACTTTATAATTTTCATCAAGGAACTACTAGACAGCTTTCAGCCGCAAACTCAGTGACTAAATTTTCGCCCAGATCAGACTGTTTTACACCTTGACATGATGTGTTCTATTGATACCAAATTCATCATGACTGACGGGAAATATACTGCCAAAGTCAGTCGTACAAACTAGAGCAAATCAGTAATGTGGGGATTTTTATCATTCAAATGATCACAAGCAATGGACATATTTTATCTCATGTGTCCTGGAACTGGACAACAACTGGAAGGAAACAGCTTATTCTGTCAGAATAAGGATATAGCTTATCACTAACTCCTGGTGTTTTTTTTTGTCAGAAGTTTGTACACTGTACATATGTATGTGCATAAGCCACATGAATGACAACAAAACTAATTTATTTCTATTTTTAGAAAGAATGGGAAGTAAATTTAGTGTCGTTTTCTTCCTTTTTATTGTTTTTCTGCTGTTGTCTGTATATTTTGAAAGACAAACGATGGCTCTATACCATCAATGATAAAAAAGCCACTTCCTGCATTCTTTATTTTAAATTCCACTCCGTCGTGTTTTATAGGTAACGGCAATAGAGAAATTACTTCTTCACGGTTTTCTATTTTTAATTCTTACTTTTGCCAAAAGTTGGAAACAGCAGGTCTGTAAACCACAATACATGTATAATTACAAAAATCAGGCCATATGTAAATACTTGGCATGTACATAAATACTGACATTGTGTACATGTAAATAATGGTAGTGTGAATACAAATGAACACAGCTTGTAGACAGTGGAGGCATCTTGACTAGTTTCAAAGCTTATGCTTCTTGTCAGGAACAACTGTTAACAAGAGGCCCATGAGCGTAATGCTCTGCTGGCACCCTGGCTATATGGCACCTGCATCTTCATTTCAAAGTTGCGAGTCTTCAAGTGGTTTCTGAACATATAAAGCTTATGTACATTTAGTGTATAAAAATTCAACCAGATGGCACTTCGCTCCACATGTAATCATAGCTTATTTGTGCAATTCCTGTCATGGATATTGTTGCATGAGCCAAGACAACAATGACGGAGTTCTTAACTTTCTGTCCTCAGTGACGTTAGGACAGAACATAAAGGTCAAAAATACGTCGAGGTCACTGATATTACTTAACATTCTACCTTTGGCCATGGTCTATATATTCTATAAATTTGGCAAGTCTAATAGAATTACTTTTCCAAATATGGAATTTCACATCTTAAAACACATTTTAGCTCATAATTTCCATCAAATTATAGCTGGCACCACTAGTATCAATAGCAACTTAGACTTTGACCTCCCCCACAATCCCACCAAATTTAGTGAAGATCTGCCAAAAATTAAAGATGCTAGAGTGTTCAAAAGATTTTTCACATTTTGACCCCTATATATCATAATAATGTTGGTCGTGCCACCAAAATATACAAGAGCCTAGAATTCCATGTACCCTTTAAGTCCTGAAAGTTATGTTGGGCTTACTTGAAAACTTTTGGTCAGCACAGCTAAAAAAAGGACTTTTCATTCAGGGACCACCAAGCCTATAGTAACTGAGAAAGATACGGACTCCGAGGTCAACAGCGCAGCACTAAAGGGGTTAATAAAGTATAAGGGAAAAAGGATTTTGACTGGTCAGATTCAAAACTGGCCAAATTGATGGCAAAATCTCTTAGACTGAAAGCGAAATACCACATGGATTCTATATAAGCACACAGGGCCCTCAGGAAAAAGGTAAACTGCAGGTACCGAAGCTAAAGAAACGAACAACTGACAGAACTGAATATGAAAACATGTTTTATCAATGAAAACCGAGGCTTGCTGTCACTGGAATTTCAGGTTTCATCCTTATCATATTATGGCATGTTGCCATATTAGAATGAAAATGGTAACCAGCATATGGAGGAGACTTCAATGAGGGTTGATAAGGGGTTTCCCGTATTGGAGAACTGGGGCTTTTTATTTACCGCACTGGCGTACTGGAAGCCCTCTTGTTTTATGTACTTCGTACTATCCAAAATTTTGAAAGATTTTTATTTTCCGTACTGCTTACCCTTGAAAAATAATTACCTGCACCAGCATACCGAACCCCCCCACACCCCCCTTCTTCAATAGACAGTCATGTGCCTGAACATCATGGCCACAAAGTCCAGTGACGTGTCAGACCACAGCATGTGATAGTAAGGGTATGGTTGCATCAAAATTTGTCACAATTTTTGTATCATGTCAACAATAAGCAGTGATGGGAAAGACATGAAAACAAGTGGGTGTGACCGATAGATGTGTCGTGTTAATGGAGACATGTGACGGGGGGGGGGGGGTAAATAACTTCAAAGCACATTGATTATGCGAGGTTTGATAATTTGTTGATGCTTGTAATTAATATAAAACACAGTCTGTATGTTTGTCTATGACACAACCCTGTATCCTATGTGTACACACACATACGTACGTACGCATACAAGCTCAACATACTATGTCATTTATGATATAAAGACAGCATAAAAAAAAAAACATGGTTCACTGTATGTAGTCACCTCTCAAAGACACACACATATATTTATCTGCTCAAGGCAGCATCTGTCTCCATGGTAACCATTCTGAATCATCATCTGGACCTCCTCATGAAGATATGGGCATTTTCACAATAACCTAGACTGTAGAAATTTGGTAAAAGAACAGCAATCATTAGATTATAAAAAGGGATTGAATGACATGTTTCATATCCATAAGCAAGCAATGTTCCAGGGTACACAGGAAGTGTAAAGAAGAAAAAAATAATATCTGTTATTACCGTTACACTGTGGGTTAATGCTGAATTTTGGACAAAAACAGCTGTCTCACTGAAAATTTCATGTTTTTTTCAATAAAATTATAACTGAAAAATTCAGCCTGAGTCAATTTATTTCTGCTGAGATACAAAGCTGTATACAGGCACTTTCATAATATATGCATGTTATGATCACACTGTCCGGTATAAATGTGTGAGGGGTGCTGGAAATGGCTCATGTCAGTTTCCGTCCAAAATGTCCACTCCGAATTTTCCAGTCCTAGCTTCCTGTATATTACAGGATTTTGCTTTGGGTTCTGATCATCATGATGTAGAGGCATATAGCAAATGTGTCAGAAAAAATTGTTCACATTGGTTGACTATTAATACACCAGCTGCAGAACCATAAATGTTTCCGTCCAAAAATGTCCACTCCGAAAAAACGTTTTTTTACCCCAGCACTATAAAGTGAGTGGCATGTACAGAAATCTGTGTTCCTCAGGCATACAGTCTCACTCCATGGTGTTCACACATACAGTCATTTCTTGCTGTTTGCTAATCATTGCTGTGGTATTGAGCTATCAATGTGTCCATTATTAATGTCCGCTCCGAAACCTACTGTAGCATTGTGCAAAATACCAAATTTTATCATAGCTCTTGAAGTGTTATTAATTTAGGTGAGGAAATAAATGAAATAAATTAATTTTCCTTTTAGTTTGGATCTTCTTTAGCTTGCTCCTACAAGGATCAAAGATATTAAAACAAGTCTTCACAGATTGTGGATCAGTCCTAAGGACTGATGCAGAATGTAGTCCGGTTATACATAAATTGTGACTGTTGTGAGAAAGCAACATGTGTAAACATGTAAGAAAATCACCATTTGGCAAAATTAAACTACACACTTTACTGTTTTCCACATAATTGTTTAATACCTTCATGATTTCGGAGTGGACAAATATTGGACACAATAACTACTACTATGATCCGGAATGTGCATGAATGCTGTGGTTGTTTTAAGAATTACCAATGTGTGTCTCTGCATGTGATGGTGCCAGTTTACCAGAGTAACTGCAACATATATGTGTGTGTGTCTATATATATATATATATATATACACACACACACACACACACACACATATACTGCTAAAGCCTACAATGCTTATAATGTAGATAATAGTATTAATACATTGTGTCTGCCCTTGATGTTCTTGCTCGTACCCTGTGTGTGTGTGGATATGAGGAATCTTCAAATGCAAGCAGCAGAACATGAAATGTGATAGCTGGAACATATAGTAGTATGTTTTTTTCAGTCTGTCTACAGCTTGCATGGTCACATGTAACTGTTCATTTTCAAATTACATTTGAAAAATTTCGATGAAAACCATATTTCCCATATACATGGATAGCCAAAACTAAAACCAGTTACATGGCCATGTAAGTCAGAAACAGGTCATTGCAGGTAACCCACAGAAGCTTACAGCTTGTAACACTAGCGTCCAGATATAGCTATTAATATGTGTGTAAAGCATGTGCATGTGGTGGTGGCTTATAAATGTGTCTTTTGTCCTTTGTCTGCTTGCAGGTGTTGGGGTACTAATCCTCTTTAGCCAGTAGTATAGCATGTAGTGCACCCTTCACATCTTATGCAGTTTGCTTTAAATAAAAGACAATGACTGATAAACTAACAGTGAAGTTTAAATGGACACTTAGAAGTGCACAGGTGGGCGAAAGTAGTTCATCTGCTGAAGCAAACAAAAACTGTAGTAAAGCTACGCTGTACAGGAAAAAACTGAAGGAAGAATGTCCCATGAAATATGAAGAAATCAAAGAAAAAGAACGTAGAAGATGGCATCAACGCAAAACACTTGTTGGGGAGCTATCCGAAACCAAAATGGCAGAAAAACGTGCACAGTGGAGAGTGCAAAAAGCCGCCCAAAGAAAAAAGAAACGCATTACTCCCATTGTGCAGCAGAAGAAAATAAAAGACATGACACAAGAAGAAAAGAGAGCATACTGGAAAGCTCACAGAAAACAAAGCAGAAGTGCTCATAGCTCTCAAAAGAAAACATATGAGAAGCAAAAAGACAAACAAAGGAAGAAACAGGGACATTCTACATCGAAAGATGTGTCTCAACATACAACAGTGAGCCGTTCTGGTGTGTACAGAAAGATTAGAGCTCTCCAAGAGCAAATACCAGATTCCCCACAAACTTACGTTACAATTGTTGAAAAGCTTAAATCAAATGTAACTCCAACAAAACAAGCGGAGTTTTCACGCAGGCAGCAAGGTGTGAAACGCAAGTTGCAAGATTCATATGGGTCACCAGTAGAAGCAGCCCTGAAAACTTGTATAGAGGAATCAAAAAGATCAAACAGAAGATCCACCTATTACCATCAGGCATCAGTCGCTGCAACGGGTGGCCTCACCTATTCAGAGGCACAAAAGATGGGCATCACCAGAAATGTATATTCAAAAGTGAAAAGTGGAAAACTGCCATCACGGAAACAACGAAAGGACAGAATCTCAGAACAAACTCAGGAAAAAGTCAAGGAATTCTGGTACTCATCATCCAGGGAGTATCCCTGCAAAAAAAGGGTTAAGAAAAACAAATCCTTGTTCATTATCGAGTCATCCTACACACAAGTATACAGAAATTTCAAGAGAAAATACCCATCAGAAAAGGTCGGCTTTGTAAAGTTTCTTGAACTCAGACCAAGCAATGTGCGGAAGCTGAAGCCACTGGAGCGATCTGTATGTTGCTGCAATAAGTGTGAGAATGCTAAGTGGATCATCAAGGCATTAAATCAAGCATGTCAGGAGCAGTCTTTACCTGAGCAACACCTAGAATCTGAGCACGATCTCTCAGATCTGATGTTCTGTGAATATGATCATCAGTCATATCCTTCCCCTCGTTGTCTGAAGTCACAGTGTAGGATGTGTGGCCTGAAGCAGGTAAGACGGCACTACAAACCTTTGCTCGACAAGGCCTCAAATGCACAAATCAGGTACTATTCTTGGGAAGTTGTTAAGGAGGAGAGAACCGTTCGAACTGGTAGTGCAGGCACAAAAATGAAAACTGTGTCATCAACCAAATTGGTCACACATGAGACCACCATAGGTGAGCTTGTTGAAAAGACAGTTAAAACTGCACATACTCTGTGTACTCATCTTTTTCGAGCCAAGTGGCAATCAAAGGAGTTTGCAAATGCAAAACAAAACATGAAGCCAAAGTAAGCCATCATGGTTATAGATTTTGCTCAAAATTATGCCTGCAGTTTTCAAGATGAATCTCAGTCTTCCCACTGGTCGCAAACCCAGGTCACAATTCACCCTTGTGTGGCTTACATCAACAACAGACTTGAAGATGAAGGAGCCTTTACAGACATCGAAAGCATAGTAATAATATCACCTGACACAAAGCATGATGCAGCAGCAGTGAATACTTTCACCAAACTGGCATGTGATTATCTCAACCAGAAATTTGGGATTGAGCACATAGTACAGTTTTCTGACTGCTGTGCTGGACAGTATAGAGGGTGCAAAAGCTTCAGTGACCTGGCTAGGCAGAGTCAAGGGGAGAGACATTTTTTTGAGTCCAGCCATGGGAAATCAGCTGCAGATGGCCTCTCTGCAATACTCAAGTACAATGCAACAAAAGCTGTTACTAACAGGAAAGCAATTATACGCAATGCACTGGAATTCTACCACTTCTGTGTAGAAAATTTACAAGAAGTGGGCACAGGTCCTTTTCCTTCACAACAAAGAAAGGAACACTCTGCGCGAAAGTTTTTCTATGTTGCATCAGTCAACAGAGAGTCATCAGTACCTGCTGTCAAAACAGTCAAGGGTACCATGAGTATCCATGCCATCAAAAGTGTGAATGATGGAGGAATGATTAAGAAAAGAAACTTGTCATGCTTTTGCCAAGGATGCAGAAATGACACTACATGCATCAACCAATCCTACGTTGGACCTTGGCAGGTCCAAAAACTTGTACCAGTGAAGAAACATATCCTTGTACCAAGGTCTGTCATTTCAACTGACATGTCTCAAAATTCCCTACCCCCTCCTACCAGTGCCGTTGCTATGGACAGGTCTCCTGATGCCATGTCACAGCAGGCTCCTACCTCTGTTACCAGTGCCGTTGCTATGGACAGGTCTCTTGATGCCATCTCACAGCAGGCTGCTACCCCCGTTACCAGTGCCACTGCTGTGGACAGGTCTCTTGATGCCATCTCACAGCAGGCTGCTACCCCTGTTACCAGTGCCATTGCTGTGGACAGGTCTCTTGATGCCATCTCACAGCAGGCTGCTACCCCTGTTACCAACAGGCCTAATGATGACAGCCCCCAGCACAGTGATGCCATTGCAACCAAGGTCAACAAATCTGACAAAACCATGGCTACCCTTGAGACTGTTTCTAGGGGCTCTTGGGTTGCAGTAATTTATGACAATAAGTGGTGGCCTGGAGTTGTTGAAACTATGAAGCAAGATAAAAATGGACATGATATCTGTGAAATCCAGTTTATGCATCCAACAGCACAACAAAATCGTTACATTTGGCCCCATGAAACAGACACAGATGAGATTCCGGTAACAGAGATTCTCACATTACTCAGTGCTCCCCCTGAACCAATTTCTTGCCGACAGTATGCTCTCCCAGATGCTGCATACAGGAAAGTATGCATGGTGTACAATTCTCTCGGATTACATAATGTAGAGAGTGGTTAGTACACAGACATGTTTCAAATAACTGCTAAATACAAGTATCAAAAAAATGTCCAGTCTGAATGGCAATACAAACAATGTGATCAACATCATGAAAATAATAAGCTTTGTGCAAAGTTCTGTTTTCAGTAACTTGAAACTAGTTGCACTGGATTTACTTACAAATTTGGAACTCAAACATTGATACTGAAACATTGTTATAAGCATATGGGCTGTTTGAAAGAAGCAACTCAGGAGTTGATTCTATGGTATCAAACAGTAATTCTCTATTGTTCAGCAGTTTTATGGACAACTTCATGCTTAAGTACAATGTATGAAACAGTTTCAACTTCAATTTGTGCATTTCTGAAAGAAAACAGTTAAAATGCAGTGTACCTATAGCAGTTTTTCATTTTTATTAACATCCTACATAAATGTCCAACAAAAGGTCCACTCCGAAGATTGGCATAGTCCATTGTTTTGGTGCTGAGTATTGTTAATATGTGTGTTATATCTGACAATATGTTGTGGAAAAAATCTACGAGCAGTGTTGTTTTACCTGTTCACAGTTACTGGGTTTCTAAGAAGTTGAATGTTAGTTAATTTTCATCTAGTATTACAGCTACATAGTACAGGATGCATCTGATAATATTAATCAAGTTCCAAAGATGAGGGCAGCACTTTCTTATGGCCATTTTAAAAAGTACTTCTGATCAAATTGTTCATGTATTAAAATTAAATTGACAGCAAAATTACATTTTTGGGGGGTAATGTTGTCAGAAATATGAATCAGTTTGAATGTCCAACAAAATGTCCACTCCGAAGACTGGCATAGTCCAGTGTTTTCCCGTTGAGTATTGTTAACATATGCTGCTATCTGACAATATGTTGCGGAAACAATCTACAACAAGTGTTATTTAACCTGTTCAGAGTTACTAGGTTTCTAAAAAGTTGAATGTTAGTTGATTTTCATCTAGTATTAGAGCTACAGAATACAGGATGCATCTGATAATATTACTGAAGTACCAAAGATGAGGGTATTACTTTCTTATGACGATTTTAAAAAGTACTTCTGATCATGTTGTTCATGTATCAACTTTAGCTGATAGCAAAATTACATTTTAAGAGTGGACCATTGTCAGAAATATGAATCAGTTTGAATGTCCAACAAATGTCCACTCCGAAAACATAATACTTACCTCTTTCAATGGCAGTATTTGATAGTTTAGAGTATCAAATGGTAACTGTTGTCAATATGTCAAAACAGACAGCATGTTACCTCTTCACTTTACCATAGTTATAGGTGTCCACTTGATATAATGTAAGTAGTGCATGCTCTTGCAAATGTAACTTTGCTACAAATATTGCCAATAATGTCATATTTTGGTGTCGTTTTCAATTATATCACGAGTAGGGGGCCACAATTGGGGTTCTAAGATCTTGGCTGATTTTCAGGTAGTAATTGGAAGCTCACTTTGCCATTTTTTTAGGTTCTATGTTGACAATAAATATGATACTTCTATTAAGTGACTTTTTTCTTATTTATACTCCTTAAACACAATAAAATCTCCAAATTTTTTAATGGGTCAATATCCTGCCTTAATTTTAGTGCCACAGAAAGCCTGGAATATATGTCTTTGCATAACAATAGAAATAAAAGTCACAATTGATGGTCACATTTTCACTCCCATGAGACACTATGGTCTAGATTATCATGAAAATGCCCATATATAAACATGTAAACAAATCATGTAAAGACGTAAAAAGAATCATGTAAATAAGTAAAGATTATTGAGCATCACAAAAAGATGCAAAAATCATAAAATGTGCTGGGATACATATTTATCTAAAATCCACAAATTTTCGAAGATAAAATCTGTAACATACACATATGTATGTGTGTATATTATGTACATACTATACATGTATATATATACATGCATATACATATACACGTACAGTGAAACCTCATTATAATGACACTCAAATATCCGACATAATCATTATAATGACACAAGTTTTGAATGGCAAAAGTTCATTTTCTTTGTTATTTGATTCATTTATCTGACATATTCAGTTATCCGTCACATTTTAAAGGGAACAAATGGTGTCATTATAACGAGTTTTCACTGTACATACATTGGTACATATACACACACACACACACACACACACACATATATATATATATATATATATATATATATATATATATACACACACATACATACATATACATAATAATTATATATATATTAATTACATTTTCTAAGTGATTGGTGCTGAAGGTTGCTGGTTTCAGACCCAGCTCTTCTGTGGTCACAAAAACATATATACACCCTTCTCTTTATTTTTACAAATTTTCTGTGTGCTTTCATCTGAAATTCCCCTTCATGATTCCATTTGCAGTTATCGTCTGAACAAAAGCACTATACATGTGTGTATATATACATGTATATATATATATATACATATATATATGTATATATGTATGTATATATATGTATATGTGTATATGTATATATGTGTGTGTATATATATATATATATATATATATATATATATATATATATATATATATATATATATATATATATATATATATATATATATATATACACATATATTTATATACATATATATATAGCGATACTGAGTCTGTCTATGCAGGCAATCCTTTGTAGTTTTCTTTATATATATATATACATGTATATGTGTGTGTATATATATATATATATATATATATATATATATATATATATATATATATATATATATATATATATATATATATATATATATAAATATAAAGAAAACTACAAAGGATTGCCTGCATAGACAGTCTCAGTATCGCTATTCTGCAAGTGCTGTTGGCGGCGGGGTGTAATAATCAAAAGGAGCCACAGTCTATCTATGTAGGCAATAGAAAAGATAAATTAAATTTGCAAACAAATCTGTCCGTGTGCAACAGAAGATTGTTAGTTTGAAAAGTATAAAAATGTGTAACTTTCATCACTGGACACACTGTTAATGATTGTCACAAATATCCAACATAGCAGTCTGGTCATCGTATAAGAATGTAATATATGTCGCAAGATTTACTTCATATTGATTGAAAGAAACAACATGATGTTTGCGTTATTTGTTTAAGGTCATTTCTTTTTAATGTTAACGGTAAACTCGGTCTTTCAGGCAACTGCTTGGGCTGCTACATTACATTAGCAAGATACAAGATCGCCACAGGATATTTTTATTGGCATACGTCGTGTATTCTTGCCCTACAACTATCATAAATACGGTCAATATAGTGTACAACGCTTATGGTCCAGAGTCAAGAGTCACAATACCAAATGTACTGACACAAAAATAAACAGTAGTTGGCCAGCAGCTACAGTGCATCCTGCTTTATGTATATATATATATATATATATATATATATATATATATATATATATATATATATATGCCAACCTTTTCTGCCACAGAAGAGGTCACATCTAGTATGTGACCCGTTGAGACAGGAAAATAAACAGAAATTGATTCTTGTCGCAATAAAATTTGGCTACAAAGAGCAGGTGACACGAAAACAAGTTAATGAGTATTGCAGAGCAATACATAGTCCCCCGCTCATCGCCCACGAGGTTGAATGGACTACTATATAGAGGTGTGACCTAGATGAAAAAAAAAAATTAAAAGTATGGCACATTCTTAGATTAAGCTTCACATCTGTGTTAAATTTCATTAATCTAAGTAAAAGGACAAAAAAGTTATGGCCCGGACAAGATTTTGAATGGATTTCACAGTGACCTAGATATTTGACCTGGTGACCTACTTTTGCCATGTGACACAACAACTCCCCAGGTAGTATTAAAATAATAAATTTGGTAGCTGTAGGTATTATAGTAAGGGAAATATGGCATGGACAAGGTTTTACACAAAGTTTACACTGTGACCTAGATATTTGACCTAGTGACCTAGTTTTGCGTCGTGACACACTTTTAGGTCACAATACATTATCAGTAAACTTTTATAACAAGAAGTCAAAATTTTTTAAGAATTACAGTAAGGACATGAAAATACTGTACATTTATGTATTACTGTGACCCAAATATTTGACGGACGGACGGACACACAGACGGTGCCCATTACCATATCCCCTCTAAGGTCTACCCACCATAAAAAAAATCAAAGGGCTGGCATCAATAATTTAGAAGATATGGCCCAGACAAAATTTGTATTGTATCTTGAGCTTGCTTAATGAACTTCGTTAATTAATTAATTAATGGAAGTAATTAGCCACACAAAACAATGCGTATGCACACCTACTACCTAAGGTCTACACACCATAAAAAATTCAAAGGGCTAGCATTAATAGTTTAGAAGATATGTCCCGGACAAAATTTGTCTTGCTGAACGAACTTTGTTAAATAATTAATTAATGCAAGTAATTAGCCACACAAAACAATGCGTATGCACACCTACTACCTATGGTCTATCCACCACAAAAAATTCAAAGGGCTAGCATTAATAGTTTAGAAGATATGGCCCGGACAAAATTTGTCTTGCTTAACGAACTTTGTTAAATAATTAATTAATGCAAGTAATTAGCCACACAAAACAATGCCTATGCACAGCTACTACCTAAGGTCTACCCACCTTAAAAAAATTGAAGAGGTAGCATTAATATAGGGAAGATATGTGCCGGACAAAATTTGTTTCTGTATATTTGCATATCCTGGTGACCCAAATATTTGACCTAGTGACCTAGTTTTGCTTTATGACACTTTCTTAGACTAAGCTTCACATTTGTGTAACATTTCATGACTCTAAGTAAAAGGACAAAAAAGTTATGGCCCGGACAAGATTTTTCATACATATGTATTCTGTGACCCAGATATTTGACCTAGTGACCTACTTTTGGCACACCATACACCTCTATCCTAGGAAGTACAAACACATTAAATTTGGTAGCTGTGGGTGTTATGGTGTTGGAAATATGGCCCGGAGAAGCTTCGGACGGACGGAAGGACGGAAGGATGGGCGGACGGACAAGGTGCAAGCCTATAGTCCCCCACCAAGTGGGCGGGGGACTAATTACATGCAAGTTACCACAGGGAACAGTACATGTACGTACTGTTCATATGGTTGACTATGGTCTTCAAATATATGTATACTATGTCAAGACAGTTCGGTTCCACAGATAGCTTGCTGTCTATGATGAAAGTCACAGTCTGCATGTTCACATAATTATGTAATACCTGCCACTATAATATTGCCCCTAAATGCCATTACAAAGTGATTACATACAGCAGGGGGGGGTCTTAAAGTACAGGTATATATTTTATGTTCGGAACGAGGGGGACTCGAACCTGCAACCTTTGGCACCAGTCGCCTACCTGAAATGGGAAATGCACATATCCACTCGACCAAATCCCCATTCTTAAAAAGAATGGTTCAATGGAGGTAGTTATGTATGAGTGCCATATCAACACGGTTATGCAGTGTGAGTAGTCAGTCAGCATTTATTTCCAGAATCAGGGGCTTAAATCCGCCAGCATTAAGGAAATGTATATACACACACAAACATACACCTGTACATATATATAAAAGCTACTACTTTTTCATCACAGATTATTGGGTGTACCCAAAGTACAAACCTATAAATTAAAGTGGAAATGATATTTCCATCTGCAATGAGTTGGTACCTCTGTCCTTAATACTTTTGAAGATATACAAGATTTAAATTTTGTATATTTACCTAATTTACATAAATTTAAATTAACACACCTTTGGATCTGTATTTATTGGATGCATCCATAGCAGGCTCCAATGAATTAAAGGTGGAATGGCACCTCCATCTGTGACAGATTTGAAGATACTCAAGACTTAAATGTTTTAATTTTGCGTATTCAGCTAATTTGCATAAATTAAAATGCTAAAACTTTGGTTCATAGTACTACATTGGATGCAGCTATAGTACAAACTTTTAAACAGAAGTTGGAATGACACCTCTACTTAAAATAATTTTGAAGATATTCATGATTTAAATTTTGTGTATACATCTAATTTGCATACATTTAAATGTTACAACTTTGGTTCATGCTTCATTGGACACATCTACATTATAGCAGACACCTACCAACTAAAGTTGGCAGGCTCCTCTGTCTATGATAGTTTTTAAGATATTCAGCATTTTTATTTTTCAAGTGCTCCTTCTAAGTTAGCATAATTTAAAATGCTACAACTTTCTTCCACAGAAGAAAGGAAGGAAGACAATGCTTTTGTTTGCATACAGACATAATACAGCAATCAACTGATCTGCGTATATTTCAGGCTTAATTTGTGATGTCAGGCCTACACAAACTGTCAAATTGAGCACAGGTTGTGCAGCTCAGCAGTGACATAACCCATTCACTGTTCACGCAACTTTTGACGACAAATTACAGCACTGTCAAAATGGTTTACGTAAAATGAAAAGGATTATGCTATTTTTTTCAACATGGCCAATGTTATGGGTTGTGCTAAATTTAGTTTTTCGTAAGCCTGCAATATTCACTCTGAAAGACTCTGCTTAAAAGGTGTTTTAAAATGCACATTCATTGATTTCCCCATTCATTATAATTGAACCCCTGAAGAGAACATTAGGCAGTCACGTTACTGGTACATCAGAAAATATTTGATGCAACAGGAGTATAATTAATACAGTATAAATACTAGGTTCAATATACCATGACACATAACCCGTTGGCTGGGTACCATATTTTATTACTGGTACAAACAGCTTCATTTGGCAAAAACTGATGACAATGCAAAAATCACCTTAATCAAAATAACAGGGAAAAAATTTTCAGGAAAAATGAAAGACGTATTACTAGTATGTGTGCTACCTGTCACAGTTGGATTTCAGCATACAGTGTGTATATATATACAAAAATATATACATACAATATGTTTTACATAATGGAACTATAAGTTAAAGGGCCCAGCTTTCACGTTACTCTAAAAGCAAAAACCAATCCCTGTATCAACATTGTGTCTGTATTTTGATCATTTCTGATGTTTGTCAGTCAATGGGATCGCGCTAGCATTGGCAACAATTATATCCTTGCAAAAATATTCTGCCAATTTCCCACAAACACTGGTTCAACCATCTATGTATTTTAATTGCCACCACACTGTGTGCTTTACAGTACTTCCAGATATATTAACATTGTGTATATTATTATCACAGGAAGGCCAAGCCGGGGCGTGAAAGATGACGGAAACTGGCTGCTAGTTATGCTGTACATGCATGGAGCTTCCACGCTGACTCTTCAAAATTTCACCCAAGCCAACAGAGAAAAATATTTCTGAAATATTTACAATTGATTTTTCTTCCTTGCAAGAGCTGGCATAAAACAGACAAAACAATTACACTTTACATTTTCACAACAGTTTCATAGACATAGGTGTCAAGTCTGTTGAGGTTTTTCACTGAAAATACATATAAAACTAAAAGCAAATCTGCAAGTGAAAAACTGACTTACCACTGTTTATCAACATACACAACCAGTACTTGCTGCAGCCGTATCGTTCTCACGAAAAGTAAAATCAGTTTGCCCTGATGAAAGCTAGACTCAGTTTTGTAGCACAATCCACATAGTCATCGTTCTTGTTATTGCAATGGTATTGCAAAACCCATTGCACCTGTAACCGCTGATCCCACATGCTACTTTACCCCACGCAACAGCTTGCATTTGTATTGGGCTTCCAACGTGATAGAGCCCGGTCACCAGCTGATGTGGTCGTACCTGTATGGCTGAGAGGTCTGCACACTTCCACGCCTTACAGCGGGGATGGGATCCAGCCCAGGGACTCAATACAGCACATTATCAATGCTCACATTACTGGTCTCATCCATAATGCAGCCTAGCTGTCCCAGCATGCCCCAACTCCTCTCTGGCTGCCCTCCTGTGCTGGTTGCCTACCGCCAAGCAGCAGCAATTAACATCTATTGATGTGGTTATGTAATGTCCTGTGGGACCGGTGCTATGAGCAGCTTAATAGACTGCACTATGCTGGAGAGTTTACAGGTAAACACTCTCACTTCATTCACACCAACTCTTATTGTGTTCCACCATCCGGCTGTGTTTACACACGTGGCCAATACAAATCAACCACCCTCTGTGCGACTGAGATGCCGACTCTCTCGTCATTACACACGTACAGGCAATACAATGCAGACCCGAGCATCCCTACTGTGGCAGATTGAAGTCTCACAAGGGAAATCCAGTTCAATTTTCATATCAACTAGTGCCATTCTGGAGGCAGATTTTCATGAGAATTGCATTTATAGATTCCTCACGGAAAGGGCTTCCATCTGAGTGGATGCAAAACTATTCCTGGCTTGACATGTACGTCATTGGCTGTTGCATTGGTTGTCTAGTGCTGCTCCAGTTGCAACACAGGCAGCTGCAGCATGACTTGCCGAGCACAGAAAACCCACTGAACAATGGCTGTCATCCACTTTTGTTTGGAATGAGCTGCAACACCCTTATAGTCTTTGCCCCGCTAATCACAACAAAAGTCCTACTCCATTAAATTACATTTTATGATCTCAGATTCAAAATCCTCATCAAAATTCCTTTCATTCAAGTACCACTATGTTCTTCCAGAGGGAACAAAAAAAAAAAAAAAAAAAAAAAAAAAAGCCTCTATCCACAGGATCTGCCTGAAGCAGACCAAGATGAGCTGTTGACTGCAAAAAACTTAGTAGTGAATGGGTTAATATTCCAGACTTAGAGCACAGGTTCTAGTGGGTCACCAGTTTGATCTAATTAGCGTCAGACTGAATGACCACCTGGAGATAACCTAGTCCTGTCCTATTCCCTCCTAAATGATACTCTGATTTAAAGATTACAGCTAACATATGAAGCCACGCCCCCTGAAACTTGGACCCATATTCTGGCCCCCAAACACTCTTTGCTATCTATATGTGACCAAATCCATAATGCCACACCCCTAATATAACGGACTACGCATGTTTTTCATATTTTCAGGTTTCAAATCTACCCAAAATCGATCATTTTTTAAATGCACAGGTAACTTGGACATTTGTCGAAATGTGACAGTTATGTTTAAAATGGATGTTCTTTCCACTTTTACACATGATCTCCTTTGACGTCAGTTGAATTTGTTACCTGGGCACAGCCGCAGGCACTTATAAAAACATAAATATCATCACCACCTAGTGAACCACTTTATTTAACCTTTCCACTAGCTAAATTTCCATTAAGTTTCAAAACAATCTAATAAGGCTTTTGCAAATAAACTCAAAAATATAGCAAGAAATGCACCAAAACTTATACAAAAATTTTTAAAAATGTGTATTTTGTCATCACGAGATCTGCATGCTTTGGTAGGCAGAGCTGAAAATAAAGTCCTCCCTCTTGCTAATGCCTCTAACTACAAGGCCGATTCTGATGTAACACTACAGCCCGGCCATTGCCTCTCCGTGAAACACTTTCCCATCACTTCTATGTTAGAGAAATCCCTCTGCTACGAGGCATTTTGGCTATAACATGTTCACTGGGTGGACCCCGCCCCCAGAGGGAGCACTGCATAAAAGGGCAATCTCTCTTCAATGCGCAAGATAGCGAATTTATCAGATGATCTTTAGACAGCAAGTTTTGGTGAGTAAGGAAGTTTTGAGTCACTGTTTGACTACCTGCAGATTCTGCTCACTTCAGAATATTGAACTGCAACCGTAATAACATGACATGGAAGACTTAATGTATGAACCACCCAACTCTTGTTATTCATTCCAGTGTGGTTTTAACTTGGTATCAAGTCTAGCCAGGGTTTGGAATAACAAATAAGACTTAGTCCCATCAATCTCTGAAATGACTTATGGCATTACCTTCCTCATTTCCTCCCCCAAGAAAAAAAAAAAAAGACAAGCAAACAATTAATTATCCTAAGTTCACACAATGCCTTAACTCTTTCAGACCCAAGTTTTGACAGTCAATAGCTTTCCTCGGCATGCTTTGGGCACTATGCCCCCAAAGTGTAGCAAGGGAAAGCTATTGACCTGGACCTTTATGGTCTCTGCCACGAGAAAATAGAATCTGGTATCATTACGTGAATTCATAGCACAACGTCTTTTGCTGCAATTAGCAATGGAAGAGTTAAAACATTAAGGTCCCAACAGGAGGTATTCAAGTTAATGTGGTCATGTGCTGCCCCCTATCCTGCAGCAAGGAAATTGACTGGAAGGAGGGCACATTCATGTATTCAGCCGGGCAGCATGTGTTTCTGTAACAAAAAAAAAATAGCTAGCTGAGAAAGCAAAAGCCGAAGAAAAGTCCTTCACATGGTTCAAAGCATGAAAGGTTGCTTAAAATATTCAGAACTTCTCCTTTGCTTTGCATGAAAAGTGCAATTTTCAGATCTTTCAGTAACAAAATTGATGCAAGTGCCCTCATTATGGTGCAGGCATAGTTCTGTTGCCTAGCAACATAATAAGCAAGAACAGTTCAGCAGTGACTTATGTATTCCTTCTATTGGCAAGTACAGACATTCTGTGCTTGGTCCTGGTACACCTGGAATAAATGATACCTGTCCTGTCGCATGCCTTTGATTCTGCGATTGCCGTGTATCTACAAACATACATGAGAGTAGGCCCTTACTGTTTAAACTACTCAAGACATATCTAATTTAGTACATGTATTGTTTATTTGATGAACTTAAATACCTTCATGATGGTACCTGTGTGTATGATAAATCATAATTTTGCACTGTTTAATATTATCTTTACATTGGTACATGTACCCCAGAATGCATTATGGATATATCAGAGGCGGGTAAAGGGGGTGCCTTATCAGATTTCATGCAGAATAATTTGCCCCCTTCGTGTTTCATGCAAAATTTTATTGTCATCATAATTTACAGGAAATAATTCGGCGGCTGATTCACAATTCACAGTGAACTAAAAAAATGTGAATCAGGTTCCATGGAAAATAAAAAAGCTCAATCATGCATCACAAAAATACCCCTTGGCTTCACTTTTAACATGATCATCATTATTTATTGCAAATGGAATGCATCAGGCAGCTACAAAAAAGTACAAAGTTCTGGGAATGTTAGCATACTTGCAGCTAGCCATTATACAATTACATGGTCTATATATATAGCATTTTAATGTGTAAATATACAAGGCAAATGTCCCTTGGTGGCTGTGGCCAGTTTGACTGTTTTTGATGCTCTGTGCATCTTGTCAAGAACTCAGGAAAACCCTGACAAACCATATATAGGGCAAGTAAATATATCGTGCTGTGCGAAACATATGCTGGTGTTTACGTTTCAACTGTAGCTTATCTTGATGAGTCAAATTGACGTCATGATTTGGATTCGAAATCAAGAAGTGATTTTCCAAGAATCCCTGCATTTTCCACAAATATCGAAAATCATGAACAAGTGTCTACTACAGTCAGCTGGTGCAAACTAAACTGGGTGTTGGCTGATAGAACATGTGGGTTAAATTGTCCCAATGCATTAGACATGGGTTAGGAAGAGTGTGCTTCATGGTCCCTTGTTACGTATAAACACACCATTTCTCTTCAGGATGGAACAGAATATAATTTGCATGACATGTCTCGCATGTAACTTGTCTCAGAAAGAAAAATCTGAGTCAGTCGTTTGGCTATCAATGCCATCCACTTAAAGGAAATAGATTTAAGCCTACATGTGGTACAACATCACAATGTTTCTGTACTGTTTGAGTTGCCTTATTTGTAGATCTTTTTGTGCTTATGGTGGTTTTGATGAAATATAATTGTCATACTACATTGCAAAACCCTGGCTGCCAACATATATACATACAGGTCCATTACCATGATCAGTACTGGGAAACGAAAATGGGACCAGACAAACATGCCCATTTAACTCTTTCAGAGCCACAGTTTGGACTGAGTCAGAGGCTGAGTCGACAACTTTCCTCGGCACCCTTTGGGCAAATTACACCCAATGGACACCGAGGCAAACTGCTGACTTGGGCTATTATATTCTATACAGGCATGCTGGTACTTCAATAAGGTCTTCTTAAAAGAAGCATGAATCTAGCATCCTTATCATAATTCAGAACGGTTAATTTTAAGTAGTTCCTCCTCTAGTCGCAGTTTGCACTGAAAAAGTTAAGACAGGTGTCCACTTAGCAGAGGTGTCCAATGACCCAGGTTTTACTTTTCTGATTGTCTGTTTTATTTATTCATTTTTTCATTGTACCATATATTGCACATCTAAAAAAAAAAAAAATGCATACAGTTGCTCAGCAAGAGAAGAAATCAGAACATTACATGTACATATGTAGCAAATGTCACCAGGCCAATTCCTGATGAAAACACACAACTGATGCACATACAGCCTTTTTAAGGCTACGTATAACAAGGCCCACATGCAGCTTACTCCAACAAACAGCAGCTTGAAATAAAAGATTTACAGTCGGAACATGTGCACAAACAGGAACAAATTAAAACTGTTCCACTGACAGTCCCTCCATTTTTTTTCATGCACTACAAGAGTATGGTCCCTTGTCAGGCATCATATAGTGGTAAACTGTTTGGAGATCCACACATGCTGAATGGCTGTGTGTCTCTTGGTATCCTCAGATATCAATTTGTCTTTAGGTTGATGAATATGATGTCATGTGTTTGTCCTCTATGTCAGGTTAATATATTTTTTAAAAATATAGCTGCACTATCGCAAATATACTGCCTACATCAGGCCACATAAAGTAAATGTTCAGTTTCTGGGGTATTTTTTTCACTCCTTCATAATATAAATTGTTTTCCAATATAAAACTGTTACATGAACATTAAAGGATACATTTGGCAAAGGAGTGAAAATGCAGCTGAACACTGAGCAAAATGGTAACAACAAATTCACGAAAGGCAAATTGGCATTCAAGGGAGTTGCGTCAGAAACAGGATATTTTAATTTCCTGGTCTTACACACAGCTGTGTCATAATGTGCTGCATTATTGTTCGCCACGTAATCATGGAGGTTAAATAAATACTTCATATTGTCAGCGCAACATTTTTTCACTCCAAGAAGATGTATAAACAGCCAAACTTGACCTGGCCTTCCTCTCAATGTCTCTCACCGAACTCAACTACAACATGTCTGAGTGTCTGAAGTGTTCTAATGCACCATCTGCAGCCTAGACAAAAGCTTGGCTCAGCCATAATGATCTTGAAGTCAGCAAACTCCTCTATCTGTAATGTACCTCAAAATTCTTCAAGATCTCCTATATTACAGAATGGCTTTTCATTTTGCTAATGAGTTACTATGCTGTACATATGAAGGCCCAGGAGGCTTTCCTGTTGCTTTATTGAGTCTAAATGTACTTTACATGTACATATACAATCACATTTTTAAACAGGCCATCAATGACAGATTGGTCGAAAGGAGGCCCACTCAGTTCCCTTAATTAAAAACAGACCCAGAGTTGAAGTTTCTTATTGATGTGATACTCCTAGAAAATTTTGTTCTTCCCTGTATCCTTGCTTGCAAAAATATCGCTCTCAATGCATGCCTTTTGTAATATGCATGCGCAGAAGTTCAGGATACACAGTCATCAGTTAGATTATGGGAACTATTCTGTGTGGTGGCAGCACCTGCTTCCTGTGTCACATGACATTTTCAACAAAAGAATGCAATGCTTTTTTTAAATTGGTTGTTTATGTCAAAGGTGCCTTCACCTGCAACAAGTCTGTGTCAGGGAGAAGTTATTACCTGTGGTGCCACCTATAGGTAAATATCTCCACTGGAACATGCATGCATTTACTGGTATACCAACTATTTCTGCATCAAAAAAGTCAGTTATTTAGTGGATTTAGGTAAATCACTTTATGCCTGATCAAGTAGGCCTATTATGCTTTAGGCCATTCTGTCAGAGTGCTCAGCCAAGAAGTTCAAACAAACAGCCAGATTTAACTCTGGTTTTGCAACACTAGCTTTTTTTTGTTTGTTTGTTTGTTTGTTTGTTGTTGTTTTTTTTTTCAAAACAAGGCCCTGTTGCCATATACACTGGTCCTTTGTTTGGAAGACCACCCCCAGAGCAGGTCCAAAAGTGGTCACTTAACCCTTTCCTCCCTGAATTAAGACTGATTCAACAGCTACCATTGGCATGGGTTGGGCACTAAGTGCCCAACCCATGCCAACGAAAGCTGTTGACCTGTGGCATGAGATCTTGATAGGTCTCATCTTCAATTCTCCATCAAATTGTTTTAATTACTGTGAAATTAGCTGAAAACACTGAAGCAGACGACATTTGACCACCAGCCAGTTTTGGCCAGTTTAAATAGGTAATGGTTAGAGCATGTGGTCTCTCAATGAAGGTTAAATATTATCGAAAAGATAACACTGGGGACCTTACCATTGAGGTCTTAAATGGCAGATGGTCTGCCACTGAAGTGGTGTCTCGAAAGAAGGACTACTGTGCTGATTTTTTTGGTGTGTAATTCCACAGAACCATGGCAAGTAGATATTGGAATATTTGTGTCAGGCACACCCAATGGTTAATGGGGGAAGAGCCACACAATAATAAGATACAGTACACCTGCTGTATGGGTCTCCCTTTGAATTACAGTGGTCCCTGTCTTGAGAGACCACCCATAGGGCAGGTCAAAATGTGGTTTCTCAAAACAGGTGGTCTTTCATTAGAAGTATAATAACATGGAAAAGATAACACAGTGTTCGGAGAGAGTGGTATTAAAGAGATATGTGGTCTCTCAAGACAGGTACCGCTGTACTGGGTTTTTCTGTGGTTGTAAGTGGCTACTGAATAGGGGAACATGCCCATGGTGGAAATGCCACTCTTCAAAATCAAATCTTCCATATCTTCAGAAGTATATTTTTAATGGCGTTGTCATTCCAACTCCTGATTTGTGGAATTGTGCTGTGGACTCATCTGACAAACTGATTAAAAGCTGCAGCATTGAAAATCGTACTACAAGAAGATAAAATTTTGAAAATATTAATATTGGTACCAGATAAAGACATCAAATTTATTATGCTATTCCATTCCATTTCCTAGCATCTGCTTAGTGCAGTGGCATATCATTTACACATGTATATCAAACAAATACAATTTGAATGTAGGTACATCATGTTCACACATTTCAATATTGAAAACTTTTTAATATAAGGCACGACAGACATAGATGTCGACCATTACGGTCAGTGACAAACAAGCCACGAGACTGCAGACAGAGTAACCAAAGACAGGTTATTAATTATATGTGTGTGTGTGTGTGTGTGTGTGTGTGTGTGTGCGTGTGTGTATGTATATGTATATATATGTGTATGTATGTGTGTATATACATACATACATATGTATCAAAAGTTGTATGATTCTGCAGGGCTCTGCAGTCAGCATGAACATACATTGTATAAACTACCTCTCCATAAAGAAGCAATGATACGGAGCTATCTTTAATGCAGTTTGTGAGCAATGGATGCAACGTGTGCTCTGGAATCCTGTTATCTCAAACAAAATTTCAACCAAAACCACCACTAACATCTACGCTTCCTCGTACTTGAATCAAAGTTTGTATCAAGCATTTGAAATCTGCTGCTGGCACAGTGGCAACCACACTGTGTATTCAGACCACACGGAGGCCAATGAGGGCACCCTGGGGTGACCTTGGGAGCATCAACAGAGTCCTGTGTTAATCATCCCTTTGTTTTGTATCAATTATGTGGAGATTTACTGGATGAATAGAGGGTTACAGCCATCTAGCACATAGTCTTAGCCTCTTTGTCATTTGAAGAGCAAACCTTCCTCCATGTATGTATGTATGTATGTATGTATGTATGTATGTATGTATGTATGTATGTATGTATGTATGTATGTATGTATGCATGCATGCATGCATGCATGATGCATGCCACTGTGCCAGCAGCAGATTTCTTGGGTTCCCAGTTTAAATACTTTTCTTGTTTTATAATGATTCAAAATATAAAAATGTGTTCAAAAGCACAGAAAAAAAATATTCTAATGACTGGCTCTACTACAACATGTGTTCTTGCTTTAAATCATTTTGGAAAAAAAAAAAAACTAAAGTCTGATTTAAACTGGGGCATACTTTTCTAGTTTTATAATGATTTAAAACAGAAAAATGTATTCAAAAGCAGAGAAAAAAGCTATTTTAAATGACTGGCTCTGCTGCAACATGTTTCCATGCTTCAAATCATTTAGAAACAATTAAAGTATGATTTAAACTGGGGATCCAGGAAATATGGTCTGCATACACATCAGCATACTTAATACAAAATCAATGCTTGCTTTAAAATGACTTGCCTGCGTTCCCTCCCAGCCTTCAGCTGTCAGAAAACAAACACACATACAAGTTGTAAAAGTGTCGCCACGTGAGCATCATACCAAATGCTGCAGTGTATCCAACGGTAACAGGTCTGGAAAGGGAGGTGCATGTAACTTTCCTAAAGACTCAGCTTTGCAAAGAAGATGAATTATTGTTATGAATAGAGAGAGGAAGCAAGTTCCATCATGCAATACAGTGCTTTTCAAAGGGAACACAAAGGTGGACACTCGAATGTTGCACCTGAGGCACTGAGTGAGCCTCTCTGGTACTAGCTGCAGCGCTTAGGCCTTCTTACTTACAAATGTACGCTCATCAGTTAAAATGTTCAATGTATCGATCCCACTACAATTCCCTTGCATAATTTATTGTTTATTTTAAGTCATAAGATTCAACATTACAAAGACTGCTGGTGTCATTCTCATGGTTTTTAATGTCTTGCTGCATGTACATCCAATGGACAGAAAGTCAATATTCCAGGATTTAATATTTATGCAAACTTTGTAGGCACAGAGGCAGATTTGCTTTGAAGCAAATCTACTTTTCTACTCTTACTCCTTTCAAAATCTATTTGCTTCAGGTCTGTTGAGGAAGCCAGGTATTTTAAATCAATACTTTGAAAAAACATCTCAAACTTGTTTTTGTCAATTTGGCTGAAGGAAGGTAAAGCTCTTTTGCCAAACTTCTCCACCATTAGCCTGTGGCTAATAGCTAGCACCAGCCCATGCAAATAACATAAAGATGTTCTCTCACCAAAGTGATCACAAACAACAGATACTTTCTACTGTGGTTGATATACCCAATTTTCCCACTGGAAACCAACACAAAATATTCATTCTCAAAATGTCATCTGCTTCATTTTTTTTTTTTTTTAATTAACTTATTCCATACTATGGTGACAGGCCTTGGTCAGTAGTTCTGGTACTGCCTGGCAAGTCATGCTGCAGCTGCCCTTGTAGCAGCTGCGGCATGACTTGCCAGGCAGTACAACAACCACTGACTTGAGACTATAGGCATGTTGGTACTTGAATGAAGCTCTTTTCAGAAAGAATTTAAATATGCAAGTGTTGTATCAAATCTAGGTAAATATGCGGAATAATCAGGGACTGGTATGGAATGAGTTAAATTTCTTCTGAAATGAAAAACACTCTGCGTGAGCAATGAAAATGTGATACCAGGAAAGCAAGCTCAAGGTCAAGGTCACCTGTTTAACACTCTCAGGTCTAGACTTTTTTCAATACGTTTGCAGCCTGTGTCTGGTGATTTTTATTATTTCTATGTAAAGTACTAAATATTGAAGCCATATTGCTTTTCTTCATGACACAAAACATTGTAAGTATCATATACCAAAATTACTATTGAATATCACAAAATGAGTATACCTTTGTTTTGTACTCATATGAAATAGTAAACGTTAACATGACAATGTCTTGACATGCAAACTGAATTTCTTATGAAAAGTCCCAAAAATTACGTAATAGTTATAATATTTTCCACCTAAAGTGCATTAAAATTATAAAATATGTCTGACGTTCCATTCTTGGAACACATTATTGCCTGTTTGTTCCTAATTAGTGTCTAAGGAAGGTGTTCATTAGTAACCACCCAATACGAAGATTGTCTCCTACTCACTCTTGTTCTTGTGAGCCAGGAGGAGTTCACTATTTCAGTACCAACCATGACTTAACTGGAACTACTTGCAGTGGACTGCTCTGAATTATAACAGCAGTGCTGGATTTATGTTTCCTCATGACATCATTCAATCAAGTACAGCAGTCCCTGTCATGAGAGACCCCTGTCGTGAGAGACGACCCTGTGATGAGAAACTGCTCTTCAGATTCCCAAGTCCTATACTTTCCATGTTAATTTACCTGTCGTGAAAGACCACCTGTCTCATAAGACCACTCTTTTGTTGCTCTGGGGGTGGTCTCTGGTGACATGGACCACTGTACCAGCATGCCTGTACTTACTCAGAATATAATGGTCCCAGTCAACAGCTTTCCTGAGCATGCTTTGGGCGAAATGCACCCAAGAAAGCTGTTGACTCAGTCCAAAATTTGGCACTGAAACAGTTAACTGGGACCTGACAGAACTGGGCGGGGCAAGTCATGAGCTTGTCACGTGGCTATTTATACACACTGCTGTGTCACAAATATAGACTTCTACTGTGTTACAGCTAACACATATTTTTCCTGTAATGTACTTAATGTTTGTTGCTAATGTACTTATTTTAAGGTGAATAAACTTTCATGATTTTTGCATTTCAGGCATGTAACTATTTTGGATAAGGTTCCTGTTCAACCTGTGATCAAATACTATGTCACTGTGGATTTGCCTCACAGTTGTATACCATTCGTAAAGTAAGCAATGCAAGAAAGAAAAAAAAAAACAACGTAAAATTCAGGACAGGTAAGACACCAAAAATAAATCCCACTTTAGTCAATCATAGCTCAAAATGTATTTGCGTTAGGATAACATATCATATATGTGTGTACTCGTCATACTCCAAAGAACTTATATGTCCCGTATTTGGGTGTCTGTGATGTTAATTATTGAATAAACAATTGAAAGTTGACCGCAAAGCATCCACCCATATATGTCGATATAAGTCACTAATTATTTGTGATAAAATCATAATTACACTTGCATCTAAATCCTAACATATTGGCAACAAAAAAATGATCCTGCGATTTTTTATGTTTGGTTTCGTTTTTCTGTTATCCATCCTCAAAGTTTGACGTTTCAATTTTCCCTTTGATTTCCAGGATGTTCATTTTCTTCATTTCATAGAAAAATAACGAAGCAAAATTTAGAAAATCGCTGAATCGTTTTTGCAGTTCAGACATTACAGAATCAAAAGGCTTTAACAGGATTAAATTTCGCCCAGCCGTTTTCTTGGAATAACCATTCTTAGGTAGGGTTCTCGTCCTATTATCCTCTATGAGAAAACAAGCTTCAAAGGCCTTTTATGTTGATCATTTGCCTCTGAAACAATACCATTTGCTCCAGTTGAGCTGATATTTGTACAAAACGTAGTAAACATCGTCCCTTAACATTTGGGGAGGTTGTCAATCAATTATTCGCCAATCACATGAATAAAAGAGCCTTTGAAGTACGGAAAACATTACTCAGCGATCTGTCAAACGACGACACCGATAGTCTGGTTTCAAAGTGTGACGTCATGGAGGCGGCCCTTCGGGCCCCGTGACCTCAAGCCTAGCAACGAAAGTTGTGGTGCCATGCTTCGGTGGGGCGGCCGACGGCCGCTCGTGGTCAGTGCACGGATGGCGGGTTTGGTCTTCCGCCCCCTGCCTCTTCACCCCGTTTTGGGGGATAATACTTTATTGTATTTACTCCTATCTGTATACTGTATGTAGTTAGCTTGTTAGACTTGTCTGTACACTTTACTTTAATAGTTTGTCATTATTTTGTGCTTATTTTCTCAATGAGTTTCATTTCTCTTTCCAACCTGAGTTTTGTAACGCTATTTTGTGTGTTTTCTATGCTGTCCACGTTTATGCTTATTTCGATATGTTTATTTGTACTTTTATTTCCTCATCCTTGGGTTTCGATAAAATATTATTATGTACGTGGGCATTGTTGATTAAGGTGCCAGTGTTTTTTTTCCCCGTCTGTCCTTGGTGTGAAGGACTACTGGGGTAATCCATCGCGGCACGGCCTTTGAAGTTTGGAGGGACATCGTCTGACGATTCCCGCTGCTCTTGAACATTTAAAGTCTCCCTTCATTAGAACGCAAAACAAGCAAGATAACTATAAAGTAAACCACTAAGGCTACGATATGTTTGCATCTTTTCCGTGCCCACAAACATACTTTCGCCATGCCGCCTTATTTTGCATTGCCGCCCTGATATCACTCTCCTTTTGCCATGGGCCGTTGCTACCTGCAGCCACGTGACAGGCTGTTAAGTATAATTGATGGGTGGTATTGTTCCGTTTGGCGGCTTAAAACCAAAAGAATGACACATGGACGTTCGGATGTCCACATGCCTGTGTGGTTTTTGGCGTTTTTCTCGTATTTTTACTTTAGTTCAAAGCTTGAAATTTTGACAACTAACAGAAAGGACATTCATCTTGTCAAAACCGTTAAAATCTCAAAATCGGCCATGCCAAGGTTTTTGGTGTCTTAACTGTCCTTAAGTGAATTGACCGAGTATTACTTGTTGATTCACAGATATTCCTATTACTGTATGGAGAGCTTCCTATGGCTGAGTGGAAGTATGCAAGGTGCAAAGTTGTGACATTGCTATTGTGTAATTCCTTCCATGTTTTTAAATGCACCAATGAAACAGCTGAACATCTAAACATTTCTGTTCAGGTGAGAGAACATGGGGAATATATTTGATGTACGTTTTGGCTTGTATGCATTATTCTGGAAAATATTATTACATGTTAATTAAATGGAGAATACAATGTTTGCTAAAAAATTAGTATAAACTGAAACTGGCTCAGACACACATCAATGCTAAATTAATAATTCAATGCCAAATAAAAAACTGTTACATGTAATCTACAATTTTGTGGATCCTTTTTGTCCTTAACATTTATACGATTAAAGGTATCATAGTGTTCCCTTTAAACAATTTGTTGAAACTTAATATCAGGCTTTTTAAAATTAACCCTTCCTGCTCATATGGCCAAAAAGTGCCAGGAGATACATCGCTGTCTACCTTAATGTTTTAGTGAACTCTCTAAATGCCAATTTTTTGACTGAGTCAACAGCTTTCCACGGCACACATAGGACGCAATGCCACAAATGCGTGGCGAGAAAAGCTGTTGACCTGGGATATTTTATCTCGAACTAGAGGCATGCTGGTACTTGAATGAAAGGTCTTTTTACGAGGAATACGAATCTGAAATCCTAATAATAACTAGAACAGACTGATTTTCCAACAGAAAATCAAATGTCTCCCGGTGGAACACTTACGTCTCTGAATAAGCTACAAGTGATAACAAATTACAAATGACCAAGTTTGCTTGAAAATTACAATCCTATTTTAGCTCTCACCTAGATACATTACTCTAGTAATTTTCATCAAGTTCTTCATGACTCATTGCAATTAACCAATTTCACATAAATGACCCTGTGACCTTGAAAATTAGGTCAAGGTCACCCAAATACAATCCCAACCTTGGTCTTACCTTCATACATAATCCTACCAAGTTTCATCAAATTCCATTCTGTTCTTCATGACTTATTGAACGGAAACCAATATCACATAAGTGACCCTGTGACCTTGAGAATTCGCTCAAGGTCATCCAAATACAATCCTAACCTAGGTCTTGCCTAGATACATAATCCTACCAAGTTTCATCAAATTCCATCAAGTTCTTCAAGACTTATCGCATGGAAACCAATTTCACATAAGTGAACCTGTGACTTTGAGAATTCGCTAAAGGTCATCCAAATACAATCCCAACCTAGGTCTTGCCAAGATACATAATCCTACCAAGTTTCATCAAATTCCATCTAGTTGTTCATGACTTATGGAACGGAAACCAATTTCACATAAGTGACCCTGTGACCTTGAGAATTCACTCAAGGTCATCCAAATACAATCCCGACTTAGAAATTGCCTAGATGCATAATCCTACCAAGTTTCATCAAATTCCATTCTGTTCTTCAAGTCTTATCGCACGGGAACCGATTTCACATAAGTGACCCTGTGAACTTGAAAATTCGCTCAAGGTCATCCAAATACAATCCCAACCTCGGTCTTGCCTAGATACATAATCCTACCAAGTTTCATCAAATTCCACCAAGTTCTTCATGACTTATCATGACTTATCGAACGGAAACCAATTTCACATAAGTGACCCTGTGACCTTGAGAATTCGCTCAAGGTCATCCAAATACAATCCCAACCTAGGTCTTGCCTAGATACATAATCCTACCAAGTTTCATCAAATTTTGTCAAGTCCTTCAAGACTTATCGCACGGAAACCAAGTGTTGAAGAACCTGAACAACAACAACAACAACAACAACAACAACAACAACAACAAAAACAACAACAACAAGCGGAAGAAACGGGCACTAAAACAATATGTCCCCCGGCTTCCTCCGGGAGACATAATTCAGACCAGTTGGACCTGAGTAGATCAACTTTAGACTTGATTGGCACTGAAACAGTTATATTTCTCGTTACTAGAAAACCATTTTGCTGAGATTTGCACATAAAACCATACAAGATGGCATACCCCAGGTCAACAATTTTCCTTGGTGTGGGGTGGGCACATTGCACGCATCCTGCATCAATGAAAGCAAATGACTCAGTCATACTCTCACCAGGAAAGGGATAATATTTAAAAAGCTGTTCCTTTAAACCTACATGTGATCGATAAGAGACCTTAGGACAAAACATGCATTTGGAACACATATGCAGGGCTTTTGTTTTGTTTTGTTTTTTTGTTTTTTGTTTTTGTTTTTGATTAGCATCATGATCATTTATTTAGTGTTTTATGCAGAGAAATTAACTTCGAAGTTAGATTACCATTTCATGCTACTGAAAATAAGCCATAGTTTCCTTAATATTCCATGCGTATAAAAAGAAGTTTTTCTATTGTATCTTTAATTTTCTCCTTTTCACAAAATATGGCTTAATGTGTCTCAAGAAAACATTGTTTTAAAATTAATAAAGAAGCAACTGGCAATAGAACATTAATCTCCTCTAGATCGTGACCTTAACACTTTATTGTTCACACCACTTAAAAGTCGCTAGATGCAATTTGTCATCTGTTATAATGATTTTACTGTTAACTGCATGGCACCCAATCCATGTAAGTCTATTGACTCAGTATTAATCTAACCAGGAAAGTTCAGGGTCAATTGCACAATATTTTTATTCTGTGGGGAAAACACAAAACCCATCATGACATTTTCTACTTTGCATCCAGTGAATAATAAATTAAATATTGGCAACAACTGTTACAGTAGTACTGTAGTGTGCACGATTTAGGTGTTAAGGAAATTTCATTGGTCTATTTATCATCAGAACTTTTAACAATCTTTTTGTTTTGGCTGCATTTTCTTTCACACCTGACATTCTATTTGCACCACTAAAATCTAAAATCTCTGATATCCAACACATTTTGCAGAAAGCGAATGGTATCATTTTAACAGGATTTCCTGTACCTGTCTTTGTGGCCTCCTTTTGGTCACATTACTGTGACCAGGGATGTTGCCAGTGCACAAATGCTTCTATTTGCTGAGGTGTGGGTTTCAAGAAGCCAATTTTAATTTGTTCAAAAGCTACTGCATCAGCAAGAGCGAAAATGTGTTGACCCCCGCTGACCTTGAAAGCAGATCAAGGTCGCTGAATCTCAAAGTCTGCCCACTGCTCACTGAGATGCTTCTGCAGCGCAAGTTTCGTGCCAGTACCTCAGTTTCTCAAATTATTGCCGCTGCAAGGGTCATGGATAGAAGGATGGACTGATGCTTGGACAGACAGACACACAGACGAACAAATGTACAGATATGCATGATGACAACAATATTACCCTATCAGCCAGTACACACACACACACACACACACACACACACACACACACACACACACACACACACACACACACAACCACACACACACTGAAGACCCAGCAATACAGTTGCCACAATAGAGGGAACCTAATGGAAGGACGGGATATAATATAAATTGAAGTGGCAGACTTGCAGCATGACAATGGTGGCCTTATATGGAGGGCCTTTCAGTTTCACTTGAGGGGCCAGGGCTTCTGCATACAAACATATACATTCATTTGCACTACATCTGTTGCTTTAATCCGATGCAAACGGATTTTTGTCTAAAGTACATCCAGATCATTTTGACATTTAAATTAATTAATTAATCAAGCCATTTTGACATTTAAATTAATTTGAGGTTTGGTCCAAGAAATATGGATATCTATAGTAATGATCAGTGACAATGGCACTGACATTTAAACTGAAGGACATTTGTATATCAAAAGCAAATAAATGTACATTATACACATGTGGCTGTAAGTGTGACTTAGAAGTGATTAAAGGTGCCAAGTAAATTACACAAAGATGGAGCCACATTTGTCCAATATAGTCATACCTTTTGTAAAATAACATCACTGAACAATCCAACTCAAATATATGATTTTAATTTCTTACCTTATCAGCTGGGTGAACACAAATTTTCCTTCAGATTATCCAGTGATCAAGATGGCTGAGATTGGAGGCTCTGGTGAATCTTCTGCTTGGACCACACCCTCCCTGCCACTGGTAAGCATTGACGTAGTCAGTGGAGTTGGCCGACACAATCCTCCCCGCCTTGATACTCTACAATTACCGGCAATAAGTATATGGCATTCATGTCGTGTGCGGCAAGATGTCAACTTAATGCATATGCATGCCAACAGTCATACCTGGTGTGAGGAAAATGTGTCAATATCCATAAAACAATCAATAAAACACAAATGGCTATTGACTGTGTTAATGTCAGTGTTTATAGATGTTATGTAATCTGTTCTTTTGATCACCAAGAGAACAATCAAAATTTATTTGAACAGCGGTGAAGCATACTTTACCTTGGAAAGTATAGTTTAGAATTATACCATGCCGTCTTTGTTTTTTCAAGGGATATATATGTCACCTGCTTACACATACATCCCTGTTTTAAATTTCTATGGCTAAATTCCAACACAGGACTGATTTGCTTTGGTCAATACATTTTAAAATGCATTTATATTCATGAAAACAAAGAAGGCATGGTATCAAAGGCATACATCCCTTGTTCTCGTGATTTATCTGGAATCCTGCATTTTTAAATCCCTACGCTTCGTTCCGGGATTTAAAAAAGCAGGATTCCTGATAAATCCCTTGAACTTGGGATGTATCCTCTGCTTATGGCCCACTCCCCACTCCCCAACATGCACACCATCTTTTTTTATGGTAAAAGTTGATGCTTTATTCAGGAAAATATCAAAACTCCAATTACAGAAACCGAATGCCAGATTTAAAGTGAATGTTGATTATTGGATATTAGTCAAATCTACATGACTATTGCAATTTGTGGATACATGGAATAGCATTCAGGACTTGCCTGCTAAGTTGACCCTGCGGGTTGCTGTCCGATGATGCCACGTCACATCAGAAAACTTCCAGGCACTTGAAGTTCCAGCTTTGCAGGCAAGCTGAAGACAACAGAAATATATCATCATTTAAACTTTGCCCTTTGCCCTGCTGTATGGCATCAAGTTTCCTGTATATGATGTGAGTAACCTACCCTCGTCAAATTTCAGACACTGCAACAAAACAAGGTCTGTGGTTCAATGAAAAATAAAACCATCCAAATCCATAATGGAAATAACAAAAAACTGTTTTTACACAGAAAGTTCTGTCCATACAGCAATTATATCAGTACAGTGGAATTTCCAATTAAGATCACCTCCATAAAGAGACCATTTCTATGCTAAGACCACCAGTTTACAGACCCATTATTCTTCATTTTAATTAAATCATATTCCCCATTAAGATCTCCCCTATTAAGACCATATTTTTCAGTCCTTTAGGTGGTCTTTATAGGAAGAGTCCACTGTATTTATTTCTTTGCTTGAACAAGTGTTTTATTTACTCGAAGCAAATGATTTTTTAGCCCAGGCCCCGATATATAATTTTGTATCACACTTTTTACCCAGGAGAGGTATTACCCCCCCCCCCAAATCTGAAGAAAGCCGCCAATTCTGACTTCTCTGCAGCATAATACAAAGAAGTGATGACTGTCCATAATCTACTCTGACAAAATGTGCCACAACAAATTGCGTGCAATGGTATGCCAGCAAAACACACTTCAAATTCAGGCGAGACTGTCACCCGCTGATGAAAGATTTCTGGCTCCTCTTTGACAGAAACAGGCATCAAAATGGTTCAAAACCAATTTTCGTTTCTTGAAACATGCCAGATCATTGCTTAGATGACACGAAACAGTTATAAATGTGGAAGTTGTGCGCAACTTGCCTGCAAATTTGGACTTAATTCAAATTATGTGATCATGTATGCGCAACTAGAAGTTACTAATTTTGCAACACAAGGTCGAATGTATCCCAAATGGGACACTCAAGATTTATGCAACAAGATAACATATTCTGTGGAGAGAGAGAGAGAGCCGGGGGGAATATTGATATGGTTTTAAACAATCACTTGAATTCAGCTTATCAATACTTATCAGGACTGTTTATGTCAAAGAGTTTTTTTTTTTTTTTTTTTTTTTTTTTTAAATGCATTTTAATTTGGAGGACCCACACCCTCTAATGTCACTTGCCAGGTAATATGACTGAGAATCCGTGTTAGTTTATTGTGGTCTACTTCAGCATTGACCAGTGTGCTCTCCCAACAGTCATCAACAAGGGGCACTTTGAAGGTCTAACTGTGCAGGGATAATTTTTCCAAGTTTGATCAAGTTTTGGTTTGTGATTCAACACAAACCACATGGAAACAAAATTCAAATAAGTGACGCCAGTACGACCTTGATTAGTGTGTCAACATTACTTACATACAATCACACACATCTACAACCACAATCCCACAAAGTTTCATGAAATTCGACAGGAGCTATCACATGGAAAATAAACTTGTAACATAAGTGATCCTGGGGCCATGAGAATAAGGTAAAGGCAATAGCCCACATAAGTGCCCTTGAGAATTTGGTCAAGGTGAGCCAGATACAACCCCAGCCTACATGTAGGTCTCATCCAGATGCATAATCCTACCAAATTTCATGCAATTTCATTGAGTTCTTCCAAGACTTACTGCATGGAAACCGATTTCCTATAAGAGACCCTGTCACCTTGAGAATTAGGTCAAGGTGACCCAACTACAATCTAACCTAGGTCTTACCCAGATACATAATCCTACCACATTTCACAAACTTTTCATCAATTTTTTAGTAGTCATTGCATGAAAACCAATTTCACATAAGTGATCCTGTGACCTTGAGAACTGAGAACTCGGTCAAGGTCACCCAGATAAAAGCCCAACCTAGGTCTCACCTAGATCCATATTCCTACACAACTTGCATGAAGTTTCTTTGAGTTCTTCAAGACTTATCACATACAAACCAATTTCACATAAGTGACCCAGTGACCTTCAGCATTGGGTCAAGGTACTCCAAACACGATCCCAATGTAGGTCTCACCTAGATGCATATTGCTACCAAGTATCACAAAGTCTTCCCCGAGTTCAAGACTTATCACAAGGAAACCCAAAGCGTTAAAGAACAACATGCAGAGAAAACGGGCACCAAAACAATAGGTCTCTCTACCTCTATTGGGAGACATAAATAACGTTTTCTGAATTTATGTTGCCTCTGTAAAAAATAATTTTCATTTGTTTAGAAAATAACATTAAACAAGATAAAGTATTGCATAACAAACCACAATTCCCAACCAGAGAACAGTAAGCAAAGTTTTGCAGACAGGTACAGAAAATATAGCCCACATAAGTATTCTATACAACAGGATCAAAGATCAAGGTCATACTGACCTAATTTTGGCCTGATCGAGAAACACTCCTATCCTAAGAATTATGTACACATCAAGTTTGGTACCTCTATGTATGACATGGATAATGGCCCACATGAGCATTTTCTATGACAGGGTCAAAGGTCAAGGTCAAAGTCACCTAATTTTGGTATGATTGAGACACTCTCCTAGCCTAAGAATCGCGCCACACACCAAGTTTGGTATGTATTTCAGTACAGGAAACATGGCCTGCCCAAGAATTGTTTATGATGGGGTCAAAGGCCAAGGTTACAGTGATCTACTTTTGGTGTGTACCAGATTTCTATTTCAAGAACTATCCACACACACACTTTGCTATATTTACATGTACATGTAAGTACTATGGTATAGGAAATACAGTGCTCATGCAAAGCATTTTCTGTGATAACGCCAAAGGTCAAAATCACAGTGACCTAATTTCGGTATGCAACACAGTGCAACGTACACACCCTATCCAGAGAAGTGCCCATGTACCAAGTTTGGCCTCTCTATGTTTTGCAGGATAGAAATATGGCCGGCACAAACATTTTCTGTGATGGGGTCAAAGGTCAAATGTCAGTCGCAGTGACCTAATTCTTATGCATGACATGCCTCTACACAACGAAGTGTTCATACATCAACTTTGCTAGGTGTAGGCACTACTGTATGGGAAATAAATCAAGGGCAAACTTTGTCAGAAGGACAAACAGAAAGACCTGATGAAAACCTACAGAGTCCCTAGTGGGGGACTTATAAAGATATTTTCCTGTAATTATCAGACACAAGACACTTTTTGGTTGTATATTTGTGACACTCACAGTTGCAAATTTAGTTACATCTTGAAAACATCAACAGTTCTGAATGAAGTTAGCGCATTAAAAATCAATCAATTTTCCTTGATTTTTCCCCCATGGTCCTGTAATCTTGACAACTGCCTCAATATTACAGAGAAGACAATGGATGCCTAAACTAACACACTGTGAGTCACTGGATGTTAGGTTTTTTCGAGACATGACTTGCCACGATGTATCTCTAGCAGCTCTGGCAATTAGTGTGATTAATATACACTTCCACACCAAGATGAGCAACACTTGTACATGTACCTGCAGGCACTGAGTTTCTCATTGTTATCCCCCAAGCACAGGGAACAGCCTCTGACTCAGATTTCAACCTTTGGAAATAACTGGCAAATGTCTTGAAGATCCCTCCACCACCAACATATTGACGGCCTAGTAACCTTGAAAATACATCAAGGTGGCTGAACATAAAACTCATCACAGCTTTCCATGTGATACTTCCACAATGCAAGTTTCATCATTCATGAGTGGCAGCTCAATTTGTTCAGACGTTTTCCTGTCAGCAAGGGGGATGGATGGAAGAGCAGACTTGCCGATGAAAATATCCGTCAGTCTGAAAGGCTAAGGTGTAAAAGTTGAAAGGCGTTTCCCTTTGCTGATTTTAACAAAATTATCGGAGAGGTATACTGCACCTAAAAATGAGCAGGGATACAGTAGCAGTAGCCTGGCCCCAATTTGTTCACAGCTAGAGGCATTTTCAGTGAGCCCCTAGCTTGCATGATCCCTGTCGACAGCAGAGCATCCTCTCACAAGTGACAGAAATCCTACCGAAGCTCACCACAATGACTGAATTTTTGCCACATAAAGCAAGGCCAATGAATATTGTTGACCCAGTTTATATTTTATGTGGAAAAATAAACCCCTATGTTGAGCAAGTCAGGTAAAACTTTGCATGCACCTTTCAGGATAAATCAGATATTCATGTTTGACCTTTTCCATTATAATTAATCAATCTTAGCATACGATCAAGTAAATACATGTACTTCTGCAATATGTGAATGTTTTTTCTTTTTTTTCTTTTTTTCTTTTCTTTTTTTTTTTTTTTACTTTTTAAATTCCTAAGAGAAGTAGCCCTCACCAGATTAATCCCTGCCCCAACTATCTACATGTATGGACCATCATTATTGGATGCAATATAAAAATCCTAACCCAAATGCTTGTGCCATGTTTAACACTTGATGTTTATTCCCAAGCTTCCATGACCTTGTTTCGAAATAGCCTAAATTTATGTCATTCACACAGGATTCAACCCTAGAAAAATCAATGTATTGTCAAGCAACAAAATAACCAGCTGTGTTGGTGTTTGACGATATGAGGGAAAAATGTTCACATAAAAGCCACCATTGAAGCCTAAACACCATATTTAATCCTTTCCCGCTTAAAACAGGCAAAACTGGCCATGGTTAGATGTCATCTACTTTCATGATTTTCAATTTATTTTCATAATTAATGAAAAACATTTTAAATGTAATCCGAGGGGGAAACGGTTAATTAGTGGTAAATTTTACAGATTGTGATCATTCCATCGTGTTGCTACTATTTGCCTGAAGTGAGGATGAATCTTTGCTTGAGATAGCAAGAAACCACATCCACTATCATAATAATAACCAAGTTTTATTCATCTAGAATAATACAATTGCTCCATGTGACAACAATGTTCCGACGTTCTTTTCTCGCTTTCATTTCTGTCAGTTTTCTAGTTCCTTGATGTGCGAGTTAATGTGTGTTAGTTCCAGGTGCCCACCAAACAGGTACTCAAGCACTCTCTGATGCATAGTGCATCCTTACCTTGTTTGTTTGATATGCCTGGGTTTTTTCTTTTTTTTTTTTTAATTTTATTTTATTCCTTCTTTCACCCCTGGTTTGTTCCTTTTTTTCCCCAGATGCCACTGAAGTGGGCCTATCAAACCTCTTCAACTGCAAATATAGGCCTGCTTCAGTTGTAGCAGTACTAGTGTTTATGGCTGCTGTTGTTACTAACTTACTATTTGCTGACAACACAGACAAATTTTTCAAGCAAAGGCCGGGGAAGAGAGCTGGCTGTGACTCCATCCCCACATGATTGGTCAAGCTTTACAATGCTCCACTGTTATGGATGATTAAGTGTGACAAAATGTGATTATTTCTTCACAAATCCATGCCAATGCGAGTGTTAATAGGAGGACATAAGTGGGTGATGTTCATGCTCTCATGTGTGAGATTTCTTCAATTATTCCATTTACAACCAAAGCTGTGAACAGATTCATTTTGTAAGTACGTGACTTTGCCCTTACATAAAGATTCACTGACCTGGTGACATAACTCTGTATCAGCGTCCCAGTCCCATCTAACCATTGAAAGTGTGGATCAATTCGCAAACTTTTGATCAGAAGCTTTGACTAATAAAGCCATCCTAAAAAAAGTTACATCTCTTCTCAGTGATCCCCTAACTAGAGAGATATCCAAAACTGGACAGGTCAATAAGCAGCTTCAAAACCGTGTTGAGGAGTCAGAATGGTCACTGGATGACCTTGAACAATATGGCAAGCACAACTGCCTGAGGATTAAAAATAATTGGCCTGAAGTTAAAGGTGAAAACACAGATGAAGTGTTTCGATCTATTTAGGAATACCCTTAAAATCATGATCGCCGAACGTGATATTAGTCGATCTCATCGTGTTGGGAGGCAGAATCCTTGAAACTATGCAGCACCGACCTATCTTTATTCGATATGTTACATATAGGGCCTGTAAAAAGGTCTACAGTGCCTGTTCGAAACTGAAAGACACCCATGACGTATACATCAATGATGATCTATCTAAAAGAGGGACGAGTTTGCAATATTACACAAGCTTTAAAGCATGCAGGCCTCATTATGGATACATAGGTGTACGATTCCAAAATATTTGTAAAGGATAATTCTGACTGCCAGTTGCAAATTACTCGTCCATGTGACTTAACCAAGTTTACGACCTTGAAAGTTCAACTTGGGGACAAACCGGACCAGGTCATCACAGCTGTTCAGCTAATTCAGACCATGCATGCTGGCACTGCTGTTACTGCATCGGCTCAGGTACGACCGATGATGTCAGAGCCCCAACAGCATAAGCAGCCGCTGCTTCGGCTTCAAAACCAACCACTTAATTTGTCCATGCATGTTTAGGCCTACCTCATTCTCCAATCCAAATAAGGAATTCACCCATGATGCCTTACCTACATTACTTCATCTTAAACTTATGCATCCTTAACCTGTTATTATTGGAGTTTAATAATACAACCAAGCCTAGCATGTCCACAGTGATACTATCAATGAACTGTTGATCTTTCTAGATATTTCTAATAGTTGTTCATCCAGTTGTTGATCTTATCTTGAAAAGAAAAATATTAGATACTTCTCCAGGTAACATTTAGTTTGTCTATACGCATCCTTTGTTGGCGTTTTACAAGTGGTATCTGAGAAAACAGTAAGCTGATGGTGTGTTTGCTGATGCAATCAAACATCTTGTTGTCCTGTGCATTAATGTGCGACTGGTGTAATTCAGTTGCTTGCAATGGTCACTAGGAGTATACTGTTATCGGGGTTATTGAAGTGGGACACAATGGATCGACGGGTCACAATTTATCATTGTAATATTGTTATATTATTGTATTCTCTAATTCTACTATATGTTATATTCTTACTAATTTTCTATACTGTTGAAATTCACTTCATTAAATTTAAGATCTATAATCTGTTTGTTCCCATGCAAAAGTGTAGCTCTATTTCAATGGCAAGGACCTGTATTATCCCGGTATTATTGCGATAATGTGTCAAGTTAACAGCTTACTATTATATAGCATTATGGTGTATATTTACCAATCCCTTCTGTATCTGAATTTACACACTGATTTTGGCTTCTCCAATATCATAGCCACGATACTACATTTTATGCCACAATGTAACAAGCAGCTATTTGTTTAAAAAGCAGAATGCGCACATTGCTGTGGGACTGGAAGGGGGGCGCATGGGCTCAGGACTTATTTGACTATTTTATACTTTTACCCCCGGGTTGCCGCATAATAGATTTTGGCTGCTTAATTATATTTACACACTGGGTAGTTTGCATACTTTTCTGTGTGGATTGAGGGTGACATGGTGTTGTGGTGCAGTGGCCAAGGGTGGGGTTTTGGTTTCATTTGGCCTGTCTGGTTTCAGTGATATCCAGTCATACATACTTTGTGCTCCAATTGGATTGCCATACAGAGATGTTTAATAATAATGGATATGGATAAATGCGAATCATCAGTTCAACACCGATCATATCGTGTGGTCTGGCCATTTTATCACTAAATATATTTTTCTGTTTTTTGTCTTATTTACTTGTGTTTTCTTTTTTTTGTAGGGGCACTTTATGTTCAGTTCATAGTTTATATTTTCGTCGTGTACTTGTATCTGAATTCAAAAATTACCTTTAAGTTTTTAAGGCTCACATCAGGTATTTTCTACCAAATTGTTCTATATTTCTGGATTGTAATACAGGATCTTAATAGCATATTATCAATAGTTACCCTCTGTGCAAGAGGTGTGAGTTCTCAAGTTCATACTAATATTAGCTTGTTTCTGTGCAAGATGTTTTTTAAATATATATATATATTCTGGTATTCATATACTGGAAGTGTGTTGTATTGTATGTTCAGAACTTCTTGGTACCTCAATCGCATTGGGTCCTTGCAGTAGTGGCAGATATACATGTAAGTGCACATGATACATTCGTTTTACGTCTCACTCTCGTGATATTATTACCTACCGGGTATGTGGTCTTTTCGATTTTCCTTACAAATTCTATTCATAATTGTGAGAAAAGAAAACTTTTAATCATTTATGTTTGTCAAACAATATTGAGCAGGGAGACAATCAGTGGTGAATTTATTATTATCCTCATCTTGATTATGTTAATATTAGCAGGGGACATCCATGTCAATCCTGGCCCGGATACTGACTTCCCCCATGTGTCATTTTGTCATGCAAATGTTAAGAGTTTGGCTCATGAAATCTTAGGCATATTCATACAGACCTTGTACCCAGTTTTGATATTATTGGCCTATCGGAAACATTTCTAATGCAAAGCTCAGTCACTGATAATTAATCTTCACTAACATGGTTATCACGACATTACTTGTGGTGATGGCCCTGGTGGCATCGGCGCTGGTGCCACCTCTATGTTTCTAATCATATTCATGCGTCTCAGCGTTTTCATTTAGAAGTAACTGACTTAGAAATTCTTTGGTGTGACATCAGTCTACACAACAACAGAATTCTCTTTGGCATTATCTGTCATCCACCAAGTGTTCCAGTCTCATTTTGGGAAAAAAATTCAAGATAGTCTACACCTTGCTAGTAATTTGGGTGTACCTGCATGTAATATAATTTTATCTGGAGATCTCCAATCTGATTTGAACACTCCATCAGGTCTTAACTTAAGCAATTTTGCTCAAATGGATCTTCTAGCTATTCATCTGAATGAACCTACCCGTATACCTCCCACTCCACCTCTTGTTTGTGTCCAAAAATATCTAATGTACCTAAATGTATTCATGGTGTTTGTGTGCTTCCTCTGTTGCCTAATTGTGATCATTGTGTTGCTGGGGCTAAGTTCATTTTTCATCAGCCAATGCAGACAGCATACAAATGTCATATATGGGACTATAACAAAGCAGACTTGATAATTTCAGAACGCATCTCAGAGCCAATGATATTAGAATTAATGTTTTACTGCTGATGATGCCGATTCATGTTGCAATTCTTGGTCATTTTTAAAATTTTTTTATAACTGCTTTCAATTCTATTCCAAATAAAACCATGGAGGTTAGACCTTGGGATTTAACTTCGGATTACACCAAACTATGTAAAAGACCAGTTCCAAGAAATATAATCAAGCCTAAGACTCAAACTTTGAACCCAGCTTGTAGGCCTCCTCTTGTCAACTCTGAAATAATTATCAAGATCAATTAAAGCTATCTGAATGGAATTATATAATGATAAAGTTCGTAAAGACTTAAACAACTCCTCCAACAATAAGAAATGTTGGTGGCGAACTATTTTGTATTTCTTTAAACGGAATCGATCATCTGATGTACTGTCCCTCATTCATGATGGGAAGATTATTTCTGATAGTGCAAGCAAGGCTGAAATTTTTAACTCGTTCTTTCTCCAGCACACTCCACCAATTTCATGTTTAGATATTGCATAGCAATTGTAGAATCTGAAGTCCTTGAAACCCTTCTAAGTCTTCACACAACTAAACCATCTGGTCCCGATGGAATCAGTGCTAAACTGTTGAGAGAAGCTGCTCTGGATATCTCTTCTTCACTTAATAAACTCTGTAATCTCTCTCTTGCCAAAAACCATTTTCATTCATCTTGGGAAAAAAGCGTACAGCACCCTACTTTGTAAAAAAGTTGCCAATAGCTTATGTAACAACTATAGACCCTATCTCTGCTTAGTTGTATTGATAATGTGTTTGAAAAGAGTATATTTAAGCCCGTATTGGTAAAGTGTTTAAAAATATTGTATTTAAGCATGTATTCTACTTTTTCTGTAACAACTTAGTCATTTGCTCCCATCAGTTGGGATTAACACCCAGTGACAGCCCAGTAAATCAGCTACTATCCCTCTGTCACCAACTCTGTCTTGCTCCTGACAAATCAAAGGAAGTCCGAGTCATTTTATTTGATAAACCTAAGGCCTTAATTTGATAAAGTATGGCATCCTGTCTTGACTACTGTCAAAGTTAAGCAATGCTGGTATTACCAGTAATCTTCTTCATTGGTTTTCACACTATCTGCTAAGGCACTCTCAATGGGAAGTTTATAAGTGGCTAATCTTCACCGGGGTCCTTGCAAAGCTGGTGTGCCACAAAGTTCCATCCTCAGACCAATACTCTTTTTAATTTATACTAATGATATAGTGGATATTATAAGTTGGATCTGACATCAAAACGTTTGCCGACAACCCTACTCTTTCCCTTACTGTCAAAAATCCTTTAACTGCTGCTGAAATTATCAATTCTGGTCTCTCTGCAATCAAACAATGGGCTAAAGATTGCCTAGTTACATTTAATCAGGATGAATTTTACTATCATGATAAACATGTGTTCTTCATGAGATATAACCTGTTTGAAATTTTAGACACAATGTCACACTTTACAGACTAGCTTCTTGGCAAGAGCCATACATCAGTCCACAGACTTGAGCGCCGTAAGACCCCTGCATGTGGCAGCTGCAGCATGACTTGAATGATTCTTAAGTCAGTGGTTCAGGCAGTGCCAGAACCACTGACTTACGAGTATAGGCATCTTGGTACTTGAACAAAACAGACATGAGCCTGACCAAGGAAAAAATTCCCTGAAAGTATATAAAGTACTCATCCTCAGTGAATAACAACATTTGAGTGGGGGAAAAATGTAACTTTCTTTAGAAATTCAACCAGAAATCCAGGAATTTCTGTATGTCTACAACACAAAATTCCCTGAAATCCTGGAATTCCCTGAAGAGGCTCATCCCTGACAAAAGCGCTCTCTATGAAGAATTTAAATATGCAATTGTCGTCTTAAATCTAGGCAGATATACGGAAAAATCAGGGACTGGTAAGGAATGAGTTAAACAGCCCTTTCCCCCCAGCTGTTACCAAGATTATTGTTTCATGATTAATATGTATTTGCTTAACAAAAATATGTTTAAACCGAGAGAATCTAGTTAACCCACATCTCATAAATAATTCAGAACTGTAACTTGGAATTTTGAATTTATGACTAATAGCACAATTGCTACTTCACAGGCTTTAAAGCTGTTAAGGAAAAAAGTGGGATGCATGGAAACCCCATTAGCCAAAATTAGGCTGATTTTGTAGATGTGATCATTTTTATTTCATTATTCATTAGTCTAAATAATGCAAGCTTCAATCAAATGAACATCAATGTCTGAACTTAATAAAGGCACCGAATGTACAAGCAGTAGGACCACTGACAGGTAATATATGCGTCAAAGGCCTCTTCCAAGTCTACAGACGATTGCCATTTGAGTGCTGGGACATTTTACTAATGATGACAATGCATTTATGCTGGAAATATATACCCAGCAACAAATGTTAATGCATCACACATGCTATTGACCTTTTCCCCCTGAAACAGCCACAACCGACTGGAGGTCAAATGTCATCTGCTTGAGTGTTTTCAACTTATTTCAACAGCAATGAAGCACTGAGTGAGTTTGAGAATTAAAGAGGAGACCCTTCAAGATAACATGACCCACATCAACAGCTTAATACCCGAACCATGCCAAAGAAAGCTGCTGACTTGGTCTTAATTCAAAGTGAAAGGGTCAATAAAGGCAAATCAAAATCTTTTACAAATACAGTGGTGCCTATCTGGGATACGTGTTCTTACATGAGATTTTAACTCGTTTACTGAACACCTACCATCGAAGATCACGGTCACAAGTTACACTTGCTATCTAAGATCACTATTTGATGTACGTGACCATCTCCTATTTAAAATTATAAATGACCACCAAGCAGATAACTAAGTTCATGGTCATTCAGTTTATACTTGCCAAGATAACTGTCCGAGGTGAGTGACTATCTGCTATATATAAAAGTATAACCGCCTAACTGCTATCTAAGATCATGGTCATATGTCATTTGCTGTCTGAGATCATGATGTAATGTGAATATCTGCCATACAAAACCATTTACTGTACCTCAAGTTATATCTATATGATTGTCTGTAGTCTTCCTGGACTAACAATCAGTCACACTGACTACCTGTTATTTAAGATCACAGTCATGAGTGATCAGCTATCTAAAATTGCGGCCTGTCATCTGGCATCCCAATGCCACCTACTGGTGGTCTGAGAAAGCAATTTATAGTAAGATCACTATTAAAAGTGACCACTTAACTGTGACCTATGTCATGAATGCTGATATTGCCTCATGTGATCATCTACTGAGATCACCATCACATGATCATCTGTTATCTGAGATCACTTACTAGTGGTCCTGAGTTGACTTTTATATTTATGTAATTAGATCTACCATGAGAGACCAACTGTTATTTAAGACTGATATTGCGTGGCACACAGAATTATGTGCATACTCAATGCAAACTTTGATTGTGCTTGAGTCATGCAAACGAAGTACAGCCTTGCACTGACAGAAAAAAGACACGGCTCCAGGTATAATCACAATGACATGACACAATTACTGAAAATCACATGACAAATGAGTGAAAAAGTTGTTTGAAGCATGCTGTTATTCCGTCATTTCGTCCAGCGGTCTCCATGACATCCCATACATACATGTTTGCACAACTCCTTTATCATGCTTCATGTGCCACAAGCATAGTATAAGGAAGGATTTGAGAGTTGAGGTGTGTAAACTACACTTTTATATAAAACTGGGTGTGCTTCTTCTATCTACTCCATTACACATTTTCTAAAATTAGGGTGTGTTTTTGAGAACTTGGGTGTGCAAACAGACCTGCACACTTAGATGGCTAATACACACAGGCCACAAGTGACTGTTGCATTTTTTTTTACCACCAACACCCTTGTGACAGTGCCCACCCCAGGGAGTGTCACAATGTACCAGCAAATATGGCTGTCATGGAGCAATGTTTCTAATCACCAGTCTACGATACAGTTCTTGTGGCGGGTACAGCCGAGCAATTGGACCAATTTTTACTACGCTCCAATGCCTTAAATTTGTGTCATTCAAAGTATGTGTATCACAGTGCAATGAGCTACAAGTGCCACGGCTTTATCTGCAAGGCCTGCCACGCCCGAGTGTGCTACCTTTCTGATGTAATTTCCTTTTTACTAATCAATACATTTCCACAGGGACAGACTCATAGCTGCGCTCCGATCTCTTGTAAACCCTGACATCTGGTTGTGGCTGCCAACACTAATGAAACTGGTCATAAGCTTGAACAAGGAGCGTACAGTGAGAAGGAGAGAGGTCTTGCCACTTTCAGGGCCAGTCCATATATTTTGCACAACTGGATTTGATGATTGAGCGATTGATAAGACCCGCCAGTTGTTGTGTTTTCTGCAATCTGTGAATACATAGAAGTGGTCAGACACGTTGAGCTATCGAAATTAATGGTTGTACAACATGCTTATGCCACAGCCCATAACAGGACCCCGCCCACCCTTGAACATGACCAGGGCAGGGCAGATTCATTATACGGATGTCTCATAATACACTGGACTGGTACTGAAAGGTGTATCATGGTACATACCATTGCTCAAAATGTTTGATAAGTTAACTTCCCCCCCCCCCCCCTTGATCTAAGACAGCGTCGACAACTTTCCTTGCTGTGAATGGGGCGCTAAGTGTGCAACCTATGCCAAGGAAGTGGTTAACCTGTGTCATGTTATCTTGATAGATCCCGTCTACAATTCTCGCACTGTTCTTCTTTAATTTTGAATTTAAACCATTTAAGCAGACAACACTTCGCTACCAGCTGGTTTTGACTGGTTTCAGGGGGCAACGCTTAAAGCATAAAAATGAATTTACATGCAGCATAAGCAGATGTCTTGCAACATGAAGCTCTTAAGAATTTTCTGAATATGCACTTTCATTTTATTTCATAAACATCAACTCAGGGTTACAGTGAGTGATGATTATGGTGACTGGTCAAATTAATTTGTTGATAATGAATTGATATCTTTGTGAACATTTCAATCCCCTAAAATGGGTAAATGAATCATATCATGATACTTAACACATGACAAGATTGTAAATCCAGATATGTCACATCATCATGAGCATGACCCAGATTTTCATTTTGTGCAGTTAAGCAATTAAGTTATAATTCTGCTGTGATCTAAACTGAACTATAGTCTTGCAATTGTGCAAGCTATCAGATTATATACATTGAAGAAAGCTAATATACACTTACAGGAAGGAGATGGGTCGGGAGATATATTAGAGTATTAAAAAATGTTGATTTCAGTGGGTAAATCAAGGTGAATTGTCGACTTTGAGTAAGGAAAAGGTACCAGTATATAGCCTATAATAACTACAACCAATGAGAGTTCTGCACTCTAAAAACACTAGTACTTTTGTTTAGAGCTACGTACAGTGCTTTGATGATAAACTTTAATGCAAATACTACTGTACATTTATAGTTTGTTTTCAAACTAACTGATATTAACCTAGGACTTGTTAGGTGGCTTCCCACATTTCAAGTCTGCTTCAGTCGTCCTGATTTTACCATAATCTTGAAATATTTCAGTGATTTCACTAGTGGACGGTTTTTCACTGAACACACTGAATACATCTTTATTTTGTCAAATTCCAATCAGGGCAATTTAGAATTGCACAACACTAGCCCTAGGGGCAGCCACAGATTTTAGTTTTTCTAAATGATATTTTCATGGGTAGCCAAGCAAGCCTTCTGGAACAGCAGGCTACATGTAGTTAAATGCCAGACTTACTAGCCCTAAGGACCGCTACTGAAAAGCAAAATTGCAGAGCCCTGCATTCCCTCTGTGACCTTCAGAAAGTAATTCAAGGTCCCCCATACAATGCAATATCAAACTTCTATATATGATACACATTTGTGATACATTTGGTATTGTTAGCCGGCCTTCTTATTTCATGTCAAATTTAGTGCCCTAGCGCTTGCTACATCCTTAGTGACCTTGAACAATATATAGGTTATTCAACACAGGAAATGTCCTTTCCCAATTCAATTTGCTAAGTTACCATGGTAACTTTCATATTTATCAATTTTTTCAACTAGTTTCATGGATATATAAAAACTGTATAGTCTATAGATGCTGACAAACACTAGCGAACTTCTTAATAAATCAAGCTGTCATTTGTAACAATTCATTTTCAACGCTTTCTGTTTTACCTCTGTACATGTCTATGTTAAGTGGGTGAAGTTTGTATTGAATGGCCTGTGACCTAATTAGAGCATGCTCAGCTGAGATGGTGATTTAGCTTATTCATAATCAACCCAATGAATTTAAAGTACTTTTTACACCTGCAAGGCTACATCCACTTCATACCACCAGTGGTGCCACCATGACGCCACACATTATATGGACTTTCGTCTGTACAGTGGTAAATGTACCTACTGCATGCAACCACGGCTGTGAACAGCCACACTGCTTTTTGTGGCCACTACGCTTGGACATAGGAGTCAGTTTCTTCGTAAATTTACCTGCAGTGACAGGTCACCTGCTGTATGTGTCCACTTTTCTTGGCTGAAGGGATGGCCACATACAGCAAGTACCACTGTATAATGTTTCTGTACTGGTACATGTACATGTACATTGATACATGTGCACAAGTTCAAATGTTGTGACCATAACAAAAAAATAATTTCCTGAAACGTATTTCCTCTGTGAGCTTGAGAAAGTAGGTCAGTCATCCATATTGTACATGTTGTATCATTAAACTTATTCTTTCTCAACATAATGAATACAAGACATGCACATTAATTTCCCATCACAACTGCATGGTCATTATCTAATGTCTTAGTAACCATAGAGTTTCTTGGGAGAGAGGGGTCACTGCCTGTGCCAGGGAGCGGAATATTACTAACACTTTGGAAATAAAGAAAACTTAGTACAGGCAGATGGAAATTTATTCTTGTAACTACTTAGGAAGCACTAAATGAATATGACTTTGGTGTTTGCAAACTTAAATTTCTCTAAAAGACACTAATTTTGTGAGAATGGGGTATCTGGCCCTGTCTGTGACAGTAATATATGCCCGTGTGTCCTCCGTGATTGATGGGCATCAGCCCCTTGCTTTGTGGCGGGAAATTAACATGCATCCCTCATATTAATGTGTTTTCAGCATCCTTTATTCCATATCTTTTGTAGTGCAATAGGTGGCACCACCGAATTTCAGCACATTTTCGTCTTTTTGCCTGATTGATATTCACACCAAGTTTCAAGATGATTCATGAAAAACTTTTCAAAAAACAGCACATCAAAAATTTCCTTTGGCCCAAACATTGCAGTACAATACTACAAGTGGCACCACTAATATTGCTCTTGACCTAGACTTTCATGCACTTGATAAATCCTGAAAGTTATATCGGGCTAACATGAAAACTCAGAAATTGACTGTATTTTGTTCACAAGCAAAAACTGATGGACAGACACACATGGGTGATTGCATGAGCTCTGTGACATATTGTCAGCAGAGCTTAACAAACCTGTAGCTGCAGCGTCATCTGACCATGAAAAAGGTGATGATTTACCAGATCCAGTTATGGGCTCAGATGTTGACTCTCTTAAAGATCAAGAGACTGACGTTGAATCCACCGATTCAAGTGATTCTTGTTAACTGATGTTGAAACACTTGACCTTGACCCCCCACTGATTGATAGCTTCATTGTCTGTCAGTGTCAGAATAGTCAATATAAATGTGTTGTCACAGCAGCCTATCTAACATGATCAAGCCAATAAAACGTGTGAACAGTCACTATAATTGAGTTGTCACAGTAACCTAAGTAAAAAAAAACACACACACACAAAACTTGTTTTTGTCTTGCATTAATGCTTCATAAATCACATTGTAAATTAACTTTAGTAGATCAAACTAGCATAAAAGTTAACTTTATTAATCCAAATAATGTATGGTCCTCAATCTTGCAGTCTGCTGCTGTCCTGAAATACATCTGAATAATATGTTCGTGTATTCCCACTATATACACCTGAAAAATAGCATATAAATTGTAAATTTTGCTGGGCCTGTGAATACTTAGCAAGACCAGTAAGAATGCCAGAAGACCTGTTTAAAAAATAGCACAGTGGTCCCTGTCCAGGTCAAAATGTGGTCTCTCAAAATAGGTGGTCTCTCATTAGAAGTATAATAACATGGAAAAGATAGCATAGTGTTCTGAGAGAGCAGTCTTAAAAAGATGCAGTCTCTCATTGGAGGGGTCTTTCAAGACAGGTACCATTGTAATATAAAACAATTTGCAAGCACTGCACACCATATCATGCTGGCAGCAGCCTTCACAAAACTATTGCAACTCCAATTCACACATGCTGTAAATCCTATCATGTAGACTGCTGCTTGCACTAAATGTTAGGGTTGTTTTTGTTTTTTGTTTTCACTAAAGATATTACACTGCATGTTAATGCCACTGTTTGTAACTGCTTACAAAATGTTCTAAAATTTTAATCACAAACTTGTTCCTACTCTTATAATTAAGTGGGTTTTTTTTTAATTGTACAATATACCACAGGGAAATAATGATTATGGATAACCATTCTTTAATCTGACAGCTTAAGCTTCAGACATTGACCATTTCTGGGTTGACACAGCATTGTCACTCTAGATCTCGGGAACCCATTCAGGGTTCCCGAGATCTAGAGTGATGTGACAGAATGTTCTGCACATCATACTAACATGCAAGCTCAGGGACCAGTGGATCTTCTTGACGCCTTGGCGTATCTTGACGTGACATGGTCAACAGACCTGTAGTGATGTTACCGCTTGCTTATAAAGCAAAACTACATCATTTTCTGTTATCCCCTGATGAGTTTGGAGCACAAACAGGGTGTTTTCCATCACTGCTCTTGTTGAGTTTTCATACTTATAATTAAGTGGCCTGAATTTGCAGTCAGATCTCCTTTTTACTCGATCTTGCAGCTGCCATTGGTTTCAGGCTACATGTAATAGCCTGACTGTGTTGACACTTCCTGTTGATCTTTTGCCCACAACATGGACAGTTAAGATTAGTCTCAATGATCTTGACCCTACCCCAATCTGTCTTTTGGGTCTGGCTAGCATACAGTGTGTTGCTTTTATCTGTGCCTCATGGACATTCAACACAGTAACTGTCGTGAACTTTCCCATGGCGTATCCTTAATTCATATTCAAAACTTGCCATCATGCATTGATCAGAATCTGAATAGTTTGTAGGCCTTGAAATGCCATTGCTCAGGGTAATAAGTTTTAAATCAAGTAACTATGTTAACTTGCAGCCCATGCTCTCATATTTATGTGACAAGGAAGAAAAAGTCACTGGAGAGAGCTCCATTCCATAAAAATTTCACACGGCAGCTTAAAGCATGGAATGCCAAGTTTAAGTTGTATCATGTAAGAACTTAACATTGGATTGTTTAAGAGTTTATATTGGATTGTGTTTTAATTTAATTCAGATTATGTTTGAAGTTAAAGTTGCACAGAGTGATAAGTTCTTTCAGACATTACAGTAAAACCTTCGTATGTGGGCACCTCTCCAAAGTGGGCACTTTTCTTCGGTCCCGTTTCATTTTTCCTATTGCCTATAAAGCCACCTCTCTAAAGTGGGCACCTCCCTAATCTGGGCATTGGGCACCCTAAACATGTACCAAAATCTGTTAAAGTGGGCACTATTATTTTGTTCAATGAATATTTTACTTTGTAAAAGTGTTATCTTATTTTGTAAAAGTGTTATTTTTTGCATCAGGACTTGCCACCATTAACTTTTAATTCTCTAAGTGTCACTTTTCTATCAGTGCTCACCACCAAATGTAATATCCCCATCATAACAGAGTACAGTACATGTATAGGCCAGCATCAACAAAGCATCAAAGCATAACAGTTGCTTTAGTCCACATTGACTTTTGACAGCTTTGTGGATAACCATGGTCAAACCTGAAATGGTTGATAATGTGGGTATTTTGGGTGTACAATTTTCTACTGATAATTCTGCTTCCTTATATGTTAATAACAGAATAAAAATGTACAGGCAAAACTACTTTGGCCTCGCTAATGTTGGACTGTCTTACCCCGGGTTGAATACAGCTGTTAAGACACATCTATAGAAAGCAATATGTTCACCTATCCTCACCTATATGGTCTCAATACACTAAGTGTTTCTAAATCCTGTTTATCAAAGCTCGAGTCCACACAAGGCACTCCAGTGAAACGGTATCTTGGGATAGGGAAGCGCTCACCTCACTCTTCACTTTTAAAATCCTTACATATTCCTCAGCTCCAGACTGTCTTGCAGGACAAAACGCTCTCTCTTTTTCAGCGGATTTTTCAAGTACAGTCTCCTTTATTAAACCTTTATTCTTTCATGCTTGCTCATTATATTTTAAATGGCCAAGTTTTTAAGGGTACGCTGGTCGACAGAGTGGTCCAACTAGGTTTCTCCCCTCTTCAGATGGCATTTTCTGGACGCCACTTTAAAACCTCAGTTACAAGCCAGGAAGATGGGGTTGTGGACACTCTGATATATCTGACCTTTCATGAGAATTTTATAAAGCCATGGTCTAATGAACATGTTTTAAGTGTGTTATTAACAAGGTGCTATTAATAGTTCTGTTTTTTTTTTCATGCATTGCCTATAATTTCATGCTGTATAGTCTCATTATGTATGATTTTGTCATCCTTGGTTCTGTATGATTTTGTCTGTATTATTTCTCCTTATGGAGGCTAATAAAGTATTATTATTATTATAGCAGATTAAGGTATCAAAGTGGAGAGAACAATTGACTCTACTGGAAAGCAAGTTGGTGTGTGGATGAGTGTCAGCTCAGTAATTTGTTTAACCTTGCAGTTTGATACTTGGATGTGCCTGCTGGTAATCATTGACCTGTTCTGGACTTAATTTATCTACATAGTACACATACTTGATATTTAATTGATTTTTTTTTTCAAGAAATAAAAGCAAAATGTTGAAAAAAATGCTTTTCTCATTTATTTCATATGGGATTAAGATACATGTACATATAAATACACATGTACATGTATACATGTAGATGTGTATACATGCATATGTATAGCCTCTCCCTTATCTTTGTTGCCCATCTACACAACCCAAAATGGCCGCCCCTCTGTAAAGTGGGCACCTCCCTAAAGTGGGCATTGGTTCCAATGGTGCCCACTTTATGGAGGTTTTACTGTATAGTATTTCAAATACTATAATGCAAATATGTGAAAGCTCAAATTTTGTCTACCTCCCAACCTGCAAGACCTGCCACAAACAGTTTGCAGGACAGATGCAACGTCCACTCTAAAGGACAAGTTAAGAAAGCACTTCCATTACATTAGTAACAAAGTGACCGCCCAACCCCTGGGAAGACATTTTACTCAGGCAAGGTATGATGGACTAAACATTGAAGTCCATATGCAAGGATACATCCCAACTCCTCCACGATTAGCTCACAGCAGAGAACTGTGACTAACTTGGGAGAAGCATTGGACGCACCAATTAGGATCGATTTAGATATTTGGCCTCAATATCATGGGAAAATGAACTCCCTTGCCCCAGCTAATGCTAAACTTTTATTGTCTGAGTTTATCTCCCTGTGTTATGTACCGCTCAATTAACACATAAAGTGCTAATTTGAGGAAACTGCATGGTTTAACCATTTTAGGAAATGTTCCTATATATTTCCACAGTCCCAATTCAGGGCTATTGGAACAACTTTCCTGTTGTTTTAATTCTAATAAGCGTACGATAAGCACTGGTTGACCTGTAGAGTCACCCACCTTTAAGACTTTTCTCATAAGGAAAAATCCTTTTTTCAAAGAAAAGTCCTTTCAAACAATGGTCATTTCAAGCAGGAGTATGTACATCCAGTCACCATGGACACGTAAACAATGGCACGTTTTACGTAGATGTACCAACATGGCGATCCCAACATATAAAACAGGCAAACACAGTTTTTCTAACAGTTAGGTTTTCCCACGCTGCCCTTTACAAACATTTACAATTTTGCCTCCATTTTACCGAAGACAACCTACATATAGCTGGACATGCAATGCTTCAATCAAATGTTTAACACAGGATGCTTCACAGACCCATGAATAAAACCCACCACAGCCACCATTTATTTAATCAATTTTTCCATAAAGCTGTATTGATATAACACAAATAATGATATCAATGCAAAGAATGAACACGTGTTGAGAAGGACTGCAGTCACATGGACAGACTCGTGCCATACGCAAAACATCCAGCCATTAGGACATGTTGATGTATGGAGAGAGCTGTGATGTTGTAGTCATTAGCAGACTGTGTACATACTAGACTATACACCAGCCACTGTTGTGGCTTCCTGCCATTACCCCTCATTAACACGTAAGACATCTACATGGTCAATATTAGCTTCAACCCTTAGCTGTGTTGGTCTCGTAATATCTCTCAATAGCATTACATAACCAATTACGCTCCCTAGCTTGTTGAATGGGTAAGATTGCTTAAGCAGCTACTAATAAGGGTATCAAGATTAAGGGTGAGATTTCTCACATAGCATACACTTTCTTTAAACTTTTGTTGTTCAAAACTCACTTTTTGTGTAACTTCTCTGCAGATTTATGAACTTTGGAAGGCCACTTGTCACTCATAATTTTGTCAAATACTACAGCCATGAAATTTTAGGGAACTATTTTAATATGGCAGTGAAGTGGTCACTTTGCTGAAATTGGAACTGTCTAGTTACTGTGCAAGGCCCAGCCCTTGTCTGACCAACAATTAGGATCAATATACATGGACAACCCAACCCTCACCCAGAGTGCTCAATTGTTTGTGGAATCAAGAAGACAACACGTGTAGCCTCCTTGGTGTAATTAATACCAGAACCACAACCACCCCTTTTGTGGAACTCTGTGCATTTTTTTTACGTAGGTGTGGCTTTATGTTCATTACATTATGTGCCGTCACCATGATTTTGAGATAGAATGTTCTATTATTTTTATGCTGCCTGGAAATGTCAATTTTTAACTGCTTTTAACAGGGATTTTGTATACCTAGGAAATAATTGGGTTGACATGCGATTATCATGAACTATAACTTAAAAATAACCATTGATTTATCATTGTACCTCTTCTGTAGCCTCATGACCTGGGATCTGTGGATACCTGTACAACAGACAGCTGTATACCAGTGATACCACATGCCAACAACATTGAAGCAGTCGCTGTTCATCGCCTTGTTCAAAGTACCATTCTGGAAAGGGTTTACTCTCCGATGCCTAGCCACCATCAGAAGAAAGCATGTTTTAACTGTGGCGAGACTGTGCCAACATATTGCTTTAAAGAAAGATGTCGGCACAGACAGCCTCTTTGCTGCAACAGCTGTAAAACTGTAGGACATAAACAAAAGATGTGCCACAAATTCACCATTGACAGTGCATAGGACAGTGGGAAGGAAGATGATGCTGGACCTGTTGGTATGTGTATAACCACTTTCCCCCCATTAACTTCTCTGTGCATTGACTGCAACAAGAGTAGGCCATGTGAATGTACATCACCTACAGGCAAGATGACACCATGCCTACCTGTCAAAAATGATGAGAAGCACACTGTACATGACACTGAACTGAACAAAAATGACAAAACTTGGGTAAACAAAACAATGAAAAGGACTCCTCTAGAGTAACAGAACAGCACGTATCACTGGTGGTAAAATGTGAAGAAGTTAATCCCTGTTCTACCTTAAAAGTTGATGGTTTGAAACTTGGCAACTTAAACATGGATCACATGAAACCCAAAGCAAGTAAAATAGTGTCTGACACTAAGCCAGTATGTACATGTGGCTTTGGTTTGAACAAAAAAAGGTTTAAATGTAGCCCACTTGAATATATGCAACTTGTACCCAAAGGTAGATGAATTACATATCGTGCTTCAGAAGCTCAAACCAGAGGCTGATATTTTGGGCATATTTGAAAAATTTTAACATGAAAATATTGCAGATGCAAGTACATATTGATGGTTTCAATATGATTTGTTGGGGCCGAACATGGGTGGAGAAATAGTTGCTTATGTAGCCTCAAAGGTTCCATTTGTTCACAGAAAAGATACGCAAGATGACACGATTGAAACCATATGGTTTGAGATCCAAAGAGCCAACTCAAAAGTCCATATTGATTTGTTTCATCTTGACCCCTCAATGCTAAAGTACGCTGCATTCGAGTAACAACTAGAATGGGCATATACTCAAAACAAAGAATTTTTTGTTCTTGGTGATCCAATATTGATTGGTTAGAAATTACTGATAAGAAAACTTGGATTGATTGTGTTTCATCATTTCAGTTGTCACAAGTTGTAAATGTGCCTACCAGAGTAACCAAAACCTCAGAGACACTTAGTGATCACATCTATGTGTCAAATGCAATGTGTCTTAAACAGGTAGTAGTACCTAAACTGGGTATCAGTGAGCACTCCCCAGTGAGTGACTTGTCTTCAGTTGTTACAGTAGTGGTAGAGGTAATGACCCTGGTCACACTGCTATACATTATCGTTTATTCAGGATTTACAAAAATTCTGATTGGCAAAATGTGTACAACTCAAATAATGTAAATGAAGCTGTATTTCTAGGCATGGAAAACTATAACAAGGTACTGAACCGTACATGCACCTGTTAAAGTGCACAGAGTAAAACACATGAAACAAACAAAATGGATAAATGAAGACATAATCCAGGCTGCGAAGATGCATGATGACTTCAAATCTATGGGTAGTTCAGAGATGTACAAAGTCTGGAGAAATCAGGTTGCTGAAAAGTTGCTACCAAAAGGTACGACTACTGACATGGACAAATCTTATGATGGTTTTCACAGAATCAAAGAGTTTGTGAATTGGCAACTTCCTTAATGGTGTATGCTTTAACATTCCTAATGGAGGAATCTGAGGTTATGCTGGACCCCTAAAAAGACACATTTGATTCAGTGGACCATGATCTTCTCTTACGCAAACTAAAGATGTATGGTTGTTCTCTGAATGCATATAAATGGATTGAATCTTATCTTGGTGAAAGATGTCAGGCAGTCTGTATAAATGGAATAATGTCAGAACCACTGAAAACAACATGTGGATTCCCGCAGGGATCTTTACTGGGCCCACTATTTTTCATCCAGTTCATCAATTATCTATCAATGTTTTCTGAATGGTGCTGAATTCAACATGTATGCTGATGACACTAATCTGCATGCAACCGGAACGTGCATAAACGAAATTGAAAAAGAATTAAATCAGAAGGTGAAAAAGGCTGAATTATGGTGTAATAACAATCAATTGGTTGCTGATGAAAAGAAAATAAAAACAATGTTACTGCCTTCCAAGAGGAAAGCTGCAGCCATGAAAAATGAGACATTAAGAGTTTATCTCGGAAATTCCTTGCTGGAAAGTGTAAACAAGCAAAAAGTCCCTGGGCTCTATGTGGACATGTTTTTATTGTGGCATGTTTAGGTTTCCAATGTATGCAAAAAGATAGTTATGAATTTAAATGTGCTCAGGATAATATGTTACTATATACCATTCCATATCAGGAAAAGGTTTGTGAATGCCTACATACTTCCTCATGTAGATTATTGCTGCATCATATGGGGCAATTGCAACAAATCTTTACTTCAAAAAGTTCAATGCCTTCACAAACAGGCTGGATATTTAGTCATAAACTCAAACAAATTTCAAAGTTACAGTGACATGGTACAGAAACGCAACTGGATGACATTAAATGAATGCATACAATTTAAGAAATTAGTCCTTGTGTACAAAGTATTGAATGATATGTCACCAGAGTATATAAAGAGATGTTCACTGAGTGAACTCAAGATCAGCTGTTAAGGATAATTCTTACCTTCCTCACCCCAAAACTGAGTATATGAAAAGGGCTTTGGGTTATGATGGTGCAGCAACATGGAATCAGTTGCCAAAGGAAGTCAAAAGTTCTGCTGCCTTGTTATTGTCCAAGAAAAATTGTACCAAGTATCTTATGTCACTAGGTGAAGCTAGCAAATAATTGTTCACACTATTGTAATTTTGCTGTAAATTGTATGCAACTGTGTATTTGATTGGCTTAAGAGGGCCTCAGGGAAGATTAGTTTTGCTACACACACACACACACACACACAGTGTTGCAATGCAACTGATTAGTTAAAACCTTTCTTGGTAAATTAGTTACTTTTATGTGATTGAATGAGATACAAAGTTATTCGTCATGTATCAAGTTGATGGAGGTACAAGTCTTGTTATAAAGTCCAATAAATGAATAAATTTACTTCCATCCCCAACTATAGATCCATATTTTACATGATGCACCATGTAGTATGCAATACAGAGTGGAGCCCAGTGACAAGAAGCGGCGGCCAGCGACAGACAGCATCTAACTGAGGCCTGCCGCTGCCTGCGGCCTACCTCCACTCTACCATAAACCGTTCTGTTGGCTTTCGGCCGCCGAAACTGGTCATGTGCCGTCGAAAGCAGATTACTAGTGATGGTAACAGAAAAATGACCTATCTCACCAAAAGTATTGTTGAGGATGTTGACAGTGTTGGATTTGACAGCACTGTTTAATGCTTGGGGGGGGGGGGGGAGGCAGTTTCTGTAGTGGCATTTGTCTTACGAAGATCAAACCTTGTCCCCACATCAGTGCCTGCCTTTAATGGACCCATTAATTTGTGTGAGGGGATGTGATATTCTTTCCGCGGGGGGGGGGGGGGGGGGGGGGGGGAGGGAGGGGGGGCTTTTGTGATCATTCAATGGAGCAAGGGGGGGGGGGGGGCTTTTGTGATCATTCAATGGAGCAAGATCATCCAGTATCAGGAAAGGTTGGTCCAGGTACCAATGCCGTTACTTCAAGGTCACCCACTGTGCCCAATTTCTGCCCTGCTCTGCAACTTGATGTATGTTTTCTATAAAACAATTGTCTTATCACGGACATGTATTTGAAACATTTCACTTTTTACTATAGGGACATTGACATATACATGTATTTGGCCTGCCTGGGGTTGCCGGACTTGTTCTTGACACTTCCTTGCCAGGTAAAACTGCTAGGTCTGGTGTGTATGATTACATGGCAACTAAAAGTGTCAAATATTGTGAACATTTTAGTATACTTTAGAAATAATCTTATTCTGATATTACATTCAATTAAGTTTGTTTTTACTGATGAAATTACTGTTTTCCAAAATCTATGATTTCTTCATAAATCAAGCTTTAAATATTTGAAGTCCCTATATGTGTGCAAGTCATTATACTCATATCTGCCCACTCTCTATAAAGTGGATGCTCCATCATCCATTACCCTATCAATATTAACATGAAATTTGCATATTTCCTTTACATAAATTCTTTCTTCCAAAAACATGATCTTTACCATTGAAATAGTGCAATACACTGAAGCTTTAAACATTTAAGTCCTTGGAGATTGTACCTATAAGAAAACTTGATGATTATAATTAACCCTTTGAGTGCCAGTCACGGCTTAAGCTGTGCTGATGAAGCTGGATTACTGTAATGATTCCAGATTCATATTCCTCATTAAAAGACCTTTCATTCAAGTACCAGCATGCCTATGTTCCCATTGAAAAATTTGGTCCAGGTCAACAGCTTTCCTTGGGGCACTTTCCGCGCCCCAAGGAAAGCTGTTGACTTAGTCTCTAAATTGGCTCTGTAAGAGTTAACTGGTGTGCATGTGATATCAGGTCCTCTGACATACTTATATAACCGTTCGTTCCTTACAGGCAAATTACCATCTCAGTGGAAGCAGGCAAAAGTATCTGCAATTCATAAAGATGGCCCAATGCCAGATCCAGGAAATTATAGACCCATTTTAGTTATAAACTTAACCATGAAATTGTTTGAGAGAATTGTCCACGATCAACTATATGCCTATGTAACGGAATACAATCTCCTGAACGTAAACCAGTTGGGCTTTAGACCCTTGCATTCTACAGCTACTACCTTGATAGATGTAAATGACTATGTCCTTACCAATATGGACAAGGGTTTAATTACAGGTGTGTGCTTTTTAGATCTCAAAAAAGCCTTCGATACTGTGTCACATGAAATCCTACTGACAAAACTTGAACATTTAGGGATCAATGGTATTGAACTCTGTTGGTTCAGGGACTATTTATCCGAGCGGACTCAATGCGTCCAATTCAAGGGCATATTGTCTGAACACATGGAAATAGCCTATGGTGTCCCACAGGGATCAATACTAGGTCTCCTACTTTTCGTCATTTTCATAAATGACCTTCCCTCTGTTATTACAAATAGTAAGGTTGTATTGTATGTTGATGACACTGCTATTTTCTTTGCTGCTAAATCGGTTCTTGACATTCAGAGGACATTAAATATTGAAATGTTTAATGCAGCTAAATGGATGAACTACAACCATCTCACCTTGAATATTCAAAACACGAAGTGTATGTTATTAGGAACTAGTAGGAAACTTCGAGAATATGACCAACTGAATATTTTAGTGGACGGGAAACAAATTGAACAGGTCGACTATTTTAAATATTTAGGACTATGGTTTGACAAGCAGATGTCATGGAATAAACATGTTGAAAATATCTAAAATTTCACAACGTCTTGGTATTCTAAGGAGAATATCCCCATTTGTGTCAAAAGATTCAGTATTACTCCTGTACAATTCTCTGATATTACCACTTTTTGATTACTGTGACGTCGCATGGTCTGACTGTTCTACAAAAAACCTGGACATGCTACAAAAGTTCCAAAATTGAGCAGCCAGGATACTTTCTAAAGGTCGTAGAATGAGAATTAGGGACATGTTTTAGGAACTTCATTGGACTGATTTAAGGGCCCGGCACCAATATCATCGAGCTATTTTCATGTTTAAAGTTATAAATGGCAAAACTCCTACCTACTTGATTGATGCCTTTAAAGCAGTGTCGGAAGTCCATGGGCATTTTACAAGGCAAAGTAAGGCTAATCTGACAGTCCCTAACACACAAGGTAAGTCAGGTCAAAGAGCGTCTAGGTTTACAGGTGCCAAGACATGGAATAGCTTAAATGATAAGGTTAAAGAAGCACCATCCCTGACAGTTTTTAAACCTTTGTACTGCAAAATGTACCATGTGTAACGATTTGACGTCTTTTAAAACCTGGATTATTGATTGTAAATTTGTCATTACATTAAGAAAATGTTCAAACATCATTGACGTTTCATCATGAAATCACAATCTTTTAGTTACTTTTAGTAATGACCTTTTCATACTTTTTAATTTACCTATTGTTCATGTATTTTATAGCATATTATATTTATACCAATTGATGCATGAATGCGAGTGTGCACCCAGGGCCCCTATGGAAAGTAGCCTGAGTGCTGATCAGGGCTACCCTGTATAAATATATTGTATAAATAAATCAGACATGAGCCTGACCAAGGAAAAAATTCCCTGAGAGTATCATATAAAGTACTCATCCTCTGTGAAAAACAACATTTGTGTGGGGGAAAATGCAACTTTCTTTAGAAGTTCAACCAGAAATCCAGGAATTTCTGTAAATCTACGACACAAAATTCCCTGAAATCCTGGAATTCCCTGAAGAGGCTCATCCCTGATAAATAAATAAATAGATAAATAAATAAATAAATAAATAAATAAATAAAATAAATAAATAAACACAGTAGGAAATAAATGTACAACATTACATTTAAGTTCTTGAGAATAATATGAAAAAAAATTACTTTAAAGTATGCACTTAGCTGTAGAAGTAATACATTATTAGGCTAGCATTTAAAGAAGAGGTAAAATTGATTCTTCTCTACCATACACTTCAAACGTTACACAAATGCCTGTTCCTTTGCTGTATAGCTGTTCCATAAAGAAATGAAATTATAACTCTGTAACACTGAAATATGTCCATCCTTCTTAAACATGTTAAAAGTGGAACAGAATTAGTGCTCAAAATAAATTCAGACAAATGGGTTGATAAGAAATGCAAAGATAAATGGTCCCAAGCCTCCAAAGATAGGTATTCACACTACCTGTACAGCCAGGTCTCACCACCAAACAACATACCCCCCATGGCCTTCTGACCACACACCAGAGACATCTGCCCCCCACACAGAAACTCTCAACATGGCCTCTATCCCCCATTCCCAGCCAGTGCTCCTCATAAGAGCCTCTAACCTGTCCAGGCTGGAACCGGTAGACATACCCCCAAACGTGCAGGTGGAGAGCTCCCCAGGTGGTAGATGCACCCACATTTTAGCCCTCCTACACAAGACAACTCCAAACCCAACAGTGGAACATGTCTACACCTTGCACTCCTAAATTCTACTCTACGGGAACTTTTCCCATCCCAGGCAAAACCTCCACTCGACCCAATTTCTTCAGATAGACCCAATTAACCGAAAGTAGATCCACTGGACCCACAACACAGCTAGAAACATGCCACTACTGGCTATCCTAACATAGCCATCTGGGCCCTTACCCTGCCAGCACACTTTCCCCGACCCCCACCCCACTGGGACCAGATACTGTAACTTCCCCTTGCCTAACCCACGCCCATCAGGAAAAACCTCTTCCCTCACATCTCGGCAATGGTGTAAAGTCAACCAACCCTTCTCTCAGTCCACATCCCACTCCAGCCGACACCTGAATCTGACATAGCAGAATGCTCCAAACATCAACACCAAAACCCAAACATCATTTACTTCCCCCACTCCCACCTTAACCATCACATAAAACACCCCTTGCGCAGAGCCTATACCTACCTGCCAGGTTGAACCCCTCAGGGCTATAGGTAGCAAGCAGTTACTGACGACACAAGGGTGAGGCCGACATAACTCCCCATCCACCCCACCCATTCCCCTTACCCCACCCCCCACCCCCAGCCAGCAGATTAAATTTCTGCACTTACAGAAAACCTACATCTGCCAGGTAAAACCCCTCCGGGGCTACAGGTACCAAGCAGCTACCCACGGCGATGGCAAGAGGTCAACTAACCAACACCCCCCCCCTCGACCCGCCATCCCAGTAGACATACCTGAATTCAACATAACAAAATACAATAAAACAAGCCACCCCCATATGTATATATATATATTTTTTTTTTTAAATTCCATACACCAACACCAAAACCCAAACCCCACACACTTCTCCAACTGGATAAAACACCACCCTACACAATACAGCCACACCTGCCAGGTAAAACTCTTCGGGGCTATAGGTAGCAAGCAGCCACTGTTGGCAATGGTGTAAAGTCAACCAACCCTCCTCTCAGTCCACATCCCACTCCAGCCGACACCTGAATCTGACATAGCAGAATGCTCCATACCTCAACACCAAAACCCACACATCACTTAGGGATGGTTCAACATTATCATCATTTTTAATTAGTACTTAGGGTACTAAATTTCATGACCCCTCCCTCCCTCCAAATTAGTACTTTAAAAATGATGATTTCCCCCCCCAAATCATAGGAAAATTGCACAAAACAGGCCAAAAATTGACCATCATTTTCCATATCCTGTGAAAGTGTACAGACCCATTTAACCCCCTCCCCCCTTGCGTACTGTAAGTACTAATTAAAAAATGACGAAAATGTTGAACCATCCCTTACTTCCCTCACTCCCACCTCAACCGTCACATAAAACACCCCTTGCACAGAGCCTACACCTGCCAGGTTAAACCCCTTGGGGCTATAGGTAGCAAGCAGTTACTGACGGCACAAGGATGAGGCCGACCAAACTTCCCATCAACCCCACCCATCCCCCCCCCCCCCCAGCCAGCAGATTAAATTCCTCCATTTACAGAAAACATACACCTGCCAGGTAAAACCCCTCGGGGCTATAGGTAGCAAGCAGCTAACGACGGCACAGGTGAAAGGTCAAACAACCCCTGTCTTGCCCACCACCCAAACTGACCCCTCAATTTTAAATACCTCATTTAATGTACAAAGTTGGACGTATGTAGTAAACACCTAAAAAAAATTCTCCTTTGGATACCCATAATTTGCATAGATACACCCTTTGCTCATTAAAAAATATGGTTCTGCCCTCTGTTGTGTTCCTTTTGCTTTATGAGTTTCAGGAAAATACACCAACCAGCCCAGAGCAGCTCAACAAGCCAACAGGAAACCATGCCATCCCAGCCCCTCTACAGACTGAAAGGCTACACTTCCCACCCTCACCTTCACAGAACCCCTCCTACCAGACCAAGCATCTGTTCCAGCAGTCTCCCAGGCACACCAAGCCAAAACTTCATGGACAATCCACTGCCAGCATACACAGCCAACCAAGAACCATACACCACCGATATATATGCTCCTCCACTTATTGACAACGTACACAGCTCAAATGGCTCCTCGCCACCAGGTGGCACTTCATTGTTTTAGGCTCTTCAGAAGCTCTTCAATTTTTCCAGTTTTATACTGTCAAGTGGAGTTACCTTCATGTCATAATTGCATGAGAAACTTATGAATGTACAAGGAAAGTGCTGGTGAACTTCAAATTAGGTACATCTGTGGGAATTTAACCTAAAAGTCTTTATGGACATTGTGATGCTGGGAGCCGCAACAACGAAATTCAAAATGGAGGCACATGAGCCACTTCTTGGGCAGAGGGTAACATACTTTCTCCAGAGGATGACCCAGTTTCTTAGTGCACCTCCAACTGCAGGACCCAAGCCAGCAGCACTCACAAGTCTCTAGCCATCTCTCCAACACCTCCTGGTGACCCAGTTTTCCAGTCTACCCCCACCAGCATCAACAGCAAGAGCCAGGCCAACCAAGTAAGCACAGCACAGGATTACAAAGACCAGCTGAAGGCCCTGAGAGAGGAACTGACCCAGGCCCAGGAGGTGGTTGCTAAGCTACAAGAGAGACTGGAGGCACTGGAGCTTGACCAGGCACCCAATCTACCACAGACAAGCTGTAGCTACACCAGTGACTGTGAGGAGGTCAAGGCTCTCACAGAGATCTTGACTCATGTGAGTCCAGTCAAGCCTGACTGCCCACCCAGAGATGCCACTGCATGAAGCCCTCCCAGTGCCACCAGTGTTGCCAAAGACAACAGACCACAGGACAGTGCTGACACAACAGACCTGGAAGTGTCAGTTGAGGGCCAACTACCTCTGCCACCCTACCCTGGAAGACAAACCCTAACTCCAGACCAAGACAGCTCCAATGTGTTACTTATAGGGGACTCCCTATTGAGACATGCAGTTGAGACACACCTTCTGTCCAAACACACGGATGTGAGATGTATTCCTGGGGCCACAACACATAGACTCACTCGGATCCTGAAGTCAATGAACTTGAACCACTATGGAACTATCATTATACATGTAGGGACAAATCAAATGCATATGAAAGACAGCCCTGCAAATTTCAAGATAGCCTATCAGCAGATGTTAAGACTCCATTTATGAACATTTTGATGGAGATGTGTACATCTCAGCCATATGCCCCAGGGCAGACAAGTACGCTGGAAAAGTGACACTGCTGAATGCCAAACTTCATAATGTGACTGCAAGCAGGAATTCTACAAGATGCACATTCAAAAGGAATGAGCATATCCTCAGCAATGGTGGTCTGGCGTTGGAAGGGTTTTTCATAGAAGATGGGTACCATCTCAACAGCAGTACTACTGAGGGGCATGGACACTGATATATCCATCCTAGCAAAAGGCAATATATATATATATATATATATATATAAACTTTATTTAACGAGGGTACGACTTGGTTAGGAAAATACATAGGTATATTCCTTATCTTCCCCAAGGCCCTCAAATTGAAATACATACAGAGTGAAAATTTACAAAACAATACACAGATGGTAAATTTCACTTAAGTACACACTAGTGAGACTACTGTAATACCATTCGACACAGAAACATTGTAGGTACATAAAAATTACGTGGTTGTTGAACTTCATGTAAACATTGCAGCATTCCTTTTCGTCATTATGTGCTTTATACATTCATCTTTAAATTTCTTAAGAGATGGAATCTTTCTTGTACAGTTATTCAATGTATTCCAAAACACAGCTCCACAGTAGGCAAAAGATGACTTGCGATGTTCTGTCTTGGGCTTCAGCAAATACAGTTTATCATCTGTTGATGACCTTAGTTTTCTCTTACTTACATCTTTTACAAAAACAAACATGTCTCTTAGATAAGCGGGTGCCATATTGTTAAGTATTTTATACATCTCTACTCCTCTTTTATAGTCAATTCTTTCTTCAATTGACAGCCAATTTAATTTTGTAATAAGGTGCATATAACTGTGTCTACCTTGGACATTCAAGACTTGATACGCTGCAAATTTGTGTAGCCTTCTTAATTTTGCTAGCATGGCCTTTTTGCATCCTCCCCATATAGTGCAACAGAAATCAAAATGTGGAAGAATGTAAGCATTGAAATAAATTTTCCTAACATGAAAAGGGAGAAAATGTTTAAGTTTCCTTAATATACTTATTTTGCCAGCAATTTTCTGACAAACAGTAGATATTTGTTTCTCCCATGTCAAACATTGATCTATATGTAGCCCTAATATTTTGTGATTGGGTACATTTTCTAAAGTTTCTCCATTAATTTCAACTTCAATATTTGTATTCTTTAAATCCATACATTTTCTTTTAGAAGAAACCAACATTACTTTACATTTCTTTTCGTTCAAAACATTTTGTTTTGTGAGCACCAAGTTGTGGAGTTATTAACTTTTCTTTGTAACTCTTTTTCTATTGACTTAACAGATTTCCCAATTACATAAGATGTGGTGTCATCAGCGTACATAAATATGTCTTGTACATACAACGGAAAATCATTCACATATATGAGAAAAAGTAATGGACCTAATATTGATCCTTGAGGGACACCATATTTTACCGGAAGTACATTAGATAACTGTTTATTTATATCCAGCCTCTCATGGAGGAACATGCCATACAGGGTCAAGATGGCCATCCACAAAGTGAGAAAGGGTGCAGCATTGATGTTGTGACTGGCTTCAGACCAGGTGGAAGTAAGAAGGAAAGAAAAGGTCCATACACCCCAAAACCACGACATCAGCAGAGGAAAGCCTGTTTCCAGTGTGGTGAGACAAACCACCTGAAAGCTGATTGCAGACACTAGCAACCTGTGTGCTGTAACACCTGCCATGTGCTGGGACATAAGAGCAAATGTTGTGCTCAATTCAATTCATTCCACAGTTAGGAACTAGGCAAAGAAGAGTGTGCCGGATCTGTTACTGTTGACAACAGATTTGACATTCTCACATGGACTAATAAATCGGTATTAGACAACATAGGTGATAATTGCCCACACGAACATAAGGATTATGAAAAAAGTGAAGATATTAAAACAAACGGGGAGAAAAAGATTAAACAAATGGTTTCCAGACAGCTGATTTCAAGTGCAATCCTATCATTGTTTCACGCAAATTGAAAAGGAATGAAAATTGCACATATGAACATTTGTCACTTGTTGCCTAAAATGGACCAGGTAAAACAGATGCTTCAAAGTACAAGTAAAAGTGAACAGGTGAACATTATGGGTTTCACAGAAACCTTTTTAGACAGTAAAATATCTGAAATGGAGCTAAGTATTGAAGGCTATACACTAGTGCGTAAAGACAGGAAAAGTGGCAAAGGTGGTGGCATAATTTCACATACATGTATCTCTAATGGTACTCCTTTTGTACGCTGAGCAGACCTTGAGGGTGATAGTATTGAGAGTGTATGGTTAGAAATTAAGTCACCTATGTCAAAACCTTTATCAGTGTGCTTTGTTTATAGGCCACCAAGTGCAAAAGTTGAGTGGATAGACTGCTTTGAAAAGCAGCTGGAACATATTTATACCTTGAACCTGGACTTCATTATACTACGTGATGTGAATTTTGACTTCTTGAAAACTGTTAATACCAAATGGCTTGACTGTGTTTCATCTTTCCAGCTAACTCAAATGATCAAAGAGCCCACCGGGATCACTAAATCTACATCAACATTAATCGACCATATTTATGCATGCAGTACACATTTTTTTTTAAGGAAGTGCTAGTCCCTAAGATTGGTATTAGTGATCACTTCCCTGTCTGTATGGTTTTAAAAGCCAAAAATAAGGCTGATTACAACCCAGGCCACACTGAAATTAAGTATCGCAGTATGAAGTCTTTCCATGAAGAACATTTTAAGAGAGACATTTGCTTGATAAATTGGGATGAAATTCAGAAATGTTGTGACCCAAACGCTGCCTTATTGGTTTTTAGACAATTAATATCTGGGTGTTTTAAACAAAGATGCACCTTTAAAAACCCACAGAGTGCGTCATTTAAAACAACCAGAATGGTTAAATGAATGTACTGTTGAAGCTATGAAGCACAGGAATAAATGTAAGGCATTAAATGACCATGTATTATATAAGAGTTTAAGAAATAAACTGGTTTCAGACAAGCCAAGAAAAGCCACTATTCCACCATAATACAGTCTAATGTAAAGAATCCTAAGAAATTATGGCCACAATAAAGGACTCTAAATGGTAGTAATAAAAGATCTAGTCCAGCTACACTTACAGATGGTGAAGCTGTAATTACAGATGCAAAAGCTATTGCTGACAAATTCAATAAACACTTCACTGCAATTGTAGAAAAACTCCTTGGGCAACATCAGGATGTACCAAATAGGGCAGACAATTTTGAAAAATTGAAAGCTTATGTGAATACTAAGGTGCCATGTAATGAAAAATTTGAAATACCTGTAAGCAGGTGGGATGTAGTATCTATTCTGCACAACATGAACCAGAACAAATCTCAAGGTTTGGATGGGATTGATGCTTAGTTTCTAAAAATGGTATCAGAAAGTATTGGCGACCCACTCAGTCAGATTTTAAATATGAGTTTGCATACAGGAATCTTCCCTACTGAATGGAAACTTGCTAGGGTCACACCAATACCTAAAGACGGCAGTGATAATGATGTTAATAACTATAGACCTATATCCATTCTGAGTGCTCTCTCAAAAGTGCTTGAAAGACATGTACATTCTCATCTGTATACTTTTTTGATCAGTTTAACTTATTTTGTACATGTCAATCTGGCTTCCGTAAGTGTCACTCATGATCATGTGAGACAGGACTTACTAAATTGATTGATGAATAGACAAAAGCACTTGATAGTGGGAACCTGGTTGGTACCTTAATGTTGGACCTCAGAAAGGCTTTTGATGTTATTGATCATCCTAGGCTGCTGGAGAAGCTGGCTCTGCATCACTGTGCCCCCAGCACAGTAAATTGGTTCACATCTTATTTAAATGACGAGCATCAAAAAGTCTGTGTAAATAATGAATTATCTGATGCACTTACTGTTAAATACGGTGTCCCTCAAGGGTCAATATAGGGTCCATTGTTGTTTTTAATATATGTAAATGATTTTCCATTGCATGTACAGGATATATTTATGTATGCAGATGACACAACATCTCATGTGATTGGGAAGTCAGTCAGGACCATTGAAAGAGGGTTACAAGAAAAAATAAATCGTACCAAAACATGGTGTTCTCAAAATAGATTGCTCTTAAATGAAAAGAAATGTAAAGTAATGCTGCTATCTTCAAAGGGAAAATTCAAGGAAGTAAAGGAAGAGAATATTCAGGTAGAAGTAAATGGTGAACTTTTGGAAAATGCTTCAAATCATAAGATACTTGGTCTCCATGTTGACAAATGCTTAACTTGGGAGAAGCAAGTATCCACTGTTTGTACGAAAATTGGTAGTAAAAAAAGTATTCTGAGAAAGATCAAACACTTTCTTCCACTTCAGGTAAGAAAACTATACTTCAATGCATATGTTCTCCCACATTTTGATTTTTGCAGTGCTATATGGGGGAGGATGCAACAAAAAGCTACTATCTAAGTTAAGACGGTTACACAAATTTGCTGCATATCAGATTTTGAATGTCCATGGTAGGGTTAGTTACAGACATTTACTGTCAAAATTAAACTGGTTGTCAATTGAGGAAAGAACACATCACAAACAAGGAGTAGAAATATATAAAATAATGAACAATAGGGCACCTTCTAATCTTAAAGAAATGTTTGTTTATGTGAAGGATATATGTCAGAGACAATCAAGATCATCAGTCGATGATAAACTTTACCCAGTGTAGCCTAAGACAAATTATTTGAAGTCATCTTTCGCCTATAGTGGAGCCATGTTTTGGAACTCCCTACCCCGCTGTGTTAGGAATTCTTCTTCACTGAAGAAATTCAAAGAAGAATGTACGAGGTATATAAAGATTATGAGAAATGGACCCATCACCTAGTTAAAGTTAAATGTGTGTCAAATGATCAAATGATAAATGTACATGTATACTATGTCCTCTGTATATACTATGCACTCTGATATTGTTATAACTGCATTACTGTATGTATGCTTGAATATGACTGTATCACCTTTTGTGTAACCATGAACTTCGAGGGCCTTGGGGAAGATTAGGGATATACTGAGGTATTTCCCTAACCAAGCCACCCTCAATAAATAAAGCTTATATATATATATATATGGACCCTACAGTTTATACCCACTTCTTCCAGATACCCTGCAGATACTGCTGAGATATGGACATTCAAGAGTAAACAGCCAAGTTTGACTCCAGCTGAGACATATCACAACGGGCCTTTATGTATATTTGTTGCAGGCCACCAACACATTAGGAGTACAATAGTAGACATTTGCGTGCCCATCAAGTTAAGACACCCACCAAAGGACAATACACCTTAGACACACACATACACACCTACATGTAGGTGTGTATGTGTGTGTCTAAAACAAAGATTCTGAAATTAGCTTCAAATAGCCTCATTTCTCCACTTACAATCCTTATAAACCAGTCACTAACGGAAGGTGTTTTCCCAGAATTACTAAAAATAGCAAAAGTAATACCTGTGTATAAGAAGGAAGATGACAATAATGTAAATAACTATAGACCTATCTCTTTACTATCAGTATTTTCTAAAGTATATGAAAAAGTAGTATGTAAACAACTATACTGTTATTTTACAAACAACAATTTGTTTTTCAAGCACCAGTATGGGTTCCGTGAGGAGCACTCTACTGAACTTGCATTACTCGAATTTACAGATAGATTATTCAATTACCTTGATAATGACAAAATACCTTTTGCTATATTTTTTGACCTGTCCAAGGCTTTTGACACCATAGATCATGAAATTCTTCTAGCTAAATTAAAACATTATGGTATAAATGGAAATGAATTAAACTGGTTTCAAACTTATTTATCAAAGCGAAAAAAGTTTGTTGAAATGAATGGTGCAAGTTCTTCAATGTTAGAAATCTCAACTGGAATACCTCAAGGATCAATATTGGGACCTCTACTTTTCATAATCTATGTAAATGATATCCAGTATGCAAAACTTGATATTGTTATGTTTGCTGATGATACAAGCCTAATCAGTCCCTTAATAACACCAGAAAACATTAATGACAATCAGGCCATAGAAAATATTAATAGGGAGCTAAATAAAGTGTGTCACTGGCTTGAGGTAAATAAACTAACACTGAACATTGATAAGACAAAATATGATTTTTCACTTCAAACAAAGAAAACTCAATTCGAGATATACCAAACCTATTTATTCATAATACTCCGATACATCTCCTTAATAACATCAAATTCTTAGGTGTGTATTTTGATAACCACTTAACTTGGAGCACTCACATTACTGAACTGGCAAACAAAATATCACGCACAAGTGGAGTACTTAAAAGAATGACAAATTATTTGCCGTCAAGTGTATTAAATCTTATCTATGAAACCCTTATGGAATCACACCTAAACTATGGGATATCATTATGGGGCTTTGGAAGTCTAGTTAGAATTGCAAAAATTCAAAAACAGTCAATTAGAGCAGTTGTAAAGTCTAAATATAATGCCCACACAAATAATATTTTTAAAAAAACCTAAGAACTTAAAGGTTGAAGACTTATTTAAACATTCATGTTGGAAAATATATAATAAATTTTGCAACAATAGATTACCATCTTATCTTCAAAATCTACCATTCAATGTAATAAATCATTACTAGAATTCTAGCCCCAAGCCATTTAAGGAAAAGTGATCAAAATACTGATCTACCACTTCTAAGGCCCCAAATACCTTTTATAAGAACGAACAGAAGAAATACTAGAAATTGCATTAGGTTCAAAATACCTGCATTGATAAATTCAGGTTCACTGCCCCAAAGTTTACTCAAAAAGGCTAAAACTCATAGCCTTCTTGTATTTAAACAAAATAGTAAAGAATACATATTTGAGCAAAATTATGTGAACTGCACCACAGTGGATTGCTATATATGTAATCAACCTGACATAGTCAATGTAATTTAGTTGGGGACACTGAGCACCCACCGTGAGAGGCTGGTCACTGGGGATATAATTGGGAAATGGCGGTATACCCTGTGTGGTGGCAGAACACAGGGTAACCTTTAGCTTCGGTGCCACAAAGTACCCCAAAACACGCCACCTAAAAACATTGGGTGGGGCAGTGGTTTTCCCAGCCTAGCCTCGCCTCAGGTCTCCCACTCCTTTTTCAGTATGTACTTAGAGGTACATGTAAATACAGTTGATTTTTACTCAAATACGCTTTTATGATGTAAATTCTCATCTACACACTCATACACACGCAATAGACATACACAACAAAAGGATACACAAATTATTAAGTGCCAATAGCTTATATCATACTGATACCACTTTACTACATTTTATTTTGAAATGTTCATTCAAAAACTAATTAAGCTTTTGATGACTCTGTCACGAAATTTCGCAATTAAAATTGAACTTAGTTTTACTTTCAAACCAGACTGTAAAATCAATCTTTATCTCCATGGAACTGCCCTTTAGAATTCGGTGGCCACCCAGACAGCGGCTTAATGGCCTTATGGGAGGTCTCCCCTAACAATATTTAAGTATAAACGATACATGGTATTTTTTCCATATGTTTGAGACATGTATGAGATATTGTTGAAATAAAATGAATCTTGAATCTAGGTTGAATGAATATATTTAAGCACGGGCCCTTTACCTATGATGGAACTTTTTAGATCATATTTGTATGTTCAGTGACTGAGCTAGTAATTTTTTGACATGCAGACACAGTGAAACTCAATACTGTAAATTGTATAATCAGTCACATGACCACACTTTTTTAATACAAACATAACATTGTATGTTTAGGGACGTAGATGCAGCACAACATTCCACAATATTTTGTATGAACATATATACATATGTGGGGTTTGTTTTTGTTTTTTTTTTTTGTTTTTGTTTTTGTTTTTGTTTTTTTGGCACTAGTGTGTATGCAATGTGAGTCACAAGGTGGCCCACTGCTCTCCAATATTACATGGTATCCATTTATACATCACAGCTTTCCATAACAAAAAAGCCACTGACCCCTGCTAGGTTTTTAATGCAGGGATACGTTCCCATGCTTTTTTTCCTGGTGAGGGTTAGCTGCTTTCCCTGGGTCCTCCTCCTCTAATAATTCCCTTGCCAAGTTGGGACTCCATCCTTAGGCTCACTCCCCCCCCCCCCCAACCGTCAGCCTCCCCACAATCAACACCTCTGCATCAATGGACCCTCCCCGCCAATCAGCTTATCACCCACCTGGTTCCCCTACTCTCAAGGCCACCAAGCCTGACATCCACCCGCCAGATACACCAGCCCCTCCCCCTCATCTACATATTAATACAAAAATCTGAATTCCAGCCTTGCAGCCCAGCTCCTGAGGAAGACCCCTGAGTCGAAACCCGGGTGGAGCCAGCTCTTAGGATGGAGTCCCAACTTCTGTAAGTTGCAATTTTACTGTGCCATTTTTTTGTTATTTTCTCACAATATCAAACTCACTAAACTCAGTACTGTAATAGCCCATACTCTTTCAAACTACTTTTCTCCATACAGATCAGAAATTGACCCCCAGCAGCTTATGGACATACCACACCATTTTGTCTGTAAAGGTGTTTCACATAGTTATCCCAGGGATTTATCACACGTGTTCACTTCTGTATGTCTGTAAATAAAAGCTAATTTCGCACGTTTGTATATGCACACATATTTGCTGGTGTTTGTGGTTCTTACCTATGGCAGAATCTAATGCTTCACAAAACTGATTGCTAGAAGTATCACATTCAATTTTTGAAAATTTCTCTATTTTCATTGATTGCATTACCTGTACCCCAGCTTCAAAACGACCTCCACCCCCTTAAACATGTTCAAACCCTGCCAGACCACGAATTCAACAGTTGGCCGCGGGAAGCCATCCCTTTTTTCTCCAGATGGATTCACAACAGAGGAAATCCCAGCTCTTTTCAATGACAGTATTCCAACAACAGTCCACCCCATTCAGACACTCATACCCAGGGTCAGGAGGACTCTGTACAGGCACACCCAAAGGGAACCCAAACAGGACAGGAGAGGCCCAACACAGCCCAAGATCTCCCACAGACCCACCCAAACACAGGCAAAACACAACCTGCTACAACCTGCAGCCCACAAGATACCCAGATAGGGACTTTCCCCACCACAGACCCCCTCAGACAGGATAATACCTGACAACCCAGGCATTCCACCCCCAACCAACACAATAGAGCCTAAATGCCAACAGCCCAGTAACACTAAAACAACAATCGACACCCACCACAATGTAAAACAAACAAACACACACAGCTCAGACCAAGAAACTGCAAGAGCTCCCCATACAAACTCAACACAAGCCCCAGAAACCCCCAGCCCCACTACACAGACTCACATTAAGACAATCAACTCCCTCACACAAGCTGGTTTATCTTGATTACAATTGATATGACAAGGGGCATGCTATCAAAGAAGGTTGTGTGCTTCATGTTGTCTGATAGCATTCCACAGAAACAAAGTTCAGAACTCTGATTTCTTGATAGTGCAACAGTACCTGCCATTTAAGGCCACCTCTATTTGCAAGACCTGAACAGAAAAATTATTTTCATAATATGGCAGATGATCTTTTTCATGATAGGAAATGATCCAACTAGTCTTAACTCTAATCATGTCTGGAAGGAGTGTTCCGTCGCACACAGAATGTGGTCTTGACAACATGTACAGCTGTACATGTACACTAATTAAAGGCGTGCTTCAGGTTGACAGCCAAGTGTTTTGCTACAACAAAATGGGTTTAACACATGCATAAAAATCATTGTTTTAGTCTTACTTAGATATCCAAGATTGTAAAATTAGATTTCTTCATTTATTATTTATTTATTATTTTTATTGATTTTTTTTTTTTTTTGAAAAATGGGAAATGGTGTTTTGCATTTGTTTTATGAATTAGTGTATGAAGAATAACCTGAAGCATGTTCCTTACTTGCCTACAATGACCCAATGGTTGCCTACTTTACATATATATCTTGGTCATTAAAACACCCGCATGCATTCAAAAATTCCTAAGAACATCTATGTAGGGCCCCATAAAGAGCTTAAAAAGATACGAATACCATGTAAGTAAGGCAGGCAAGCCAAGATGGTAAGTACCCCGAATACACAGGAATGATATTTTTCAAGCCCAATGATTTACACCAGTGAAAAATGCTGCTTGATCACAAAGCCACGTTTTTTTTCTTTTAACAAAAGGAAGGTTTACTGAGATTTTGTATGTTTGCCTGCCACATACTTCTATCTCCCTAAAAAAGATTTACAGCTTATTTACTCATGGCCAGTGTTTTTACATCCTTTCATGCACATGCCAGCAAAAGGAAAAAATATGGTCCCAAATATCACTTTATTTCTCACTGAATGATAGATATAAACATGATGAATGTACAACCTGCAGCTTGTATAAATTATAAAATAAAAATACAACATGTTTCTTAAATTACAAAAAATATGGCTTTGTGAAAAGCTCTTTCACATGCTTGTTTGCTAAAACTCTTGCATTTCTGTTGTCTACAATTTGATTTTTCATCCTTTAAAGGAACACATTCACAATAAAAAGTAGCTTTAGATAAGTACGGTTCCCCAAATTGTATTACATTATTGTTAGTCATTATTTGCAACTTGGTTTGTTTGCCTTTCCCAGTTCAATTAATTTTTTTATTAAAAACTGTCAAAGTAGACAGCTGTATTCTTAAATTTCTAGCTTTAAAATGGAGGGTCTCACAAACCAAAGTGTGTATCAACTGTATTTAGAGCTTGGAAGTGACATGCTCACAGCAGAAAAGCTGATGCAAGACAACCCCCCAACTTGTGAATATGGACAGATTCAGGAGGAAGATAAGAAATTTGAGCACAGAAATAAAAAAAAAATGAAAAAAAGACAAATAAAAAAAAAACTTGAACTATTCCTTGCACAGAGATTTGAGCTCCCGAAAGTTAAGGGAGAGCCTGACTCAGAATTATCAGCTGCTATGGGTGAAAATGCTGCTTTGAAAAAAAAACTATGTACTGAAATGGTAAAAGAAAAAGACAAAATACAAAATGAACTGGACACCCTACAAGTGAAATATGACATCTCTGTAAGTGTGCTAGAGAGCATACAGTTGCGACACCAGCAGGTGTTGGAGGGTGAACAACGCATTGATGTCCTGGAGAAAGAAATCAAAGAGTGGCAAAGAAAGCTTACTAAACAAACTGAAATTATTAACAAAATGACTGAACAACTGAAATGTGCTCAGGAAAAAATGTCACAGTTTACTGTGAGAAATGTAAATAAGAGAGAAAATAGAGCAAAACTTAAGATTCAAATAAGAGAGAAAATAGAGCAAAACTTAAGATTCAGGAATTGAAAGATCAGTGTGTACAACATGCAACAGAAATTGGGGAGTTGAAAAATCAAGTTGAGGACAAGGAGAGTAAAATTATGGAAGTAAATCAACAGTGTGAGGAAACGTGATAAACTGAGGTCACAAGTTGGGGAAATGAAGGTACAAAAACATAATTTGCAGAAGCAAGTTAGTCAACTTAAAAGAAGGAGGTCTGACAGGTAAAAAAAAATCAGACCTCTTTCTGGTTACAAATGAATATGAAATCAGTAAACTTAGAGTTAAGATTAAAGAGAATGAGCGTGAGATAGCACAGCCTCATACAATTAATGAACTGATGGAAAGTGACACTGTTGTCACATTTGAAGATTGCAGATATTTGTCAGAAATAAGAGAGGTAATACTGACTCTCATTACTGAATGCAATGTATCTATAAACAGAGTCCATTCTGTGATACAAACAGTACTGCACAAACTTGCAGGCAAAATACCTTCACATTTACCAAGTCAAAGTGTGTTGTGCAAAATTTTGGCCAAAGCCAAATTTGTAGCCCAGTCACAAGAATGTGACTCCATTTTATCAACATCCGATATCTTGCATGACAAAGACGTTTGCTCACATAGTGATGGAACAACGAAGTTTCATTGCGAGTATGAAAGTTTTCAGATGACCCTGCCTGGTGGCCAAACAATGTCCCTGGGCATGTCTGAGGTAAGCTGTCAGACAGCAGACAGTGTATTTCAGTCCTTTCGTCAGACAATATCTGATGGTGCCCAGGCCATGTCATCCACTGATTTAGAGATGCAGCAGAATATAGCCAAATTGGTTAGTACCATCCAGATCACCATTGCCGAGCTTCATGCAAATCTTTTGCCAACAGTTTTTGAAGAATGGCAGAGTTTTGATGATGAAACCAAGGCAAAGTTGGGAAGCATTGCAATTTTTTTTGCAAACTCTTGGCAAATTTCTGCACAGAGTCTGGCAAAGTGTTGCAGCAGTTTGAAAAAGTTGTTGTTGCAGATGGATCAAATCCTTTTGCCTTCATGTCTGAGCCTGTTGGTGCCACCAGAGGTTGTAAAAATGCGTCAAAGGCGTTGACTCCCCGTGGTAGTGACAGGTTTGGGGTTGGAGGCCACTGGAAGGCATTCATGGCGGATGAAGACAAAACCAGTTACCTGATCAACATTGAATATGGTAGGCTAAATACATTGTTCTATCAGGGTGCAGCAGTTTTTTTATCACCCTGAAGATATAACCAGGTTCTTGTCACAGTGGCCAGACCCAAATGATTTGCTGAAATGTTTGTTGTTTGATATAGAAGAACTGCTGTACCTTGCAGAGTGTAGGGCACTGGGGATTATTGACAAAATAATCACTGGTCCCTTTTGGCGTCTCATTGAACAAACTCCAAGTGTGCTGAGCCTAAATAGTGACTTAGAAAAGTTGCAAACTAAGTTAGATCAATGGTCCAAGGATGCAACTTCCCTCTTGAATGGCTCGGACTGTCTTTGAAAATGTGGATATCCACAAGCATGATCTATATGAAAGTCTCTTCCCGTATGACGGGAGCATCCAAGTGCATCCCTACACAAAGATGGCCTTGGGAGATGATCTGCCATGGCCTGCTTTTGATTCTCGAAAGGCAGGCCAAGGATCAACTGCCCAAAGGGAAGTATTACCAACCAAGGGAGCATTTAAGTAGTCTCACAGCAAATGTAAAGGGTATAAATATAGTCTCTGAAAGGGACTTTGCCCAACTTGATTGGCTCTTGCGAATAAAACATGCAGGCACAATCCTTTGTCATGAGGCCATTATTCTTTGGACCAACAATAAAACCTCAGGTTGGCTTGATTCCATGGACCCTGACAAAAAAGAACAATTGCTTGACCAGGCTCATAGAAAGGGTGGTGAGATTCACGCAAAATTCAAACAAAAACAAAAGCAAATCATGGAAGACAAAATTGCAAAATTGCATGAAAAGCAGAAACAAAAAGATGCAAAAAATGAAAAAAAAGTGCAGGTCAAAGTGAAGGCAACAAATTGCATAATGAGATATGGTGGGTTGTGGTTGTCAAATGAGGATGTTGACTTACAGCTGGCTAGGTTGGATGGTACAGAGCAACAGAGTGCATTGTGGGCTCAGTTTTGTTTTCACAGAGATGTCCTCAGATCTAAAGGAAGACGCACATTGTTTCAAAAAACTACAAAAGGGAAATCCTACACATTCAGTCCAATGGTTTCTAACCTGAAGGTCATATTGCTTAACAATCTAGAGAGTGGTGATTTGCCTGAGGACAGTGCTGTAAAATTGAAATATTGTGCTGCAGAGGAGCTTGATGAGGCTCTGACGAGCAATAAGCATTTACTGTACAAATATTTCCTAGAGGTGTAAAAGGGCAGCTCAAGCTCACAAAGATGAGCTTCCTAAATACATACAAAGCCCAACTGACCTTGTGCATAAAAGGGTTAAACATAATTGCAGAGTGCCAGGGGAAGCTGCATCTTGGTTTTTGGGGACAGTTCTGCAGGTTACAAAAAGGTCACCATGACCCACTGAAGATAAAATACAGAATTAAATATGATGAAGATGAAGAGTACGATTTTGCACTGCTCCAAGATATGACTAAAGGTGAATTAATTGTCATTTGAGGTTCGTTACCTGTACACATGCATTACATGCTCAAGCAAAATTACCCGGTGGTTTAAAAGTGCATTGCTTGGCCATAAATGACTGAAATACATATACAATATAACATTGTAATGAAGGTATTAAAGCCTTAAATTTAAGAACCCATTGGTGCTAATTGTCTATTTACAACAAATCATATTGTCCCTGTGCAAGAATCTACATATGGTAGTTCACTGGTACAGCTTTTGTATTATTATCAAGTTTTATTGGCATGATATTAGATCCTTACATTTAAAGACACCTGATGTGTAATTAAAACGAAAACTGCAGAGCCTATGGTGGTACCTGCTGTAAAGATCACATAAAACATGAGACTACATATCTTTTCAAGATCAGTCTTTGTGGACCCTTTGCTTTTATTTTTTGTTAAATATGCCTTCATTTTAAGGTAACCTGCAGTATAAGGCTGCTTTATATGGCAGTTGGAGTACAACAGCAGGTATCACTTTACTGCTGATGACATTAACTTGTTGTTTACATAAATGTTGTAGATATCACTGAATCATATCAAACTGAACATGCACATACTTGCCATAGTATGCTGTTCCAGCCAACTGTCTCTGAAAATTCCATTTTTGCTCAAGGTCACGATGTTGATTCATTTTATGTCTAGGTCATGGATCGTAACATGTTGGGCCATGTGCACTACAAGGCCATGCCAGGTGACATGTCAATTTTGACAAGGCATGTAATCAAAACTGAGAAAAAACATACAAAATAAGGGGTGAAAAATATATTTTAACCTTGCAAGGTCATTTTAAGGTCACATCCAGGTAATTACAATAGGGTAATGCATTAATGTTTCTGAACTGAAATGAGCATGGTATCAAAACACAGGAGCAATAATGCTATATATAGTCAAACTGGTAGTGTATTGCCAATATCACCCATTCATATTACCTCAAGGTTACGCAAAGGTCATCTGAAGGTCACTCAAAGGACATGGAAATACAGTAATATGTGTTATTTTAAAAATTAAAGCAAGTTCCTGGTGAGACAACAACAGTAAAATGGCAAAAACTGACTTAAAATGGTGACTTAATGCGAATATCCCTTCTAAATTGACTAAAGGTCACCCAAAGGTCACCCCACGGTCACGTACAGGTTACCAAAATATTAGTATTCTTTTACAATGATAACATCAAGTGATGTGCCAAGTTTGGTAGATCTGACCCTAAAAATAAAGAATATAGCTACTGGTGACAATTTGGACCCTTGGAAACCTGGTGCCATTGGAGGATGGGAAAAGTGCATTGTCCACATGCTGAGCCTATTTCATCATACATGGCCATGGATTGGCAACTTGAAATGGGCATAACTTGAGAACCATTAATGCTATCATCATGAAATAAAAAGCAAAATGTCTCTCTCAATTAGTTCTATCTGTCAAGTTCAACGATAGCTTTTCTGAATCTAAAGATAAATTTCACCTGACTTCCCTTCCATGATTCACGATCTCTTGCAAGTTAACAAGTGTTTCTTGGCCATCCAATAACGCGGCAAGTTGTATTTGCTTGGTCTGTTGGTACTTGTACATGGACACTGTAGGCCTATATTACAGTGATCTGAGACTGAGTGCATTCTCCTTGTGAATTTTTAGTTGGAAGCATCACAATATAGAGGTCTGAACTCCGACACTTGCGAGGCCTTGAGAGTCTACATTAATTTTATAATTTCCTGCAGCATGTCCATGTCGACAATGTGAATACGATCATACTATTCATAATCATCGTCTATAAATATATCACTGCTCAGGCTCTGACAAAATATCGGCGGTTTACTTCAACTTTGTATCACAGTAGGTCTATACAATGCACGTTACATCATACATGTACATGGTATAATAAAAAAGTCACAGTGATGAGAAATACTACCACTACTAACTGCTGATGGGAATACTTGTGACTGCCGCAAACGCGGTCTCGAGCCAATTCCTGTCACACTAGTGTACTTTTCCAACGCACGATGCCACACATACTTCCACTCCTGCTCCAGCTCTACCTGATTCCACTTTCACACAAGGTCCACTCGAGCTTTCAAACTATACTAGTACACGAGAGTAGCCCTAGTGTAAGTTACTTTAGGTCTGTACTGTAGCTCAAGTGGGAGAGCACCAGCTTAGCTTCTGTATTGCAGAACACTTCATGCACATCTACAGCAAATATTCAAAATAAATAAATGGATTGATGGATGGATGGAAGGACAGACGGACATCTCTAGTGTGATACACTTATGTTGACAAACATGACCCATATTCATAAACATCAAACCCAATAATGACAGCAAAGAGATTCCAGAGTTACCAAAGCATCAACATTCATCTTCCAATACCAATGGACGGACAGATAGACAGAAAGATACACATTTCAATTATCCAACTTTATTCATTTTGGGTTTGGCAGAAAAGACACAGATGCAGTGTACCGGCTACTGCTGTAATTCCTTTGAAATTAATAGTCATTTCATAGAAATTACAGCAATAGCCAGCATTCAGCTTGTTAGACTTGGAATAATGTCCCTGGCCTAGTACGCGCTACCTCCTCAATGTGAGGAAGTAGGTAGTGACATTCTTCCAACAATATGCTCTAAATGCCACTTAATCAGTTTGTGAATGCACACCTATCTATTCTCTTTATTTCTAATATATTCATTGTTTTTTCAGTTTTATTTATTTGCTGTTCCTTCATTGTATTTTTCAGAGTATACAGTACCGCCGGAAAGTATTGCTCCATGCCAACTCATGCACCTCGCGCAGGTCTCATGTTACCCGGCAGAGGACCCCTGGTGGTACCACGCTTGGCGTGGTGCATGCTCAACATTATCAGTACAAATCTTACACATTTCAGAAAGAAAAGCCACCAGGTGTTGCCCACATCCTTCAGCCAGCATGCCGCACCAGACCAAAGTGGGGACACTAATGAAAGCGAGGTATGTAAAACCTTTACCCTGTGTACTAATATAAAGGTATAGAATTTTCATTCATGCAAATTTACAAAATATAAATCGAATATGCAACTTCAAAATTTGCTATAGAGGCTCCTTTCTAACTTCAAATGATAGGTTTGTAACATAGTGGCATCGATCCAATGAACCATGAATTAAAGTTGTAGCATCTTGATTAGTGCAAAGTAAGCAAATACATATTTCAATCTTAAATAACTTTAGAATAATATTGTTATAAATAGAGGTACCATTCCAACTTCAATTTACATGTTTGTAACAGAGCTCAGTTGTTTATGTCTCTTTTGAAGAGTTGAATAAAAATTCTTGTTGCAAATGTTATATTAAAACTGAATAGAAAATCTTTAAAAGCTTTTTGGGCGCACAGACTGTTTCTTAAGTTTTTAATGCTTGAGTTTTTAATTTACCAGGTGATACATGTAGGTGAGCCAGCACCTAAACGGGCGAGGAGTGAGGAGCAACAGGAACCTCCCTGCTACCAAGAAAGTGAGGTAAGTATATGATCACGAACAAATTACACAGCCAATGTTGTAGTACGTGTCATTTGCATTAACTTGCCTCGCCTCAGTTTGTCATATAGACTGGATATCATGATCAGTATATCAAAATTTCGGCGACTGAAGTAGAAATAGAAATCATATTTATTTGGTTTAATATGTCGCCATATTGTCATTGAAAGAAAGAAGTAACTGACAGAGAAAAAAAGTAGGAGGAAGGAAGGAAGAAGGGAAAGAAAGAAAGAAAGAAAGATTCTTTTTCTTAGAGGAGCAAAAGTCTATATAGGCAGGCGGTAATTTTTTTTTTCTTTTCTCTTTTTTTTTTTAAATAACAACCCTTGTTCTCTAGCAAACAATAGACGTATGCCTACCACAATAAAACGAGGACTACTGTACGTATCATTTGTGTGCATGTGTGTTCAAACCAAAACTTTGTCTTGATGTCCTTAATTTCTGTTGATTTACAAGTCAACATATGTTGATCACAGGAAAATGTATGTTTCCAGAAATTTCTACCAGGACATCATTTGAGCCCAATAGTAGAATGCTGAACAGTTAGCTGTGAACATTAAACAGTTGTATACTGTAACACAGACAACGAGAATGTCTCTAGTCTTGCTGATTGAATATTTCAGACCATGACCGTTTTTTGAAGTTGCAGTGATTATTGGATCGGAAATGAGATATGCTGTTCTTTTATTACTTTACATAGGGGGCTCAAAGTCTATTTTCATCTACTTACAGGTGATCACACTACTCAAAGGCATGGATGAGAGATCCAAACGGAAGATGGAGATGATAACAGAAATTCAAACAACACAGAAGTCACTCCAAGCGGAGGTTGCTGAACTTTCAGCGAGGCTGCAGCAGCCTTCCCATTGTGATACACCTCAACCCAACTGCACATCGCCGTCGACTCAGGAGTCCAACGTGGTCCTGTCGCCACTAATATTTCCATCTGGGCCAACAACAGAAATTCTGCCTATGAGTATGAGCATCTTGGACCCTGAAACCATGCCTTCAAAAGACGAACTTCAATTTTTAAAGATGAATTCTTCATCAACGGTGAACTTTGCAGTGCATCTCATGAGGCGCTACTTCACGGCCGAAGAAATGAAAGTGTCAAATTGCTTAGGCTTGGTGAACGGGAAACCAGTGAAGGAGCGCCTCAATGCTCAAAGATTAGAAGTGATCAAACAAATCAAAACAAATCTGTATAATGTGCCACCAAGCATGGTAGAGGCAACATGGAGATCATGTACGAGTGCAATTAATGAAGCCTGCTGACGTTTGGTCAGGAAACCAAGGATGACTCTACGGGAGGTTACACCATGGGTGGAAGCTGTGGAGTATTCTGGAGTTCGCTGTGACGTGACACCCCATTGAAAACTCAGTGAAAATTCAAAACGTTGCATAGTTAGAACTTTTTTTTAACATGCCCAATTATTGATAATGTAAAATTATTAAATTGTAAATAAAAAAATTATGAAAATGTAAAAGTGTAGTTGTTTATTTGTTTTTAGGAATATTATGCACGATGAAGCAACTCAGTTGCATTGTAACTTCTGAAAGTAAAACATGCTCTTGAATGAAGGACAAGAATTTTGTTATATCTTGTCAAGATTAAGAAATTACCACAGTACAAACTTTATGGTACTTCAATTACTCTCTCATCTTGCTTGAATCTACAGCAGACGACAGGAGTAATATATGTTTTTGTGTCCATAGGCAGCACCAGCAGCAAAACATGAGAATGTGAGAATAAACCCGGTATAATAAGTAGTCAATTGTTGATTGTTGGCAATGTAAAATTAAAGTGTAAAATAGCCCAGTAAGGAGCGTATGGTGAACAATAATAAAACCATAGCCTTGGACAATGACAATAATGAAATGAAAAAACAGGTTCACATTTCAAAAGTGTAATGGATTGTGCACGTTAAACACCATATGGAAGTCTCGTGAAGATTGTGACAACCCATTTTGGGTTATCACGATATATTTACTCGACATCCATACGGCATATCTAACTTACGGGAAATTAGTCTAGATTTCAGGGCAGATGGACCGAAAACGACCAGAAAAATAGACAAATACAGGCATTATCAGTGACAACGAAGGAATAGGGAGGCTGCATTGAAGGGCCGACATATCTCAGTCGAGATGCAAAGGCCTGGGTTGCAGTCCTCACAAATAGGTAAATATTAAAAGGGACGCTTAAAGATCAGCCAATTGTAGCATATACAAACAAGAAGTTCAACAAATTTATGAAGATTGACAATTCTTTGACCATTACTTTTGGCACAATACACAGAATCTTGTTTCATGAGGTGGAAACAGAAGACACACTAATAGGAACACATTGGATGGCCATAAAAAGGTTTCCTCGTGCACAGCAGGACAGACTCTTTTGGAAAATGGACCATGAAGTTGTTGGGGAGACATTTGTTCCTGCATCCAGGGTTTCCCATCCACTCGTCACTGCCAAGGATGAGGGATATTTATGGGCTCTCAACCTGCATGTATATGCAGAAGATATCTTAAACCCAGACCATTTAGAGGCAGGACGCCTCCCGGTTCAAGAAGATGCACTAGCAGAAACAGTAAAATATAATAACAATGCAAAATTAATTACACCCAACATGCATGTTTTTTGTGGACAGTATTTGTTTATATCTAATGTATTATGAGCCAGTCAGAAGTCAATATATGTATGTTTAAACTTCGAATTTTGTAATTGTAGTTTAGCACGCTTAATACTGTATTGTGTGTTTGGCTGTAGCAATGCAAAATTAATTACACCCAACATGTGTGTCTTTTGTGGACAGTATTTGTTTATATTTAATGTATTATAAGCCAGTCAGAAGTCAATATATGCATGTTTAAGATTCAAATTCTGCAATTGTAGTTTGGAATGTGTAATACTGTATTGTGTGTTTTTGGCTGACAGTAAGCTTTTGTTTGCAGTCAGCATGCCGTTGTCATAATTAAAGATATTTATTCTGATAATGATGTCTAATAATTTATGAAGTATCTATGCATACATATATATATATATATATATATATATATATATATATATATATATATATATATATATATATATATACATACATGCACACCCATACACAGTGTGTGTGTGTGCATATAGTAGATAGTCCTACATTGTGTGTGTATATATACATATTGACTTTTATTGTCATCCAGCCTGGGTCCATAAGTGCACACATCTGTTAAAAAGGTGCATATATTTGTTCTCTTAGCCTACAACTGAAAGACAGATGCTCCCTGGACTGATTTGAGTTTGTCTGCGGCAGAAGGCGGCGTTGTGCGGCCCACGGCGGCGGTCGGCGGCGATAGGCAGTATCGCCGCCCATTCCTGTTGAGACTCCACAGCAGGTGAGAATGTGTGCGGCGGTCTGCGGCCACCAGCAGCGGACAGCGGCGATCGCCGCCGACCGCCGCTTGTCGCTGCAGACTGCCGCTGGTCGCCGCAGACCGCCACTGGTCGCCGCCATCCACCGCTGGTCACTGCTGTCCACCGCCCACTGCCGCCCAAATGTCTAAACACCGTCGTTAAAATCTACTAGTGATAGGCATTACCTTTTTCCCCAATTGTATTTTTTGAAATAAAATGTTTAAACCAAAATGGGCTGCCATATTTCTAATTCCAGACTGAAACAGCAGCGTGTGCAAACATAATTTAGAATAAGGTCACAGGATGGTTTGGTTGTCCGTATCTCCTTCATAATGATCAAGGTAGGAAATAGGAAAGTCACCTATTCGCGGATTTATGTCAGGTGTTGGAAATAAGAAAACCAAGCATGAGTGCTGGAAACCCCAGATGTAATGGCCAGACAGAATGTTTTGATTGCACTTTAGTTATATTAGGATGATAAAAGTATATCTGAAGGGCAAGAAGAGAGGGTGGGGCTGCAACTTAGGATGTCCAGCCGCAACTTGCCAATGAGTCCCTTATGAAGCCTCTCACCCCAAACTTACTTATGTACCATAACATGAAACTTCGAACATACAAACTGTTTAAGTCAAAATTCTGCATGGAGTCATATTTGCTTAATGTTCCCAGTGTTACCTATATACATTGTATTGCCAGATTAAGACTCAGCTCACATAATCTGTACATTGAGCTTGGGCGGCATGCTAAGCCTAAAATAGATGTGGCAGACCGTATTTGTAACAGGTGTAGACTCGGTGTAGTTGATGATGAAATTCACTTTTTGATAGATTGCCCTGCATTTGTTACAGAGAGATATAAATTATTTTCTGTTATTAGTACTCACATCAATAGTTTTGCTCATCTTGACTCACTCAATAAATTTATCTCGGTCATGTCTAGTAAATGCCCAGAGGTAAACTTTAATTTGGGGAAATTTTTACACAAATGTTTGCCAAAGTAGTCAGCTAGTCCTTTGTAATCCGTCCATATTTTAACTTTTTACTTAAATACGGGTGCTATTATTTTATGTTATAATACTCCCTGCTGCCAAGTGTGACCCTGACTTGTGTAGCTGAGTATTTGATTCTCAGATGCTGCCAATATGTATTTTTGATCTGTGTAAGCCAACTTGGTTAGAATAGAGTTATTGATATTACCTCTCTAGCATTTATATTGTAGATATGTATGTAAGTAGGTAGGCAGGTAGGTTTGTAGGTCGATCTTCTATTATGCTGTCAATATGCGACTGTATACAGGTCATTTAATCTTGTAATCTAGTTTTTTTTTTTTTTTCTGTGCTTGTGTGAATTACATATATACTTATTTATGCAAAATGTACTCACTGGAAATGTATCCTGTTTGTACAATACCATTGTATCATGTTTGTATTATGACTGATGAGTCAATACTGACTCCTTTTCTGTCAATAAAATTACTACAACTACTACTACTGTAGGGCCGAGAAGTACACTGGCTTCCTGAGCTGATGTTTGGATCTGGCACAACGGAAGGTGAAATAGCCTCTTATGGAGAGTTTGTGAATTTACTCAGACTGGACGCGACACACCCACGATATTGCACAATAAGATCTCTCTACAACAGCACACAGGCAAAAACAGAATTGCGATGCCAAATGGTCATTTCAGAAGTACAAAGTGGGGGATCAAGTTTGGGTATTGACAGATGTTGGTTTAATAGCTTGACATTGCCCCCAAGCATGGTTGTCCATATGAAGGTCGATATTTGGTTGTACAAAAACTCAATGACCTGGACTATGTTAATTATCCCAATAAACAGAGATGGCAAAAGGAAAATTTTCCACCAAAACAGATTTAAACCATATTCTGGGACTCAGAAGCTGAAGTGGGCAAATGCAGCACTCAAATCAGGCATGAAATACTAGTAGAGTACTAACATTTGTTGTTGTATGTCCTCTCTTAGTCATTTATTACCACTTATATAAAAACCTGCCACTACTTTCGGACCTGTATCCACTATCAGGGTAGCCTTCTCCCCTTAGCTCCATCTTTCACTCACCAGGGTCACTTGCAGGTCCTACTGGTCCTGCCACTCAATTCATTGCCTGGAAGGGGGGGGGGAACTACTTCAATGTGTGATACAAAATCCCTATTCTGGGGCCCACCGTCAACAACAACTGGTAATTTCAAGCCGTTGTATTTACATTTTTAGGTAATGCTCACACTGGAAAAGTCCCATTATATATTTTACATTACATTCATTCATCAAATTAACCTTGCGTTTACACTAATCACACATACTACCTCTTCAAAATATCAAATAGGAACTAACCCATAATGGCTGCCATTTTGAAAATTGTGGATTCCGCACCCAATGGTTTGCAGATGAGAATTGTTAAGTATTCGTAAGATCTTGGGAGGTTAGAATATATGAAACCCAAAGTATATATTTTGCAAATATTTCAGAGCATCAATAATATGAGATACCCGCACATAGGGATTACGCAGATATGTAAAAAAATGCGTAAAATACTCAATTTTATGTGTAAAACATTTCTCAATGCGTAAAAACTCCAGTTAGAAAATTTTTAATGCGTAATTTTATAATTGAATGCGTAAAAACTGATCTTTGATCATTTTGGATGCGTAATTTGGGAGTTAAATTCGTAAAACTTCACTTAGATGCGTAAAAACTGGACTTGTGTAAAAAATCTTCTTGTGCTCAGTGGGTTTCATAAGAAAAATGGTTAGGTCCCCCTCATTAAATATGCAAAATTAGCATAACTTCTTCAGTCTTACATCCAAACCCACAATATTGTGCATGATATAGTATCATGGTATGAGGATTCTTAAACGTGCATTCAAAGGCATAGTGTTACACTGTCACCATGGAAACTCCCATCAGTTGGTCATACAGGGTCAATACAGCTCATTTAATTATGTACATGTAGGATTAGCTAATTAAACATGCAAATTGGCTCAAATGTACAGAGTTCTATTCCAAATGTAACCAAATTTTGCATAGTGCAAGGTAACACTAAGGTGGCAATGCAGCATATAAATTTCAGAACACATTTTCCCAACCATTTTGTCTGGGAAACTAGCCTCTTTTATTTTGTGCATTTTTCTTGATGCAATGTCGACTGTATATGTGTTGGCTTGCTGTGCATGCATGGTTTTCCTTATTCACTCAGCACTGTTAGCCTCACTTAGGCAACATGCTTGTAGAATGAAGTAGTTGTAACATACACGGTGTGGTTGTGACTTGCTTAAGATTAAATTTTACCACCCTCTCGCCTTGGAAACAATCAATTTTTTCTTTTGTTCTACATATCAATGCTTTGTTGACTTTTTATGCTTTTTTGTGCACTTTATACCTGTGTGGTGTGGACAGTAAGCACGGCTTGTGAAGGGACAGCATGCTGGTAGATTTAACTGTATTTACATTGCTTTTGATTGAATGGAAATTATCTCCTGTGATCCCTCTCTGCTTTGTAGATATGCACATTAATCAATACACTGTTAACCCTTCTCTCCAAAAATATCAACAACTTTCTTTGATATGATTTATGTCACAGTGTATTATGCCAAAGGAAGTTGCTGATAGTTTCACTGCCTTACTAACTTGAGGCATACTTCTGATCCAACATACTAATTTTACTGCAAGGAAGATCTGTAAATTAAAAGAGGTACACAGAAAACTGGACATTCTGACACTTCTGGTCCAGTCGAGAAAGGATTAATGATGATTCAGATCTGTAAAATTCCAGAATATTTAAAAAAAGATAGTTATCAAGCATGCAAGTCGTACTCACAAGAAGGTCCCAACCCCTTTTGAAGTGTGAGGGAAGTCCATACATTACAATTTATTACATCATGTACATGTATCCTGTTATTTTCAAACCTTAAAACTTAGGTTGTTATATGCCCTCCAGACCCAGACGGTTCAAGTTTGGCGGGAGTGCATCTTAATATCATACAGACAACTTAAGATTATCAACTGATCAACTTTTTCTAATAAAAACACCACAAGTAGGGACAAGAAAATTAAAACTTCTGGTCTCATCGATAATTACGCCCAATATTTATTCAAAGCTTAGAATTCGCTGATAGCTACACACATATATACATGTAGTAAGTGACAATTAAAAACATTTTTCAAATGTGGAGCCTTTCAAGTTCTATTAAGCTGCACTATGAATATTTTCATATTGAAAATCGCATCATTTGTGAAATCTGAGAGAAATGCTTTTCCCACCATTCTTGTTTAGTCTTGAAAACAAGATTGCTCTTAATCCCTTTCAACAAAGTTAGGGATACTGGCAACATAGAAATTGCCACCACCTTCCATCCAAACAAGCAAGTCGCCAATAGTATTTATGTTTACAGGCAAAACTACATTACTTCTTGTTTTTGTCACAAGCTGACAGTGTGATGCTCTTCCAGATATTACTGGTATCTAATTATAATAATTTTTGTGTATCATGGATGATCTTGATCATTTATTTCACGTCAAGCAGGTTGCAGCAGAGCATTAGGCGCATGAGCCATTGACGAGCTGCTGGTTTAATTCATTATATGGATTGCCTTTCAGTATGTTCAGAGCCTCCAGCAGCCACTACCTGTTGCAGATTGTTACAGGATGCCACACATCACCACAGTGAGTCAGGGCATACCGCAGCCAGAACAGGTTGCAGGTCAGTACAGGACTCCTCACATTACCAGAGAGAGTCAGAGCCCCACACAACCAGAACCGGTTGCAGATAGGTAGAGAACTCAACACGTCACCACAATGAGTCAGAGCCCTATACAGCCAAAACCAGGTGCAGACAGATACAGTACTCCACACATCACCACAGTAAGTCAGTGCCTCACACAGTCAGCACCAGTTGCAGATATGTGCAGGACTCCACACATCATTTCAAGTTCAAACTTCACTGAGTATGCTTACCATTGTTCTAGAGATAAGATTATTCTAAATTAATGTAATTATGATGTAAATATATAATAATTCAACTTCCTTTCAACTATGGCTAGCGACTTCATGGAAAAAAATGCCTGTCACATTGACAGATATATGTTCCCATGACTACAGTTGAAAGGAATTTCAATTCTTAAATAATATCACTCACCACAACATATACACAAGGCATTTATTATAAAAGGGTCATAAGATTATTATTAGTAACAGATGTACCAATAATGCTTTGAAATCTTAATTAACTTTACTGCTTCAAGTTCAAAAAATCCATTGGTAAACAGATACATCGGGCAGCTACCACTCATGTTGTTTAGTGTAGAGATCTAGTTAGGGCTCTGTTTTTTGTTTGTTTTTCCAGGACATACCTAAGGGTGATAACGCAGATGTTAAACAGGACACCCGCATCTTTAGATGCATTGTTGCACAGATAGTCAAGTCCTCTCAATCAATCCTGATGATTGAACCATTGACGAGAGAGAAAACTAACACAGAGTCCTTTTCTGAGAAAAATTTTACATAGATCATTAGATGCAGCACTACTTAGTCTTAGAATAGATTTGATAGATTAGACAGTCCACAGGATATCATTTTAGAGGGAGTTACAAAAAATTGAGCAATAGACAACATGTAGTTATAGTACCTGTATGGAGAAATGACATCATGATCATGGCTGCACGCCTTTTGGTGTTCAAATTTAGGTTTCTATTACTTTTTAATCATGTTTTTAAAGCCATTTAGATGACAAATAAAATATACTGGCATATTGATGATATATCACATTCACAATTTTTGAAACATAAATTTTAAAAATTCATGTTGATATCGACGAATCGACCTCCCTGTGTTGGGCCAATATTTAGTTGAAGTGAACTCGACCATTGCTTCCTCCATGACTGGACCTTGATGGACAGTAAGGTATGCCATGAAGACCCAGGAAAATGATAAATTTTAGTCCTAAAAACAAGTTTCAGAAATATAATTAGCTTATTAGATATTTAACGGCGACTGGGTTGTCATTCGTTTCTGGGAATCTGCAACATTATTTTACGCAAGCAGCTGTTTTGATCTGTCCAGAATCATCCCTTAATGTTGAAACACTAGAACCTCCTCGAGCGACGGTATGTTACCAATGCTTTGTATATATACATTTCAATCATGCTGACTATCATGTTGCTTACGTCACACACGTTTTTTTTTTTTTCTCTTGTCTTGTTGCTTTCGCTGATGTACTTACTTGATTCATACTTCAGCCTAACTTGTTCACTCCTAACATGTGATTATTATGAGGATGTATCCTTTGACCTGAATTGTTGATGATCCAAGTTTAACAATTCTGTGCTCTGTTACCATCAATATGTGGACTATTTCATGTTAAGCCAGACAATAATTATTCGTTGTTAAATGAGTTTATGTCAACGCACACCTTCGGGTAGCCACGGCTCAGTATTTCCTTGAGAAATGCTGAATTGCCTTGATCTTTTGTCATACGTGTTTGGAAGTTCATACGCTTCTAGGTTATGTTCTAATTTAAGATCTGTTTTTGTGTCTTATGTGTCATCTTTATGTGTTGGGGTATTCTCTTCACAAGCCTGGGTTTTACTGCTTTTGTACTTTGGGTGGATCTGCTTGGTTTTTGACCAAACAATGGAATACAAATGTTATGCTGTTTATCTGCTAATCATACACACTTTTGCACAATCCGCTTGGACACAAATACTTGTGCTCGAGTTGGACGCCTTCTTCAATTCGAAGTTTATGATTATATTAGAGGACTACACACTGCTTACAACTGCATATGATGTTTGTGGTCCAATGTACACGCATATTTCCTATCCATATGCTATACGTATGTCTAAAATTTGTGTATGGGATAACACAAATATGTCAAATTTGTGTACTCTCATTTTGACGTGGTACGCCGGCCAGTGTGTCTAGCTACGAGGAAAATGTTGTCCACCGCCGCATCTACTGCAAAACAATTCATGTCAAGCAGTTACTTGTATTTTTCATGTTTAAGCACTGGAGCGGTGTTTGTGTATATTCCTGTAATTACATATACGTTTTGTCTAGTTCATTGGTTCTACGTTGAAAAATGTGTCATCATTTATGTTTCCTCTACTGTATTCACCGTGTTTATATATTGCAGATTAATGCTCATAGTAAATATTGTGCTTTTATATCTCTTATGTTTTCGAGCTGACATGGGTTATCAGTTTAAATGTCATATTGGAACTAGCTCGTTATACGTCCAAGGTGTTGTGCAAATATCTATATCATACTATGTGGGACCCTTTATTTTTTTCTTACATTTTTGCAACTTGTGACACTGAACTTGTGCTACAAACGCGATTTGTTCCAATTGTGAATCTCAGCTTCCACGTGTTTTCTTACTTATTTTTTGCAGCAATTATCTTGAATTTGAATTCTTCAGGTAGGAAGAAGAAAATACTTCTGTTTTATCTTCTTTACATTATTTTTTACCGGCGCCAACTTAGAATTATTAATATTATAGCCTTAAGTCCCTTATTAATACTTCTAGCTGGCGATGTTCACCTGAACCCTGGCCCTGGACAGCATTTATGTGACATTTCTTTCTGTCATTCCAATATTCGTAGTTTGTCTGTAGACAAGTTGAGGTGCATTCGTACAGATCTTGCACCAGAATTTGACATAATCACCCTTTCAGAAACTTTCCTTACTCCCAATTCTCCAGCTGACAATCTTACTTTACCTGGCTACCATGAGATTATTCGACGAGACCGCCCGAATGCTGTTGGTGGCGGCGTTGCTCTCTATGTTTCCAAATCTCTACATGTATCTCGACGAAATGATCTGGAGCTACCTGATATAGAACTCCTGTGGAGCGAGATTAGACTTCATAATAACAAATTCTTACTTGGCGTAGTTTACAGACCACCAAATTCAATGGTTTCCTTTTGGAATAAACTTCAGGAAAGTCTTGATTTAGCGAATAGTACAGGTATCAAAAATATTATATTGACTGGCGATTTAAACGCTGATTTTCTGACACAGTCTGGGTTAAAACTTGATCAATTTTCCCGAACAAATTTCTTGACTCTGCATGTACATGGACCTACCCGTATAACCGAACGCTCAGCATCCTGTCTGGATCAGATAATTTCAAATATTCCTAATTATCTACGTGAAATTCGCGTGCTTCCTTCGATATCAAATTGTGACCATTGCGTTGTGGCAGCTAATCTATTATTCCGTAAAAAGAAAGATCCATGTTTCAAACGTCGTATATGGAACTATAGCATAGCAGACTTTAATCATTTTAATACCTATCTTACAGAGGTCGACTGGACTTCTTGTTTCGTGTTTAATAATATCGATGTATGTTGTGATGCCTGGTCTAAATTATTCATGGAAGCTGCTACACGTTGTATTCCCAATAAAGATATTGAAATTAGACCATCCGACTTACCATGGTACAATTCCCGTCTCCGGGCACTCAAGCGTCGTGTCAAAAGACAGTATGACAAGGCAAAGAGTCAAAATTTCGAACCTGCTTTATGGAATGCCTTTTGCCAATTACGTAATCATTATCAAGACCAACTGAAACTTGCTGAGAAAAATTATAATAACAAATTGCGCGCAAATTTAAATAGTTCCAGTCGATCGAGTAAATGTTGGTGGCGCACAGTGAAACAATTCATGAATAGAAACCAGTCACAATCCATACCTTCTCTTCTTCACAATAGTGCAAATATTCCAGACAGTTTGTCAAAAGCCGAAATATTTAATGCTTTCTTTCTTGAACAATCTAAAGTTGATTTCTCCTCTGCAACTTTACCTGAAATCACTGATCATCCAGAGTCTACCCTTGAGTCCATAACCATAACAGAAACAGAAGTTCTTGAAACACTCTTAAGTCTTGACACGAGCAAAGCTTCTGGTCCCGATGGAATAAGTGCAAAACTTCTTAAGGAAGCGGCACCTGCTATTTCTCCATCACTCACAAAATTGTTTAATCTTTCGCTGTTGACAAAGAAATTCCCTACAGCTTGGAAACAAGCAAACGTCTCTCCTCTTTATAAAAAAGGCCCTGATAATTTATGCAACAATTATAGGCCGGTGTCATTACTTAGTTGTACCGGAAAAGTATTTGAGAAAATAGTTTTTAAGTATGTTTTCAATTTCTTTCGAGACAATATTGTTATATCTGCCCATCAATCTGGCTTTATGCCGGGAGATTGCACCATTAATCAGTTACTACTACTGTACCACGAATTATGTCTAGCTGTGGATCAGCAAAAAGAGGTTCGTGTTATCTTTCTGGACATCAGTAAGGCATACGATAAAGTTTGGCATGCTGGTCTGCTCCATAAGCTAAGGAAAGCTGGTATTATGGGAGCTCTTTTTGAATGGTTTTCAGACTATTTGCATAACCGTCACCAACGGGTAGTCATCCAAGGCCAGTCGTCTAGTTGGGGTAAAGTCTGTGCAGGCGTTCCGCAAGGCTCAGTTTTAGGACCTTTGATGTTTCTTATTTACATCAATGACATTGTGGACATTGTTCGATCTAACATTAAAATGTTTGCTGATGATACCTCACTCTATCTAACTATTGATAATCCTGTCACTGCGGCTCAAACTATGAATATGGACCTATCTAAAATTGACCAGTGGTCCAAAGATTGGCTAGTCACATTCAATGCCTTGAAAACTGATTCTATGCTTATTTCCAGAAAAAGTAATCCACCTTCTCACCCCCCAATTCTTTTCCAGGGTCATATTTTGCAAGATGTGGCTCATCATAAACATCTTGGAGTGACAATACGTTCTGATTTAAGATGGTCTGACCATATTACTGATATATCAAACAAATCCTCCAAATTAATCAATATCATGAAGAGTTTGAAATTCACTCTAGATAGGAAAACACTGGAAACCATTTATACTTCTTTCATAAGGCCTATTCTGGAATATGGTAGTCAAGTATGGAGTGGCTGTACGGTCCAAGATGAAGAAAAACTAGAATGTATACAATTAAATGCTGCTCGTATTGTCACTGGAGCAATGCATGGGACCAGCACCGCTAAAATATATGAAGAAACTGGATGGTTAACTTTATCCAAACGCAGGGAAATTTCAAAATTGATTCTTATGTACAAATTGGTCCATAACCTTGTACCGGACGCACTATGCTCTATCCTTTCTACCGCTTCTCCTGATACAGGTAATTATACCACACGCCAGCAATTTGATCTTCCTCATTTCCGAGCTCGGACCGACCTTTTTGACAAATCCTTCTTTCCTTCAACTGTTCGGTTATGCAATCAACTACCTCTAGAAATACGGAATTCTGACTCTATTCAAAAGTTTAAATCAAGTATAACTCAACCGGTGATCCGACCTATAAAGTTTGATGAATTGCATAACTTTGGTAATAGATTCCTAGCTGTTCAGCATACACGCCTCCGTTTGGATGCCAGTCAGTTAAATTCACATCTCTTCAAGATTGGTGTTAAGAACACTGCGCAATGTTCATGTGGCTCACCTAACGAAGATACGTGGCATTATTTTTTTCATTGTTCTAAATACACAATTCCTCGGTCTAACCTACATACTGCTATATCACAGTATGCTCCCTTTACATTACAAACAGTTCTTTATGGGTCCCCTAACTGTTCTTTTATTGAAAATATTGAAATATTTTCATCCGTTCATGACTTCATCTCCGCCACTCAACGTTTCAGCCCCTCTGGTGTTGGCTAATACATTTTTCTATTTTCGTTTTGTTTTTGCTATACGGTACAATCAATTTATCCCCGGTCCAAATTGCAGATAAAATGACATCCTAATACTACCAGTACAATACAACCTTATGCCCCACTGTATGTCTCGTCCGTGCTTGTCCTCTTCTCTCTATTCCCGTGCGTCTTGTACGTCCTGTAGTGTCCTGTGATCGTCGTCTTCTGCGATAGGGATTTATATAGGGCCACGCCCTCTTTCCCAATTGCATATAATTTTCATATGTATTATATTGTGTACTTTGTCAAAATAAAATACGTTTAAATCAACTAAAGCTTCCGGGGTTAGTCAGACGTCACTGGTATTAAGTTTATGACCTCAATCGCTTCCTGACTGGTCGGGGTCTAGAAAATTAATGCACCAATTTCATTAGTTAGCTATTTTGATTACCCCAGGAAAAGAAAGAAAAAGAGTACAGGTGGCACCACACTATTATAATACATATACATTATAGCATGATTAGTATCTCCTCATTTTTCCAGGAACAACTAGAATTCAAAATCAAAAGAACCAAAAGACATGGGAAAGCAGCTAAGATTTTGTTGCGGACCATGTTCACTGAGGCAGAAACGACTGGGCGCACAGCTACAGGCTTTAAGAACACGGTAGCTATTGACCAGAGGAAGAAGAAAGTCCTGTGCGGTAAGCTCAACAACAATTTATTGCAATATTTTTCTATAAGGATGTACATCAGGTTAGCTAGGACTGCCATAAAATGCCAAATAAAACTCCAATAGTTCATAAAAACTCTTACAAAGCATACATTTCTGGAAATTAGCAAATTAGAGAATCATACAATACCATAGTCCTTTCTCTTCTCTTGTGTTTACATAGCAACTAGACAAAGTGGCCTGGCCATTTAAAATTTTAGAAAAATTGAATGAATTTTATTTTTTTAACACATTTTAAAACTTTATTTGGAAAAACAATCAATTTAATGCTGATCCACAAAAGCGGGTCTCATTTTTAAATTGTCTTCCAGTTTCCCTGCAAGTCTCTTCCATCCAACAGATTTGTACAACTGGCTGCCCTATATTTATGACATGAAAAGTATTGTATTTAAGCAAATGTCCAATCTATGCCTGCTATTATTTTTAGCTGGGTTTTCATGTTGGTTGTTCATCAGATGTTGATGGGAAAAATAAAGAGCTCCATTTAGAGTTGTATATGAATGAAATTCATGAAATAATCATTTGTGGACCAAGCATAATTACACCTTTTTATATTTCCAGAGAGGGTAATTATCATAAATTCTTTGCAGGGTTTTACCTGATGCAGTATATTGCGTCCTTTATTCCCAAAATGATTTTTGGGACTCCCAAAGATACAGACAGAGAGTCCCAGCGACTCCTGCAAAAATTGAGCCATATCATTTTACTGTATGAATGGGACCCCCCAAAAATACAGATAATTCGTCCAGATGACCCAAACAGATTAAGCCTCAGGTAAAACCCTGCTTTCTTTTTGTCTGGCCATACCTCGAGTTAAGCAATCTTTTGCTAAGTGACCATGCAATTCATTCATCACTGACGCAGGGGTTATTCATATTTATGTTATTAGATAACCTCTCACTCTGTTTTACTGTTGTTCATCTCACAAAGCTAGGGTTTTGTAACTAGCACAAATGTGGTACACACACACAATTTTCAGATATAAATTTTCATCTCAAAATTTTGTATTTACATGAATATTGTATTCATCATTATGCCCCAAACAATTATGACGTTCTTGCTGTGTTTTAATTTGCAGAGATTGTGCAGAGCCGGTTTGGAAGTTCCACAGAAACTGCCATCAACAGAAAGCTGGCGGATGTCCTGAAGAAAGGAAATGGGCGACTTCAATAAAAAGTGGATAGAATGTGTGACAGGGGTCCAAAAATAAAAATCATCTACACGCCTCAATTTTAGGCTTGTTTATAATCTGAGATCTCATGTTATAAGAAAATTACACACTGAGTGCTCAGTAAGAAAGGCCATTTTTTTATTTTCATATTTTTATAAATGAAAGTACTCAAAATTTACAAAAGTACCATAAAACTTAAATGTGTGCCCAGCACATGAAGGTTGTATGTGAACATCCCTTTTGTTCTATAAATGAAAAACCTGGAACTTTGGTAATTATGTCAAAGTTAAAGATCATATTTGTATTCCTTAATTAGGAAAAATAGGGTTTGTTTCCTTGAAAAAGGAAGTATTTTTTCTATTTGACCACAACAAATTTTTTATTTAAAAATTATAAGCAGAAGCAGCCTTGAAACTAAATTGAAATGTCACTATAAGCAATAGTTTATATACTGTAAAAGTGTAGTTTGGTCTGTGAGCTCACCTTTACTCAGTGGCTGCTTGAATCAAGCGTACATTTATGGGTCAAAGTGTAACACTTCTGACAAATCCATGCAAAGTTTGATACATGTGACAAATAGTGTCTCTTTGAACTGTAACTAGTAATCTTATAACTGAGAGGAACACTGGCATTTTGGTAATACTAAACAACACACAATTCCTAAATACTTTGCAATCATTCACTTTTATTCTCACCTCTAACTGCTGTGTCACAACTGATTTAAATTCTTATGAAACTACTTATAATCTATGAGCAGTGTTGCAATGCAATATTGAAGAAAGACATTTTAAATGATGCTGACTTGCAAACACTATTCTTCTGCTTCATTGTTAATTGAATGAACAATTAAGTACTTTGACTTGCAAATACTGATGTGGCCATACATGTACATGCAGCTGAACGATGTTATGCATTAAAAATGTTACACTCCTGACATAATTCTTTTTTTGTCTTGAGACGAGTGGTCTGTTTTCTGTTACTGCAAGGATATATATATATATATATATATATATCAACATGATCAAACCGCAAACAGCAATTTTCAGTAAAAGACCATGTGAACTCAAAACAAAACAATCAGCAATAACATCAGGCTACAATACATCTCGGTCATAAAAACAGCGGTATGACTTGCATAATACAAAATACCTTTGTTTAATTATTAAAAAGTAACATGCTATATACACTTTTCATGTAGAAGCGATGATAAGCCATTTTTCCTGAAATAACCCAAATATGAACATTAATGAACCATAATTCAATTTACCAAAAAAACTGCACCGGATCTCGTCGTTGGCTTACTGGGGCCTGAGCTGACTTATTGAGGTTCAAGCAATTTAACGACTTCTTTATGTAGATATGAGACTTAAACTTCTCTTTTTGGCCATTGTATTTCATGTAAAAAATTATAATTATAACAGAACATCTCAGACTGTTCCATTATAATTATAATTCTGTTAAAGTGTGTTTGGTGTTTGGACTATTTGATATATTTGTCATTTACATGAAATAGACTCCTAGCAATGGTGGTGTTCCCTGGAACTTCAATGCACAGGGCAAGGCGTGATGGCCTCCAGAGGGATTACAATCGGCTGGATCTCCTCAAAGTCCTCCTGTCTGTGACCTTTGATACCAGAGCTGGAAACAGCCCATGCTCAGGTGTCGAGCAACTCCAGTTCTACACCTATTATGATTAATTCTTTGCATATGCGTAAATCCTCACGCAAGTGCGTAATTTTCTACTCATGCGTAAAAAGTAGCATTTTTTACGCAACCAATACTCCGCACATGCATAATAATTATACATGTGCGTAACAATTTACGCAAAACCTATATGCATAAAATTTTATGCATTTGCGTAAAATTTTACGCACATGCAAAAAATTTTACGCAACCAATACTCCACCTGTGCGTAAAGTATGCGTAATTCTTATGTGCGCGCATGCTGTGGCGGTGATGTAGTTTGATATCAAATCAACTGTATTTTTTTGTGCTGCTGTCACACATTGTGCCATGTTCAAAACTAGTTCTGCTTGTGGTCCTGATGACATAGGTAACACCCTTCTTAAATACTGTGCCTCCTCAATCTCACGCTCTCATGCTGATCTATTTAATCACTGTTTATCCAACTCATGCTTCTCAAATCCTTGGAACAGGTCCAAAAAGTAATAAACAGTCAAAGGAAAATTACTGGCCAATTTCACTCCTCTGCAATGTCTCTAAAGTACTTTCAACAGCGTTTCGTCACAACATCTTCTATGAGTATCTTACTTTAAACAATTTATTGTGTGTATTCTTTCGCCATATGGAGACTGCAGTGGCTTTTTAGGTTCCAGAAAATTTTGGTCAAAAGCTAAAGTTGGAATGTTGAGAAAGTTTACCCAAAAATTTGGAAAAGATGGATTAAGGACTTTCTCAAGATTCAAAACCAGAAGACCAGTTACGTTGCCTGCTTTTTAAAGTTTATAAATTTTCATCTCCATCAAGGTTCTATGATGATGCCATTAATGACATCATTCCAGGAAATGTAAACAAACCCACGTGTGTGAGCACAGGAGAACAGTTGTGACGAAACATGGAGTTTGTACATGATTACTATGGCATCAAATGATTCACTTCTGGAAGATGAACTACTATTGGGATTTTCCCCTCAATCTTTAAGGAGTGTTATAGAAAAACAGCCAATATCACAGGTAGCTAGGAGTAATAGCAACACTAGATCCGCCATGCCCAACATAGAAAACGGCAATCCTAGTTAAAGTGATACAAACAGCATTCGAGTACAAGTTAGACAGGCATTTAAATATGAAGAGTTTATTTCCACTATGAGTGTCGTGGTGAGAAATGTTGTGCGAAATGAAGTCAAGATGCTGCTAAGACCGCTGAAAAGCAGCATTTCTGCACTTGAGAAAACTGTGATAACTTAACAGTCAGAACTCAAAACTGAGAAAGCTAAATCTAAAGACATAAACATCATGACAGAAACTGGCAAAATAAACAACCTTATAATTTCTGGTATTGAAGAAGAGGACCCGGAAAATGATACCCCTGAAGCCTACAGGGCAGGAATGGCAAACAAACTTAATGTCAGCATAGGGAAGGTCATGGCCAATCATATCAGAAGGCTCCGGCAGTACACCCACGTAACAAAAGAAAAACTACTAGACGGATACAAAACATGTGAAAATGTGTGGCTACGGAAGAAACTATGCCACCGGAGTTAATTTAAGGAATAAAGGTTACACAGGGGTATTTATTGGAGATCTGAATAAACAAAAATCTGAATTAGCCTACCACCCACGCATGGCCAAAGCACAAAAGCTGATCAGAAACACATGGAGAATGATGGGTTTTGTACTCATTAAAGTGGGAGACCACGATGAACCAAAACTTAATGACAGTGTGGGTACACTGAAAAAAAACCCTGCCCAATTACAGAGAACCTGCAACTAATTAGACTAATGTACGGTCTGCAATTGGACTTAGAAATTGTCTATATTTTGTTAGTTTTATTATCGTACTGATAGCTGCAAGGAACTGAATGGCCACCTCATGCCATATATACATATACACAATATGTTATAAAAAATAGTGCCACACTGATTGTTACCAAAACAAGACTGCCAAGACTTTGATTGAAACATGGCAAACAACTGTCACGTACTCTTACAAAATAAGCCCAAAACAGGTTATCCTGTAGTAATTTGGGTATTTTAAACCAGTTGAGCAACAAAATAGACCTAATTCCCATGCATTTAATGTATGATCCTTTGTTTTTTCAAATTTTCAAAAACCTCAATTCATGTAATCTCCGAATGTCACATTGTGGATTACATTCAAAACCATGACTACCTTCTCCGTAACAAATGTAATAAATCAAGGAGTTTAAAAAATACATGTGAACTGGGCCCACAGGTCTTGCGGTCACATCCAACCACAAAATATCTTAAAAATACCTATAGATAATGACATAGATATATTGAAACGGCTTGGAGGAGTCGATGTGAATTCTCAACGTAAATGGTAATGATTCAAATAACACTGTTTCCGACCTGCATGATCCAACTTTTATTAGGCAATCTCCATATTATGAAATTGATCAGTTAGTTGCATGTCTATCAAATACGAAGGAAAAGTTTTTTTGTTTTTTGTCTCAATAGTGTATGTGCGTGAAATGCATGAGTGAATACGTAAAACAATAGAAAGTCTGGCAAACTTTGATAAATTTGAATAAAATATATATTCCACCATTGACTAAGCATTTCAGAATTAAAGAATGTAAAGCACTAAGTGTGAATGAAAAACTTCCTTTTCAACATTTTTCATACAAAATGTACCCAAAGTATCTGTAGGCAGTTTTTATGGAAAATGTACATCTTCCTAGTGTGTTTCTTTGTAAAATACCCACACCCTTGTCAGACATCAGGCAAGACCACTTAGGCGTGACTTGTGTATTCAGTTATTAACAGGCCAATTAATCCATTGTTCTTGTATACTCGCACATGGGTTATTGTGAATCACTAAATGCAAAAATTGATGAAATCAAAATGCTACTTGACTATCTAAATGCCCATGATTGTCACCCCACTGCAATTTGTTTGCAAGAAACTTGGTTGAATGAAGACACTGACTTGTCACCTTTTAAAATAAAAAATTATAATATGGTATCACAAGGAAAAATCTGCACTGCTAAAAGGATGACTAGCAATCTATGTAAAAATATACTGGATATGAAAGAGATGAATATCCACCAAATATCTGATATATGGGAAAGACCGTTTATTCCAACTCTGGCAAAAAAAAAAAAAAAAAAAAATGTTATACAGTGTACTTGGAAATCTATATAGGCCTCAAAAAGACTCAAATGAAAATCATGTAGCTTTTACACAGGAACTGACACATACTCTCAACAAAATACAAACATAAAAAAACATGAAGTGTTAATATGGGGTCATTTCAATACAGACTTGTTGAAAATGCAAGAAAACCCGATTTTTGCAAACCATTTTGATTCAATTACATCTATGGGATTTTTTCCACAAACTACATTCACGTTAGCGGTCGCCAAAATCGCCAAATGCGACTAGATGCAAAATTTGGCTATTAAAATTTGTGTGTGGCGATTGAAAAAGGCAAAAATAGCAATCGTTTATTTCCCCTTCTACTTCTTTCTTTTTATCAAGCAAACTCTGCTTTGTACTCCTGATCAGCGGCAGGATAAGACAAAACGTGCGAAAGTAAATTACAGTGCCTAAGAAGATTACCCCCGTCAACCTCACAGCTTGAAGTTAACACGTTTGGTCATGATCAGCCTGGAGTGAGCAAACTGGGGCACTGTGTACACAAGAGCGGTCCAGTGCAGTCAGCATACCTGACATGAATCAACTGCTTTCTTTCAATGATGTCCAATGAATGAAACCAGTGCAAAAACCTACAGGAAACTATCAGTATGAACACCACGAGTCTGTGAAAGATATGCTACATGCCCTATCTCAAGTTGTGGATGCACAGATGGCTGCAGACTTAGAGCAAAGTCCAGTATTTTCTCTACTAGTTGACGAGTCCACAGATGTAGCAGCAGACAAGACGCTGATATTTTATGTCAGGTATGTTAAATGGGGAACCCAGTGACAAAATTTTTTCACCTAGATGGGGCCATGGGAGACCAGCGCACTGCTGATGTTTTTACAAAATCTATTGTGGATGTTATAAAGAGAAAGGGCTAACATGGAAAAGCTCTGTTGCATTTCTACATACGGGGCTTCAGTGATGACAGGGAACAAAAATGGAGTCAGCACCCAGCTAAAGAAAATGTGCCCAGCCCTGTTAAGTATACATTGTATTGCCCATAGAATGGTGCTGGCCAGTGGCCAAGCTGCAGACAAAGTGCCATTCTGCGCAAATACCAAGGCATTATAAACGCAGTCTACAAGGACTATCACTTCTCTCCAAAGCATGCAGTGAAGTTGTCTAATATGAAAAATCTACTGGGCGAACTAATGAGGAGGTTTTAACAAACATTTCCTACAAGATGGCTGTCATTTGATGATGCAGTTGAAACCATGCTGCTGAATTATGATGCACTTGTGTCTTGTTTGCAGAGTGATATTGAGGAGTGTGCAGATGTGATAGCAATGGACTCCACAACAATGTGACTACCCATGAGTTCTTGGCAACATCACACCTCATGGAAGATGTTCTGGAGATTTTGGCAAACCTGAGCTTGCTGTTTCAGACATCTACATTTGATTACTGTGGTATAGCTGCTGCTGTGGAGGCTGCCATTCTGTCTATCAAGGACAGGAAGGAAAACAATGGGCCACAACTTAAGAAGTTTGTTGATCAACTTCCTGAAATCTTGGGAGGCACAATCCAGTTTTGTGTATGGCAAGTGTGATGTGAAGGTCAAATGCTCAAGTCCACAGATTTGTAACTTTGGGAAAGTACGTTCTGAATTCCTGGATCATGTTGTTAAAAACCTACAGAAGAGATTCACAGACACCAGCACCATGTCAGCATTTTCAGTTTTGATTCAGCGTTGTTGCCTACAGAGAAAAAAAAAAACTTGCTAAATACGGTGTGGAAGAAATCAGCACACTGGCTGATTTCTATGATAGTAGTAATGTTGATGGAAAACCTGTGGTGCATGTGGATGAAAAACGTGTCAAACTTGAGTGGGTTCTCTTTAGGAACCACATGGACAAAATATGTAGGCATTTGAAGTTTGCAGCCATGGCTCAGTATGTGCTGACAAATGACATGTGTAGGTCTCACTATCCAAACATTGGAAAATTGGTGGCTGTGGCTCTGTGCATTCCTGTAGCCACTACAGATTGTGAAAGGGGCTTTGCCATCCTCATCAAAACATCCTCCAGGAACAGGATGCAGGCAAGCACTGTGTGTGAGCTGATGAAAGTCTCAATAGACACACCTATCACAATATGAAGGATTTTGACTTCAGTAAAGCCTTCGACTTTTGGGCTGCATGCAAGCAAGGTCAGAAGAATGTAAATATTGGAACTGAAATGAATCTGTGAACAGTTTATGTGTCATGTCAAATAAATTTGATTTGAGTCTTGAGTCTCAGATCAACATGCAGACATAAAAAATATAAAACACAAAAAAAACTGAGCTTAAAATGTAACATATTATCCAACAAATGGACACAAATACAGGTTTATGAGGTATCACAATCTTTAAGGTAAGTGAACCACAACGTCGTCACAGGGAGCTAGTAGTCCTACACCTGGGAGCTCCATGTGACAAGGTTGTGGTTTATTATATGAGCACGAAAGCTCGACAGAAAGCTCGATGGGAATCAAAATCAAACTGTAAACTTTTCACGGTCACTGGGTAGAAAAGTTCAAAATTTTGATCAGCATGAAAACAGCACGTCCAGATCAAATTCTGTTGGGAATGTTAATGAATGTCATATAACCTTTTTGCAATTTACTTGCTTATTCCACTACCTAGTAATTGAAGTGATCTGGATATGCTGCATTCCCTCATTTTTACTTTACTGCTATGTCGATTTTGGCCTATCTGTTAATCAAAATAGAATGCACGAATACTGCTTAAAATGTACCTTCTTTGCTTCATCCCTGTAAGAAATAGTTTTGTTTTTTTGTTTTAAAAAGTCACAAAATTGCACCCCCCCCCCCTTTAAAAAAAATTGGTATGCCACATGACATAATTGCACAGAATGTATGCTGGCTATTGGCTATACAGCCAGCATGTCCCAATAAAAGGGGAACACGTGCACTGGGCATTTTCAAGCTTTCTTTTGCCAATGAAAGACCCTGCCATTGGGAGTACAACATCCCTTATAAATCATAAAAAGGCATTTGTTACAAATTTAAAAATGTAGGGATTGTGTGCCGATTTTGATGCCATTTTAATTAGGATATGGTATGTGTGTAACTTAATGAGCTTCATTTGCGTTAGTTTTAAATCTGCTTGAAGGTGGTGCTGGCTGTCCCATTTACAACTGATAGCCACATCCTGTGGTCACTTTCCATACCCCCCCTCCCCCACCCCATTTCCCCAGATTAATTGGGAATTAGTCAGTCTCAGTAAAACCTCAAACTTTGTTATAAAAAAATGATCCTTCACTGTAACACTTTAGGCACTTATTGCAAGGTGACACTATATGTGCTTCAGGTAAAGCAAAAGATGCTAATGGCAAAAATCCTCCTATACGAGGGGTGAAACTGTAAGGACTTCTCAGTCTCACTGTAATGTTATATGCTTTTGTTGACCAATGTATACACCTTATCACAAATAGCATGTGTTCCTAGGTGTTGCAAACATGCAGCATAGGAATAAAATTCTGCATGTCAAGAAAGTACATTAACTCAAAATCGGTAATCTCTTTATAGATAGAATTGATATTCACCGAATTTGGCAGGCAGTACACATTCTTTAAGGTTGCATTGCTTTTGAAAAGGAAGAGATAGGATAACCTTAAATATTTTATTTCCAAAGGTAAAGCCTACTAAGGTCCTCAAAGCCTTGAAATTATATATGCAAGACAACTTATCTTTCATGGCTCCTCCATTTTTAATCCATGAAATAGACTCCAATAAATGTAAAAAAAAAAATAGGGTATTTAAAAAAATGTATGGTTTAAAAAGCCATGTGCCCTACTCCTAACTGCAATTAGAGTTTTTATGGTTCCTGTCTGGCCGAGCTAGATTTATGGGCCAATAAAGACAAACACAGCTTGGTAAGATGGCGATGGAGTCAATTTTATTTACAAAATATTCAATTAAAATCAATAAGAATCATATCACTGTATCACTTGAAATCATTATTTCAGTCAAATCAGGTACTGCTGCACTTAGCTTCATCACAAAGAAAATCAATCCGAATCATATCACCAAATTTTACCATTTGGCCCATAAAGGTGGGGGTCACCTGCCCACCATCAATCTTACACTGCCTGTTGACTAACCGTCTACACTATAAACCAATCAAATCTGAGGCGGAAATGGGGAGGTGGTGGGCTTTTGAAAACCTTTTGAACAGGCTTTAGCCTTGTACGCCAAAATACTTCCTTAACATACACTTACGAAGAATAAAAATTGTACTGTACGGAATGGGTGCAATTTGTACTTGGTAATTTTATGCCTTGAACCAAAAATGCGAAGGCTGCAATTTGACGAGTTGTGCTGCTTTTACTTGTTTCCTCTCAGGAAGCAAGCGTGTTACTGTTGAATTTCGCGGGAGATAGGCATCAGAAGGGTCATAACCATGTAGTATCCCTATTGGCTTAAGTTGTTCACGTGGCCTTGCACATGCACTTCCCAGCCATTGACTTGATTGGCTTAGTAAGGCACTACATTACATAACCCATTTACTGCTTTATTGGCCCTTGTTATTATGTAAACTACGATCCTTGCAAACAATTCATATGCCGTCCAGTCACCCATAAAACCAATTAAACTGGGAGTTTAATTGTTACTGAATAGATAGGTATGTCTTGCATATATCTGATACACATTAAAGTACCAGGGTTCTCCCAACAGCCTGAAAATTGTCGAGGTATAAGAATACAGCCAAATGAAAGCAATTTACTGTATAAGGTATACATGTAGGAGTATAGGGCTGTAATTTTTAATATTTGCTTAAATTTGTTTAAATTTGGAAGTCCCTCTGCACTGCTAGGATTATATGGGGAAAACCCTGAAGTACTAATGATCTGCTTTCATAATTAGCAATAGCTCATGTGCAGTTCTGTGTTCTTGCATTGTAGGGCACTATCAGATATAACATCAGTGCATGCTGCACTTTCCAGAAGCAGAAATATATCATACCTACCCCTACCAGATTCTACTCTGTCACTTAGTTAGTCAAATTAGCTTTAACCCTCAAGGAACTACCCGCCGATTAATCGGCGGCACGTTTTGCTCAGTGCCTGCCCTACCTGTCAATGAGTCGGCGGGCATGAGCTTCAGTCGTAAGCACTAGCCGCCAGTAGATCGGCGGATTTGACATGAGTGAAGCATGCAGTGTTTTTCTCCCCATCACTTACTGTAACCAATAAAATACAATATTTCAAGTGAAATAAAGCATTTGTGTATACCTTCTCTTGTGTTTGATTGGTTGTTTCACTTGTTATGTCGAATGATACAATGAATTTAATTGGTAATTAACAAATGATTGATGTCTTGCTTCGTGCCGCGCGATCAACAATATGGCGGACGTCAACAGCGACCTCGGGTTTGACCCCGAAACTTTTTTTGCAAGTGACAGTGAAGAAAGCGAGTTTGAGGGGTTTGACCCCAGTGAAATTGATGAAGCATCACAGAAATTAGTTGACAAACAAAATGAACTTGAAACAATTCTTGGTGGGGAAACGTCGGACTGCGATGTCGATGATGTTTGTGAATGTGAAAGTGAGAGTGACAGTGAAGGTCAGGAGTCCCGTGACACTGACGGGTTAACCCCTCGCAGGTACACAGATCGCTGGACCCGTGTTGCCTCTGAGAGAGAGGAAAAACGCCCAAATAACTTTAACTTTCAAGAAAATTGTGGCCCACAAAACATTGCAAATGACTGTGTGAAGCCGATACACTTTTTCATGTTGTTTTTCAACATAGAGTTACTGAATTCAATTTGCATAGAGAGTAACCGATATGCAAAGCAGTTCCACGAAAACTACTTACACAAACTTGCTGCTAGGATACCCCGTTCAAAAATTTTTGATAGATTGTGGAAATGGTGGAGTGAAACTGGTGGCATGACTGTTGAGGGTGAAGGCTTTTTTAGGCCTATTACTCAGTATGTGTTTGGTCTGGAAGCCTTGTATGAAGGACTATTGGAACCAAAAAGACTATCGACAACGCACGCCTGGTTTTCCGGACGTTTTTTCCAGAGACAAATTTTTCTTTATATTAAAATTCTTTCATTTCAATGATAATTCCAAGGCCAAAAAACGGGGAGAACAGGGATATGATCCTTTGTTTAAAGTCAGACCTCTTTTAAAGCACTTAGTCGAGAATTTCCAGTTTTTTACAATTGCCTATAATATATTAGTATAGCTGAAAGTCTAGTTGGTTTAAAAAACAGGACGGAGCTCATGCAATACATGCCGAACAAAAAACATCATAAGTGGGGAATAAAACTATGGGTTCTGTGTGAATCTGCCACGGGGTATGTGTACAAATTAGAGGTGTATACTGGAAAGCTGTACAACTCCACAAGAACAGCCTTTGGTCAGGCCTATGACGTTGTCATGAGTTTATTGACGGGTCTTTTTAACTAAGGGTATGTCCTAGTTGTTTATAATTTTTACACATCCATTCCCCTAGCAAAATCTTTGTAGGAAAAGGGCACCTACATTATTGGGACATTAAGGAGGAACAGAAAATTTCTGCCACGTCAGGAATTAAACATCAAATTGAAACAAGGTGAACACGTAAGCTTCAGGTCTGGTCAAATGCTATGTTCGGCATTTAGAGAAAAAAAAAACCTGTGTTATTGTTGTCCACCAGAAATATTGCTAGCCAGCCAGAGGCGAGACGTAGGGGCAAAACATTTGCTGCTCCTGAGACTTTGAACTCGTACAATCAAAATATGGGTGGATGCAACCTTGCCGACCAAAAAATATATACTTACGAAGATGACAGAAGAACATACAAGTGGTACATGAAAATATTTCAAAATTTGTTGCATCGTACATTACTCAATGCATATATATTGTACTACAAGACTTTACAAGAAAGGAAACTTGAAAGGCAAAACTTCCTGACTTTGACGAGAGGGCTTACACACCTATATCTAGACAACAATTTTTGAAATCTGTAATTGACGACCTCATTGGCAAGTCTTCAGACAGAGTAGAAAGATCAGACTCTAATGTACGCCTACGCAATTCAGGTGCATGTAGTTGTTCTCTTGAGAAACTCCCCAAAGTAATGAGTAAAACGGGCAAGATGCGACAACAGGAAAAGGACTGTAATGTCTGCAGTGAGGGGAAATACAAAAGTAGAAAGCGGTCAACATTTCGATGTTCGGCCTGTGGTGTGGGTGTGTGTGCGAAGTGCTTTGAGCAACATAAGGCAAAAGTTATTCAGAAATGTTCCCTCTGACTAAAATTTAAACTGATTTGGAACAACATAGGCCTATTCATGTCCAAGAACATTAATATAACCAGGGTTATTTTTTCTGTCAGGTATACATAATATATCTGAAAGTAGGCCTATGTCAAAATATTTGACACCGTACTTGTCTAAAGTTGCCTGCTAAACAGACTATTCTTCCGCGTGTCTGACTGCGCTCGGAGTAGAGCGCAGTCAGACACGCCGAACAATAGTCTGTTTAGCAGGCAAGTCTGAAGCGGCGATGCAAGAAAACGGTAAAAGCCTCCTTGGCATAGTTTCCTATACCTAACACCGGGGGGGGGGGGGGGGGGGGTAGAGGAATACTACTCCCGAAGTCAAATTTTTCTGATCATGTCAATCTTGCAAAGAACTTTGTAATATATTGCATTTTACCAATATCCTTTGCATCGCCACAAGTCGACCGACCGAGCTGTGCGTATTAACATACATGTAGATATTGTGAAGTATCAGCTATCTTGTGAGTGCAGGTGTTGTACTTGGGACATATATGCAGTCAACAGTTAATATAGTTATTACTGTTAACGAGTTTTCCAGGTTGCCTGTTCAGTGCTACTTTGTCGTTTTCTTGCCTGCTGAAAAAGTAACTCGTTCCATGATATTTCCGAGGGCGCTCTCCACACGGGCCCTCAGATATGTCACAGGACAAGCCTGTTTTTGGAGGCAAGTGTTTTCTGCCTACTCGTCAAAGTCACGTTTATTGCAGGAAATTGAAATTAATGTATAAGAATAATGCAATGATGAACGGAGTCCTTCATTTGATCTTGCAAGTGCATTTCTTAAACAATGCTAGAACCTGTAGATCAATGTTTCAAGAACAGTACTGTTGCCATTTCACACACAATGTTAACACGTGGTTTGCAGTATGTTCCGTACATGTCGCTGAACAGCTGGTTTTGTCAGGTTCATTTTTTGCAGTTGAAAAGGATATCAGCTGTAATAGTGCCACTTCAGTGGTGTGCATGTATGGCGAAAATTTAAGAAATGTTACGGTAATCATATGGACATGCTATCGTAATAGAATTATGATGAATTGAAGAAAATGAAGATAGTGAATGAAAAAAGTTGCATGAACATGCATGACATTTTCATGGTTTTGTTACATGCCTGGATGTGGTCTGCGATCTCGAATACTTGTGTCAATTTTTTTCACATGGTGTACATCACAACTGTCAAATCATTCATCATATATAAACTGGGCGAATATAAATTCTATACCAGTGACTTTTTTTTTTTTTTTTTTTTTTTTTTGCATCACCAATTTGACCAACCAGAGAGAGAGAGAGAGGGGGGGAGAAAGAGAGATTTTGATTGGGAAGTAAAGGGTGCATTGGAAATCTTCGATCTTCTAGATCTGTTCACGAGACATCTTACCTTTTGTGACACAAACAAACATGAATATCTCCTTAAAACATGCATCTAACAGAGGAGGTCAGATATAAGTGGTGGAAGTTTTATTGCAATTATATCAGTGTAGTCCAGTTTCTTTCTTTCTTTTTACATCATGAAAATCCTCTTTTTTTTCAAATGCAATCATATTTGTCAAAATACGTACACTTGGTAGTTTTAAACTGAATCAAGGAAATGCTTTCCTTTGCATCATGATTTATTCAACTGTTAAACGTCATTTATATACACATTATTCCATAATGAAATACTTCTGAACAGGAAATTCGGTCCTCTCAAACAAAAACATTTTACTGTATATATAAGTTACTGTGCAAGTGTAATACGCTTGTAGTGAAGGCTATTGTTTCAAAGGGTTTTTTTTCTGTATGGAAAATGATGTGAAAAACGGGTATCGGAAAGTGTGACAAAACATCTTGGTGCATAGTAAACAAGAAACAAACACATGTGCACTGCATTTCATGAAACAGAATATTCAGATCAACAGTAAAACCAGACCACAAACAAAGACAGCGTAAAAACATTTCTTTCATTATCAAATGGACGAAAACCACCACAAAAACAGAAACAAATATTACATAGACAACAAATAGAAAAAAAAGACAAAATAATGGAATAGTTTTGAAGAGGTGGGAAATGAAGCTTTAAACGAGTGTTGTTTGCATTGATTCTAAAACAAAAACAAAGTACAACAAAACAAAAAGAATGGAAAACAAGCCCCCCCCAAAAAAAGAAAAAAGTCTGTTCTTCTTTTTTTTTTTTTTTTTTTTTTTTTGTGGGCTTGTTTGGTCGATCTGGGCCTTGACACTATCTTTGTGCTTCGTTGTCGCAACCGGGCATCCTAACCTTTAAACATACTGTCATACACCAATCAGATAATAGACCCATATATATGATACAAATAATGACAATATCCTTGAGTACAGGCACGAAGGTTTTTGTTGTTCTTAATTCGATCATAAGCAAAAAAGAAGAAGAAAACAGAAATGAAAGAACAACATACGAAAGAAAAAAGAAAAAAAAAACGGTTAACCCATCACCAGTGAATTAGAAGTTAGGCCTAAGTGCCTTCCTATCTTAGCCTACAGCATTAAAGTTGGAACAAAATTTGAAAAAAACAATATCATCATTAGATAAAACATAAATCAAAACAAAAGAAAAAAAAAAAGGAAAATCACAAAATTCATAGATTAACCGTGGGGAACACGTCGGAACTCCCTGGCAGAATTTTTGGCGGGAAAACAAAATTGCTAAAAACGGACAGAAAAAAGTGGGTCTAATTTCAGTCCATATATTATATGCTTACATATGCATGTCAACATCTACTAATGATACTTATTTCTTAAGTAATATTGTGAGGTATCACAGTGTGAAAATACAGGTGCAAAAATTGTGAGAAGGGATCTTGAGATCGGGAAATTGATGCGTACATCGTTCACAATAGTTATTGTGGACGTCATTCATTGTCAATGTGTAAATCAAAAGACCTGGCATGGGCTGCTAAATTCTTATTTGGGCTTAGTTTATTCCACAATTTTTGCATATACCTGTTAGGTAAACGCTCACAGGTAAAATAAATATTATGTGGTACTCCAATTTCTCAAAACGCTATACGCTTTCGGTTTCGTTGCCGCTCACATGATCGATGTTGACTAAGTGGGTCACCGATAGGCGCCATCTTGGATGTTTAGAAGTTACCGCAGCACGCACATCGAAACTCCATGCCAGTTTTATGGATAAATTGGTCGTATATATCGTCAATAAAGTTCTAAATAAGCTTGAATACAACTCCCAATGGCTTTATTCAGGTAAATATAAGATGACAATTGTTAAAACGGAGGAACTTGCGAGAATTTGGCTCAGGCATTCACATCGTTGATCAGCACTTTGATCCATGTCCGGCCGTACTGTGAAGTTGGGCACTTTCAAATATGTATCATTCCTTTTTATTTTTCACTAATAATTGGAAATCTACATCATTTGAAAGCTTATTTCATAAGCTTTGTGCCCATATATACTTTATAGCAAAACTACAAAGTTTTTCGAACTTTTTATGCGAGAAGTAAACAACGTATATTTTCCGACGCCGGCGAGGCTGGACATGCCTAGAGCTGACACTACGTCACGTCAGTCGAACGCATAGTCCTATGGGTAATGGTTTTACTGCTGCCAATGAGTCGGTGGGTAGTGCCCTGAGGGTTAAAATACCAATATGGATACAGCAACTCCAACTGTCAAGGAGGTATTAGAGAAGTTTGAAGAGGGACAAGATGCATGTGTTGATTGGTTACATTCCATCTATCCACACCCTGATAAACCAACAAAGAAATCTTTCCTATATTCAATTACAAATTTGGTGACACAAGAGATTACCATTTGTAAGACAAAACGCCTTGGGTCTCAACAGGAATTCAGGGAATTTCTTGATAAACCCTATGATTTCCCCAAGAAGCATGGCACATACAAAACCACCCGGCACAAATGTCACATACTGGCCATGCCAAGGTTGTAGAGAAATGGACAGAACTTAGAAAGAGCAAAACAGAAGTATGAAAAGCACAAAATGAACTAAAACAGGCACTAAACCAAAACAAACATGTGAAGAGAGACTAAAAGTTAAAGATGTGACCCTAAAGAGAGCATGGTCCAGTTTGACTTAGTACCAAAAAGCTCTGAAAATTTAGAAAGGGAAGGTGCAAAACAGTCAGCCACTTCCTTCATGAATACTATGACAGGAAGAGGAAACTAACGACTCTTTAGAAAGAGAAAGAAGAAATGCAGTAGAAAATGAGAAACTCAAAGCAGAAATCAAAGAACTTGATTGCTCCAATCAGTATTTATCAGATCTGCTGAAAGATAACAAGTGTCTCCAGGTTTTTGATGATGTGAGTAAGATATAATCAGATGACCTTAAGTTGTGTGTATATGAACTGCTTGAGCACAATGTGAGCCCAAACAAAGTTTCACCTGTGATTTCTGCAGTGCTGAAGATTATTGGCCGAGAAGTCAATAAACTACCAAGTAGATCCGCTGTCCTAAGTTTGAATTTAGAGAGGATAGCTCTAGCACAGAAGCAAATTGCTCAGGTGTTTTCTCAAACCCCAAAAACCACACTTCTGACAGATGAAACTAGTAAGTATGGACAGAAGTATATAGGGTTTGAAGCATATGATGGTCATGGTAACCCCTGGGTGTTAGGTTTGCAGGATATAGAAAGCAAATCTACAGACAACACACTGAAAGTCTTCAAAGAAATACTTGGAGACCTTGAGGATATCTGTGACAAAGCAACAGGGTATCAAAGTCACACCCTAGCCACAATGTCTCATAGGGCAGCTATGGAAAAAAATTTCAATTACCAGCTAGAAGAACTGAGAAATATTATCTTGCCCCTTGTCCATTCAAATTTTGATAACTTGACAGAGGAAGAGAAGAAAGCCACAGGGAAACTTCTACAATCTATGGTCAATTTTGCAACTTGTGTACAGGCTTCTCTGGTTGAGGTTGAGAAGGGTTTATTTCCAAATGGCAACTCCATTCATGACCCAAAATTCCAGAAAATTGGTGAGCCTGGAATGAGCATGGTCCCTTCAAAATATTTGTTGCAGATTATATGCGGGAGCACAAGTTTCAAAGTCTGCCCCTTGTGCCCTACCGTGGATCAAGATTTAACATTCTGTTTCAAAATGAAGAGAGCGTTTATTTTCTCAGAGAGAAAATAATTGGGTTTTTAGAGGGCTATAAACACAACTCGCTTACCAGTGCTGTTCTGTTCTGTATGATCTCAAAATTCCTGAGTATGCAGCTGGCATGAAGGCCTTGGGCCTCATCAGTAAGTTAGTTACCGAGCCTCTGTGGCAACTGCTCAAAAATAACGAGATACATATCCTCTCAATGAATGAAAGGTACCTCCAGCTCGTTACGTTTTTTGAAGATGTTGCCACAGACATACAAGTTTTCATGGAAGGCAACCAGATGCCATTTCCTGACAAGGTGAAGCAGGAAGACATAATGCCGACACAGTTGCTATTTTTGGAGGATTTTGATGCCACTGTGGCAT